>CM029927.1:9679263-10219263 GCA_017639245.1 Myiopsitta monachus
AGTGATGGCATTCCTTTCCCCAAATTTGATGAACTGTCCACTGTAAACTCCTTTAGTTTCAAGGGACAATTCAAATTTAGTCCTGGGTATAACCTGAATCTGGAAGTGTTAAAGGTTGCCTGGTGATGGTAAATGAGGACATAGTGCTGTTGAAAGTAAGATGGTGGAGTATTTGAATGTAAGAGCTATGGGTATTGCAGTGTTCCAGCCATCATGTAGAAAAGCCTTCAATTCAACAAAGTTTTCAGTGAGTCTCTCTGCATCTTTGTGTAGGCACGTGGGGGACCTTGGCAATGTGACTGCTAAAGGAGGAGTAGCAGAAGTGGCAATAGAAGACTCCATCATTTCTCTCAGTGGACCACATAGCATCGTGGGACGTACCATGGTGGTAAGTGTCTTGGTGCCTACTTGGATTTCTACTTGCCTACTGCTTGCTTACTCCTTGTGTACTTGCCTACTGCTTTAGGGAACTGTACAGCAGTCTTGACAGTAAGTGGAGGCTTTTTGATGCTGGGAGCCTTTTCCTGGTGTATGTTATAGAACTTGCACTGCAAGATTTCCAAGGCAGGGAGTTATTTGAAACCTTGCCTGTAAGTCCTCTGTGGATTAGTGTGGCACTTCACTGCTGTGAGATCTTAACTTCCTGCCTGCCTTCCAAAGTTGTTCATCTCCATTTAACTTTGCTTTTCAGCTGTGACTAAAGCAGCCTGACTTGAGGGAGGCCCTGGCATGAGTGCTGTCACTGAAAGGCATGGCAAGGGTCCAGCAGGACAATCTGGTCTGGTAGCTGCTGGTGTAACTTGTGCCATAGCCTCCTTGGGAAGGAGGCTGGTAGAGGCTGAGTGCACTTGGCTGCTTGTCAGTGTTCTCAGTCTTGCTTGCGTTTCGATGCCAGTGTGTGCTGAGATTGCTGCTGTGCTCGCTTCTGGTGAGGGTTGAGGGGCAGGGAGGTTCTGGAGTGCAGCACTTCAGGTAATGTGGCCTTGTGTTGTGAGGGTGAATGTCAAGCCCAGGTTTGCGTTGCGGCTGCTGCTGACTCTGAAATACAGGGGTTTGGTGACTTCCACCAGAAACAAATTCAGCTGAAGGCAGCTCATCTCTTTAGGCAAGCCTAGTCTTAGGGTTTTGGCATGAGTATCATTTTGGGATTCAGGGGTAAGTAACTGCAGTAGGTTCTTTCTCCTGTGTAACACCCTGCTGATAGCTGGCAAAACTGCTTGTCAGTGCTAGTACTAGTGCAGGTAGTGAGAAACGTTGATTAGTTCTGCGATAACATGATCTAAGGTATTTTCAATTCTCTTCCAGGTCCATGAAAAATGCGATGATCTGGGTAGAGGGGGAGATAATGAGAGCAAATTGACTGGAAATGCTGGAGCTCGTTTAGCTTGCGGAGTCATCGGAATAGCCAAGAGCTAAGTGTTGTACCTGCAATGTTTCAGATGTTAGTGGTGAATGGGCTGTATTTCATTGCAAATGCTGTGGTTGCCCTTTCTCATGCAAAAGATGTATCACTTAATCTCATTACTACTCTGCATTCTGAGTATCACTTAAACTGGTGAAGACTGACTTAATTTTGTATGATGTATATTGCAATTAAAGTAACCCTGATGGAATGTCTCTGTAGTCTTCGACTGAAGCATCTGCTGTAACCATTAAGTACAACTTCACTCACTGGAATCCCTGTTCTTTGTAATGGGAGGTGCGTGGTAGGATGCATGTCGTGAACACCAAAACCTCCACTGTATTGTGTGATTTGGAGGATTAGCTCTAGGAGCTTTGGCAAGGCTACTCACCAAAGAGCAGGAGCCACTGTGTATGCATTGGGGCTTCATCCTGGCAGAGTTGCAGCATCTGTAGGTTTCAAACTTGTGTAATAAACTTGCTGGGCAAATACACCTTGGTCTTGCTGTCTGTCAAAAAAAGAAAAGCTAACTGTCACAGCCATACCTGCTCCCTTGCTAACAGGGAAAAGCAGGCCCATAGTTACCTGCTGAACACCAACAGCACCCAGGGAGGTGCTGACAGCCAGGGTTAACCCGGGGGTTTTATATACCTGAGGGCAACTGCCGCTTTGCGTTTCACATCAAGAAGGTACTCCTGCTTGTGACAATCCCACAGGCTTGTGAAGTGTGTGTACTCCTGTGGTGGGGAAGCTGTGAGCAGCATGTAAGATGATCCAGCTTCAGTGTGTGTCCTTGTGTGCTGTCTGTGCCCCTGGCAGTGCTGGGTAGTGGTGGGCTGTGTGAAGTGGAAGCCTGGAGGGGCTGGTGGAGCCAATGCTTCTCCAAGCAATGCAGGTGCCTAGTGTGGAGCAGGTGTTCCCTTTAAAAGGGTGTACATAGCCACTATGTTCTGTGTTTAATTTCATAAAGCTCTGCAGCAGTGTGTTTACTGCACACTGGTGCCAGCTTTTGTTTTATGCAGCTCTTAAATGTATTTCCAAGTATTTTATTAGAGAAAGCTACTAATTTTAAGGAAGACTTGTAAGAGCAGTTGGCTGTAGTGCTAGATGCCTAGATTCCAGTGTAGGATGTTACATGTGAAATGGCTTTTGGTAGTAGAGTACTATAAAAACACATTAAACTTTGGTTTGCTGCAGGTTCCTTTACTTACCCACCTGTCCCTGTTCCTATGATGTAGTCTGGGGTCCGATTCAGCTGCTGCAGCAGAACTAAGCATCACTCCAGCTTCCTCTCCAGCACTGGGGTGCTGCACATGTAACACCCATGCACACCAGCCTCACCTCATTGCAGCTTGGAGGATGGTTAGTGTACCCCCTTTCCCTGAGGGGAAAAGAGACTGCGTGGGAACTGTAGGTTAAGCTGCGGTGGCACGAGGGCGGTGGCAGCTCTGCAGTTTGCCTTTCCTCTCCTGGCCATTCTGGCACTGAACTTGGTGCTCCCAAAGCCTGATATGTGCCAATCTCTGCTTTCAAACCTGTTTCCTCTTGGCAGGCTAGGTGTCTATGACAACCTGCGAGCCTTAAAGTCGGTGTGCTATTGGAGGATGTACAAGTAATGGTTGGTTTATGTGTGACTTGATGTAACCAGCAGGTGTAGGCTTCTGTTCGTTACCAATGCTGTGTTGTCTATGGGTGCTGGCACTGAACTGATTAATTTTCATGTACCAATTTCTGGCATGGCTCATTTTAAAGGCAGAAATGTGGTAGCTGCAGAAGCATAGGGTGCAGTTCCACGGGTGATGCTCCCTTGCGAGTAGGTTTATTTGCTGCTTCAGAAGGTGGTAAGAAACTTCTGCAGAGTACATCCAAGGTTTTCCTTTGCTTTGCTTTCAAACCCCTCATACAGGAAGTGGAGACACTGAGGTGGCATTTCTGTGAACAGACAAGCCTTTGTCTCTTCCACTCGGAAGTCTTTTAGTTAAAACGCTCCTACCTCCTTACACAATTGTGGTTTTTACCAAGAGAAGTGGTAAGTTTGAGATGTGAATGTCTGGCTTTGCAGGCAGAAAGTCAGTTCCGCTGGCCCAGCACGGAACACATTAAGGACACAAGTTTGAACACATGACAGGTGAGTTCAGTACAAGTGTGAGAACAGGTTTTCCTCTTTATTCTGCTATTGCAAGAACATAAAAAATAGATGTCCTTTCCCCAGTCCATGGCTCCACATTTGCTCTCCTTCCCTCCCGCCTCCCTCCCCCAGAAAAATCCCCTCTGCTGCAGAGCAGCTCTGAAAGCCGTAAGCAAGCAGCTGCCCTTCACCTGGGGAAACCCCACCAACTTTAGAAGCCAAACGCAGCTCCAGCAGTATCGAGGAGGGAAAAAAACCAAACCCAAATTAAATGCGCACAGGATTCATACACCTTTTCCACTGCGCTTCCAGAGTTAACCAAGCTCCGACCGCAGGGCCAGAGCCGCCTGCACAGCTGATGGCCGGGTGGCGTGAGGGCTCTGACCGCCCAGACCTGGCATCCGCCCTCTCCAAACCTGACAGCGTGACTGGGGTGTTCTCGTGAGGCGATGGTGAACCCGAACGCAGGCAGGAAAGTGCGCTCCTCATCCGTCCATCAGCCGAGCGGGTACAGCAGCACCAGGCGGGCAGAGGTTTCACACCTACCTCGTGTGGGGCTACGGGAGGCAGACAGCGCTCACACAGACAACAGCCCGCATCTGCCTGAAGGAAGAGGCGGTGTTTTTACATCCTCGTGCGCACCACCCCACTTGGAAAAACAAAGTTTAGCATTTTCTAGTGGGGGGCTGCGCCCTTTTGATCTCCCTTTCACCCCACTAGCACAGGAGCGCCAGTGAGTACCAAGCCCACCAGCCGCTGGCTGGGCCGCTGCCTCCCAGCCCGCCACACACACGTGTAACCGCATAGCAGAGGTGTCCGCTTCTTAAACAAAAGGCAAACCAGGGCAACACTGACCACAGAACCAGCTGGGAGCGGGGAGGGAAATAAAACAAATGAGAAACCCCTGATTGCATTGCAAACACTCAACAGTCAACTCTGCATCTTAAGCCCACCAACTTCTACCCGCTCTGGTCAAGGTCGGTCATTAAAACGCAGCACTCTTAAGAACCAAGATGACTCTTTCTTACAGATAAAAATTTGCTTCTGTGAATAGCTACACAAACAGATGTATTTCTTTTAACAAATATAAACAGAACAGTCTAATTTAGACTCCAGTACAGCATTAACAGTTCCAACTTTAAGATGCTGAACACTCCTTTTCCACTTCAGTGCAGTGTAGGAAGAATAGCACACGGTAAAGTTTGTTACGAAAATAGAGTTTATTAAAAACACATTCCTATGGTTTCGAGGAGCTTCCACCGTTACCTTTTCTTAAATTAAAAAAAAAATAGAAAGCACTTCTACTTCTGATTTGTAAACTTTTTAAAGTCAAAACTTTAAAAAAGTTACAGCAAAAATGGGTAATATTTTAATCATATCTTCAGTATTTCATGTTACGCTGTGGCTATTTTAAATAGAAGGGAAGCAATCAAATTGCTTACAATTCCCCACCAACTACCGAGGGGCTGTGAGATCAGCAGAAGCAAATATAATACAGCAGACTGTACAACCCTAAAGCTCTACACTCCAACGAATGTCACTGTCGTCTCACGACAACTTCCAGTCCCTAGCGAGGAGCCTCTGACACTGAGCCCAGATCCTTTTCTGCCTGTTCCAGGGATGAGGTAGCCGCTGGTGTCAACTCTTCCGCAGGTTTTACACCCGTGGGTTCCGAGTCTCCCGAAGTGAGTTTGGAAACAATGTCTGCGTCTCCCGCTTTGCTGCCGTGAGATTCGTGGTTCTTGTCGCTGTCTGCCCTGTCAGTCATCTCCTGCTTTTCCTTCCCGCGCGTTTCCTCCTTGTCTCTGCGAGACTCCCTGTCTCTGGAATCCCTCTCCCTGTCTCGGTGGCCGCCGGAACGCCTGTTCCTGTCCTCCAAGTCTCTGTGTCTGTCGCGCTCGGGGCTCCTCCGTCCCCACTCTCGCCTGTCACGACTACCGAGCCGCTCGTGATCTCGTTCGTCGTTGCGGTTACCGTAGCGGTCACGATCGTTTTCTACCCGATTCCCGTAAGACCTCCTTCCAAACCTTTCCTGGTCTCTGTTGGGCGTGAACGTCTGCCTGTCATTCCTGTACTGCCGCCCATCTCTGTTCTCCTCAGGTCCACCGGGTGCCCCACTTCCTGGCATCCCCCCAGGTCTCACAAAGTGACCGGGTGGTGGGAAGGGGGTTTTCATTCCATGGGGGGGAGGCATCCCAAAGCCCCCTGGCCCTGGCGGGGGACCCCTGTGCATCATGTGGTGGGGCATGTGTCGTGGTGGCATCAGGGGGAACCGCTGCAGAGGAGGGGGTGGCATTCCGGGCGGTCGCTGGAGTGGTATCAGACCCGGCCGGGCACCCAAGAGGCCAGTGGATGGAGTCTGCAACCCAACAACGGGGGCTGGTGGTGGGGGCGCAACCCCTTGAGTGCCTGAAACAGACAAACACAGACACGCCAAGTGAAACCCCGGGCTGGTGGGAGAGGACAAAAGAAAAGGCATTTGCATCATCTCAGAAACATCCCGAAATTATCCTATAAAATGAGTAACACCGAAATAGAGCGGTGGTGTGGGGGGAAGAGAGCAGCCTGCAGCGCCTCCTGGGCTGGCTTACATACCGTTAGGAGACCACCACCTTTAAACAGCACTTTGTGCCATGTTACAAGTGATTAACAGGGCAATGGCGGTAACTAATCGCTCATTCAAAGGCTTCCTTCCATGAAGAAGCTGTTGTGCAGGTCAGAGATTTTCTGATCTCCAGCTCGGTGTCTTGCTTTGTCAACGAAACACCTTCCTAACGGGTCACGCTTCCCAGGCTTCCAACTAAAGCCACCTCACTCCCTGCAGTTAGTTTCAAAACATCCCTCCTCCATTCCGAACATCCATGGAATCGTAGCTGCTAAAACGCCTCAGATTTGACCTGGCCACCAACAGGATTATCTCACGTGCAGGAGAGGTACAGAGGGAGAGCCAAAGTTAGACCAGGGCTGGAGTCCAATTGCGAAATCAGAGAGAGCTCAAGGTACCATTCCACAGAAAAGGGATACAACAAAGCTTAATTTAGTCGAACAGACCCAGCAACATAAACTAAAAGGAAACGCAACAGGTAATGTCTGGATTTATTCCTTTTTTAAAGTTTTCCACCCTTTACAGCACGTACCCAACACCAGCTATTGTTCCATTTCCGTTCCTGGACTCCTGTTTTTACCATGGTCTTCCTAAGAAAGAAAAAACTAACTCTCAAAAAATACTGTTTCAGAAAGCTCAGCCCAGAGCTTGCTGGCATCAACACAAGGAGCCAAGACAAGCGAGGACTACTGAGCTCCAGCGGAGCTCCTACCAGTAAGCGAGTGCCAGCTTATCTCGTGTGCCTCCTTCTGTTGGAACCAGCAGCACTATCATCTCGGGCTCTCCGCAGCCTTCAGGCTGCATTTATCTGCCCTTTCTGTTCCCTAGCAGTTATTCACCTGAAACTAAGCTCCCTATCTCGGAAAGCATGTGTTGTTTTTAAACTCCCAAACTGAAACTTACAGAATCAACAGCTGCCAGCAGAACAAACACAAATCCCTCCTAATCCACCTTGCCCTCCTTTATACATTTGCTTAGACTATGAATAATGCTTTATTTCTGTGCATATTAATAAAATTGGAGTTAAGAAGGCAGGTTACGTAGACTCTTGTAACTCCTGCTCTGGGTAGAATTAGAATGTGATTAATACCAGAATTACATACTTGGCAGCGTCACCAGTGAACACTGCACTTGGACTGCAGCTGAATGAGCACAGTGGAGCAGACATCCTAAGTAACCTTCACTTGGCTGTGGCAGCTTCCCTCTTCCCCGGCTGATCGATTTAGTGTCTCTACCCCCAATACGCCTGAGCCCTCTGAAGAACAGTGTTGCTCTTCCACCTCACTACTTCTCATGCTGAAGGACATCTCTAACAGAACCTGGTTTTATCTGAGTGTGCTTTGTTACATTTTGTGGCTCAGGAGAACTCAGCTCACAAAGATGTGAATACTCTTCCACCCACGGCATCCGCCACCTTACCTTCCCCTCCAACAGTCCCTCTTAAGACACCGCTGGACAGGCTACACTCTTTGGGAGACATATTCCAGCAATAACAGCCCATTTTTTTTGGTGTGTATCCTCCCCCTTTTTAACTGTAAAAGGCACAGCCCCCCACCACCTCCTGTTCCAAATCAGGGCTGTACGTCACTGGGCTTAAACTGCTCCCATGGCTTCGTACGAGACAGATGGTTAACGGTATATTCCAAGGGCGTTATTTTGCTGAATTCTGAGGTTTGGGGATCATTTTTGTTGATAAGTAATATCTTCCACAGAAGATTAAAAATGAGGCAGAAAAGACTGAGATCTACCAAGCTGAAAAGGAGAAGCACATGCTCCTGCTCTGTGGCAGCAGAGTAGAGGTGGGTTACAACAGCATGAACATGAGGCAAGTGCGACAAGCTTTTCTGAATTTAACAAGTACAAGTAATTTAACTTCTCAGTCTTATTTCTACACGAAACGCAGCACAGAAGCAGCAGCAGAACGGTAGCCAAAACTCATTCTCTTTCAATCTGGACTGTATCAGCAGGGTAGCAGCAGAACAGTTTTTATTTCAGCTCCCTCAAATGTTGAGGCTGAAGCCACATGGCTGAAAGAACTGTCACGAGTTCCCTTGCTGTGCTGACAAATTGGCACCGATTACAAACTTACTCTGACAGAGCCGTCCAGAAACACATCCAACTTTACTGAAGATGCTCATGAAAATCAGCGGTATAGAATGCACGCGGCATGTCTAGGGAGGCTGAAAGCCCTTTGTTGTCTTATATAAGGAAAGACAGTATGGAAAATTTGTCAAACTTGAAGTACCAGAGCTCCTGGAGAAACAATAAAGTGATGTAATGATCATCTTATACCTGTGCAGACAAGTGATGGAACTGTATCTGCCCCAGCCTGTATTTTATCCATGTGTTCCTAACTGTGAGCCTTGCTGCAGTAGCTAAGCTTGCCTTCTTGCTTACGGGTATAAAACGCAACCATCCCTTTCACCAGCTCCTTGCTCCGCATGACTTGGCTACCACATGGCTTTTAGTACAAGACATGGCTTGTATGCAGTGATGGAGACGTAATCCTCAGGCCTTACACCCAGTATGTTACGCTGTTCAGATGTGTAAAACCAGACTGCTTTCAACATTCATTTTCATTTTTAACTTTTACCAGTGATGCAGTGAAAGGTCCTCAGAGCCTGCAAAGCGTTCACTCTGCAGAGCAGAGATGGCAAGTGCCCAAGGAAAACCCATCACCAACCATCAGTGCTGTTGCGGATGCACAAGAACAATCACACAGTGTTGAAAGTCTGGTATTTTCACTCTACTCGTAAGACAGCACAGAAGCTAGAGCTGTCCTGAAGAAGTGTCTTCTATCCAGGGAGGTCACAGGAGTCATCCTTACTGTTTGACAGATAGGTAAAAAGCCAGATTTCTGCATCACTGTAACTCCATTTCTGATTATCTTCTCTTCTGGCTGGACAAAATCCCATGTTCTCTTGTGATAACTATCAGTATTGCTAATGTAACTGAAAAGAGTAGCAGCTGATTTCTTGTTTTAATTACTTTTATTCTTTATGGAACTCTGTTCACCAAGCGATTAGTGTCTCTTATAATCCATTAAATTACTTCTCAGCTGTGCTGTTACAAAAAAGCAAGCGGAGGAGTTAGTGTTCTCCAAGTCTGACACAGCAGTCTTGCTTCACATACACCTCCTTTGCAACTCTGATGGCAATATATATGAGAACAAGAAGTCAAAAGCTTACGATTCCAGCAGGACAGGCTAAAGGTTTACACACTGAGTTTGATGCTGACATTCTGCAACGTTTAGCATAGAGCCATAGAATAGTCAGGGTTGGAAAGGACCTTAAGATCATCTAGTTCCAACCCCCCCTGCCATGGGCAGGGACACCTCCCACTAAACCATGGCACCCAAGGCTCTGTCCAACATGGCCTTGAACACCGCCAGCGATGGAGCATTCACAACTTCCCTGGGCAACCCATTCCACTGCCTCACCACCCTTATAGTAAAGAACTTCTTCCTTATATCCAACCTAAACTTCCCCTGTTTAAGTTGGAACCCATTACCCCTTGTCCTATCACTACAGTCCCTCATGAAGAGTCCCTCCCCAGCATCCCTGTAGGCTCCCTTCAGATACTGGAAGGCTGCTATGAGGTCTCCACGCAGCCTTCTCTTCTCCAGGCTGAACAGCCCCAACTTTCTCATCCTATCTTCATACAGGAGGTGCTCCAGTCCCCTGATCATCCTTGTGGCCCTCCTCTGCACTTGTTCCAACAGTTCCATGTCTTTTTTATGTTGAGGACCCCAGAACTGCACACAATACTCCAAGGGAGGTCTCAGGAGAGCAGAGTAGAGGGGCAGGATCACCTCCCTTGACCTGCTGGTCACTCTCCTTTTGACGCAGCCCAGGATACGGTTGGCTTTCTGGGCTGCGAGCGCACACTGCAGCCGGCTCATGTTCATTTTTTCATCAACCAACACCCCCAGGTCCTTCTCCGCAGGGCTGCTCTGAATCTCTTCCCTGCCCAACCTGGAGCTGTGCCTGGGATTGATCCGACCCAGGTGCAGGACCTTGCACTTGGCATGGTTAAACTTCATCAGGTTGGCATCAGCCCACCTCTCAAGTGTGTCAAGGTCCCTCTGGAAATGATGATTCTGGCCCTTGCAAAGAAATCTCTATTTTCGCAACTCAGGAAGCCATATTTTTTAAATAATAAGGCACATTAATTCTCCTATCATTCTCCAGTGGGGAATGCTGCATCTTAAAACCAGAACATTAAATACTACCAGGAAATTCTTGAAAGAGGGACAGTGGCCTAAGTCTTGTTTCTTTTTCTGGAGTTTAATATGGAAACCTTTAGACCAGGCCAAGACTGTAAAGAAAGAGCCGCAACTTAAGAGCCTGAATATTGACTCCTAGCTTAAATAATCTGCCATAAATACCAACATTTTTCAGGATAGTCAATCACTGAAGCCAGGAGGAGCTTGTCCCTATTAATTCAAGATACTTAAACAAGGATGTAAGAATCAAACTACATTATGGGTTGGTTACTGGTATTAAAACTGCTAAAATTCCTGCTTTGAAGAACATAATATACTAAACCGATCCAGGTTAAGGGAGTCATCAAGGCAAAAGTGAATTCCATGAATGGTGCTTGAGAGTTCATGTTCCCTTACCTCTGAATTGTCAATTTATGAAAGCAGGTCATATATACCATTCGTGAACATGCAGTGTTTGTTATGCTTTTAAAATGGGCTATCACCAGAAATTCAGAAATACGTTACATTTATCACTGTTCCTATCCTGTGCTAATAAAAAGCTCATCCTTCCTGTGAAGGAAGCATCCACTCTGGAATGTAGCAATATTTGGGTGAGCTCAGACAATATCATAGTCTGTCTTTTATAATTTAATGCACATTACAAAAAGACCATGTAGTGTCTTAACAACAAAGCATCAAGGGAGAAAAGAATGGTAATTCAGCACGGGTTAATAGGAAGTGAATACCAAGTTCAATGAGAGCTACAGGATAATTAATC
The DNA here is from genome assembly GCA_017639245.1 of Myiopsitta monachus. Lineage (NCBI taxonomy): Eukaryota > Metazoa > Chordata > Aves > Psittaciformes > Psittacidae > Myiopsitta > Myiopsitta monachus. Next base: position 9,690,381 of record CM029927.1, read on the forward strand.
CTTGCTAATATGTAATTATCATTGTAGGAATTTTGGTAAAAAGAGCAGCAGACCAGAACCTACAAACTGCAGTATGGTGTATTTAATCAAGGTAATAGATCACAGAATCTCCATATTCAAAACACAGCACCTGCATCGGCAGTTTATTACTGGTCCAAATTACAGCATTTGCTCAACACTAACAAGTCGGCAAATCAAAAATGAGTTAAAAGCCTGCCACTTTCTGCAATATGCACATGGAAAATGAGTCTAAAAATATCTTCTTTGCAGATCATTTAAAAAATTACACATGAGCACATACTCACAAAACCAGTTACAGTCTGCTAGTCTTGTTCAAATTAGGAACAAGAAACTATAACCGCAGCAAACAGGATCAAGGATACAGCTACAATCAAAACAACCCAAGGGTGGTTTTTAGAAATAAGCACAAAAAATTCAGACAAGATGTCTGTGAGGGATCGCTCCTCTGAAGCACAAACATGTCTTTGTTGGAAGTGATGAAAGAATTACATTGGGGAAATGAATGAAATTAGCGGAAATGGAACAGAATATAACTTACATTCCTAAGAAAGCATATGAAATCTTACAACCACCAATTTAGAGTTACTTTGTAACATATCTTCCACATAAAAACTGAACAGACAGATATGCTTCACTTTTAAGTTACAAACATCAGGAAAGAGCTCCTGCCTTTGTACAGATTACATAAGGTGTTCTCAAGCAAGGTTTAGATTTCTATGACAGTCTCTTCAGCGCAATCTTCACTCCTTGAATGCAGCCTGCTGAAGTAATTTCTTCTATCCTCCCCAGATAGCCGAAGAACATTTCTTCATTCTTCACGGTACACTACCCAAGCCCCTTCATCCCTATTTCTCCAAGCAGAGTCCTCATTACATACTTCGTGATGCTGTCAAGCATCTTTCTTCCGCCTTCTTGTCCCAGCTTGGAGAGCCACATCATGGGAGTGTTTCATGAGAGTTTGAGGACTTCTTGAGAAATCAGTCATGCCATCAGTCATTTATTCGAATTGCTAAACCATAGCCTTGTGAACATGAGGTCCTTCAGTCTGAACACTTGCCTGTGCTTTCCCATGGATAATTGAGGGTAATCCTGTACCTACTCACTTACTTTGTCCAGTTCATCTGCCTCTGACCTGTGCAAAATGCAGGTCATCACTAAGGCTACATTTAAATTGTTAACGCCTCCCAGTCCTTCTGGGCTCCAGGACTGCAATGCATATGCAGACTGCATCTCCTGTCCACACACATGGTAAAACTCTGGCCCACTCTATTTCCCACGCTTTGATTTCCCTAGGAGTGAAACCTGACACACAGAATGAGAAGGTATGACGATGCAGCTTTGCCAGCTCTGGAACTCAGAGGACAGGGAGGGCAAGGCTTTAAGGGACACTTCTTTGCTATCTAGATCAGCACCAGCAGTGGAAAATGTCACCTCTTTCCTGTTTTTCTTCCAGTGTAAGGAGAGACTAGATCAGGACTCTCACAAACAGAGCTAAGCTCAATCGATGAGTGAAACAAAGTGGTTTTAAGAAGATTGTTCCAATTGTGTTAACTTACTGGAAAGTTTTAAAAGCCGATATTAACCGATATTAAACTTTTACCTTTAATAATGTAAAACATTATAATCTGTTTCTTCGTGTTTTCTTCTATCTTGTATCAGACTGTGAACAGTCCCCCTTACCTCTGAAAGGTCAGGATGGAAGTATTCTACAAAACCCCTTGACTATAAATAACTACTTCTTGAAATAAGACACTATCACTTAAGTAAACACACAGATCTCTAAGCTTCAGGACCAGTCTGGAAGCTCACACATGCTACCTGAGAAAAAGAAAACACTCTTCTATCCCCTTGCTGATGAGTTGTTGATGAATGTTGAGAGAAGTTGCCCATGTGGTCAGAGTGACTTCATCTGCCTCAAGAATTTAATAAAACCAAAGGCAAGTTCTTGATCAGATTTACCCAGTTCAGCTTCCTTGGAATTTGTGAGAATAAAAAAAAATGCTACTGTCCAAGTAACTCGTGTGGGTGCACTGTTTACTTCACTCCAATCTTCATTTTGTGAGAAACATACACATTTTCTTACGTGTATGGTGATACAGCAGACTGCAGAGTAACTTAACACATTCTAAAGGCTTGGCATAAAAAGTTCAAGTTACGCTGTACAAGACACAGTACCATGAAACTTCAAACATCTGGTAAAGTATATTACAATTACAAGAAGTGTGGCATGGTTTAGTGGGAGGTGTCCCTGCCCATGGCAGGAGGGTTGGAACTAGATGATCTTAAGGTCCTTTCCAACCCTAACTGTTCTATGATTCTATGATCATTAGGATGTGAATGTCTCAAATGTATAGTCTGATAATTTGTACTGCTACAATATTCTGTCAATCCATGGTGTCACCAAAAAGCTTTTTAAGCTTTTCTCTGTTTGCCAAGTGTCCCAAGATATTTGAAAACAATTAAGCTGCTGGGTTTGCATATCTGCTTTGATGGATTTTAAAAAGCAGGCTCATTCTCAGAGAGAAGCAGCTCTTCACTTTTTGAAAGATGCCCTTTAAAAGGGTCTTATTTTGAGTTTCCAGCACAAAGGATCCAAAAATCACTAGTCATGGCTGGACAATTTAGCCATCAACCCAACAGAGCTGTAAGTGATCAGGGAGATAAATCTTTTGGGTTTGGTCTTTTTCTCAGTGTACCCTGCAAGTTCTGGGCAGAAACACACTAGAACAAACCCATCTTTTTCATTCACTTGTTGGGCTCTCATTTAGAAGTCCGAAATCACACAGATGTACTAATCTCATTAAGATTTGTAGGAAACAAGTCTCTTGAGTATATGCTTGACACTGAGCCATAACAAGCCACGCTAATATATGCATTTAGCAGACCTCTGTATCATTAGAGAGTGTACACTCCCTTTAAAAATCTAAGTTTATATCATACCATGAAAAGTAATTTATGTAAGATATCCAAAGTTAGCTTGGTTTTGCTAGTCAAAGCACCATTCTGTAATATTTAAAGAATGGTGACATATTGGTAAAAAGGTTTCAAAACCTGTAATATTGCACGGCTGAATAAAAGCACTTACCCCATTTTATTAAAATGATTTATTCCACACATAAAAAGTAAAGTGCATTTCCACAATTTAAAAAAATACATTAAAAAAGTACTGTTCGCCTCTAAGTTCATTTTATACATGTAATAGTTGAGTCTAAAACACAGTTCGTATGTCACACGGATGTTTTGGTGTAAGTTATCTTCTGTATGGTATAAACCTCATTATGTTCAATGTTGACAGCATTTCGTTCTGTCCTGAATTTGTAACTTAAAACGTTACAGACTTTTTGTTTCTTCAAAAAACAGATCTTCAATAATGACAGCAAATTTACTGCTCCTTTGTGCAAAATAAAGCCTCTAAACATGACTTAAGAGTCAACAGAAGGGCAGAGATTTCAAAAGTTCAGAAAACTTTGCTTTACCTTCCCATGAACTGTAAGTCAGTGCAAAATCAAAACTGTGTTTCAAATTCAGGGGAACAATGAACTGAAGAATATACACAAAAGTGAACTTACCAAGATGTGGAATAGCTTGGGTGACTGGAGCAGGTGCATTAGTAGGAGGTGGAACAGTTCCATATATTTTGGAACTTTCAGTAGTTTCAGCAGTCCCTCTGGATCCAGAAACCACTGTTGGGATGGGATTTCCTAGAGATGAATCTTTTGTAGTGTCTTCATTCACACCAGTTGCTGTAGCTAAGAAACAATGCATTGATGCATTAAAAAAACAAGTCAGCTTTTCCGCTCACATGATACCTTCCTTCCTCTGCTGCCTGCCCAAGACTTAAACTTACAATTTGGGATGTTTACTGCTGGAGTGTGAGGAACAGATACTGGAGGAGTTATAGGTGGTGGCGGTCCAGGAGGAAGGAAGCCTATTAAAAAAGACAAGTATATATTAACACTGCGTATCACTATACCAAAATACACTTGTGCAGTCTATATGGCAGATATTTTTATCTGCTGCATGGTTAAAAAAGGACTTAATAGTCCTAAAAATATATAAATATACCTGGGGGTAAATGCATTGGGTTGAAACCAGGTCGTAGAAACGGAGGAGGTGGTGGTGGTGGCACTCCAGGAGCAAATCCAGGAGGTGGGATTCCTAAAGGTGCTGTGAAAGCAGGTGGTTGGAGTGCACCAACCACAGGAGGACCTGATGGATGTGGGGGAACCTAAGAAAAAAGGGTAGGGAAAAATGTGTTACCTCAAGACTGAACGGACTGCTGTCTTCCGTGCTCCATCCATCAAAACAAGGAAATTTAAGCTACCTTAAATTACTCTGCAACAAGGAGACTTACGCAACTGATCTAATCAGCAGTCAAAGAACTCCTACAAGTTAAAACATCAACAGTGATCTTGTTCACCTTTGTACTTGAAGAAAAAATTATTCGCTGTGGTAAATCAATATTAATGCACGCTGGTAATTCATCTACATATACTCTTCCCACATCAGCTGGTACTCAAGTGATCATAACTGACTCACCTCCATGGCCATCAAAATCTCAGAATTACTGCATCAAGACCCTTCATAACTCACGTTTTGTTTCTAAAGAAGCCTGTACTGGTTTATTCTCAGAATTGAAAGCAGTGGCATCAAATCAATGCAAGCAAAATACTCTTTAAACCTGGAGAAGACACAAAAGCTGCCAAACACCCAATAGCTCTTCAAAGTTCTGCTCCAAGTTCTTTACCAATGGCTAGGTTAGTGAGTTTAAGCACATTAACACTTGCACTACTAGAATTTTAAAATCAATTACTTACAATAGGCTTTAATGCATTAGGCTTTAGTGTAGACCACACCTTTTTATCTTTAAATGGGCTATTTATTGGTTTATAATAACCTGTTGATTAGGCCCAGGCCTGAAGTTAAGCTAACAGAGCAAGATACGAGAAACTACTGGATGTGGCACAAGAATCGTCAGACCTGACAGGTAACAATGTGTAAAGCTGGCAAAAGTTAACCCTCAGGGATGGCTGGATCCTGCAGGTAGTTAGAGGGGTATTATGTGTACAAGAGCCAAACTTCAGAGAGGAGTAGAAAGGAGCACTGGGGACCTTCTGGGGACTCGGACCTTGCAAGGCCAGCATTGTGCAGGTAAGCCTGTCTAGGAGTACCACATAAGGCCAAGAGGAACATCAGCTTTGAGTAACCCTAAAGGTGTTTCCAGTGATCACAGTTAAAGCTTTAGAAAGAGTATTCCAAACCCACAGTAACCTAGTAGCCCCAGTAGTTCTTCCAGTTTGTTTTACAGGGCACTCCTTCAAATAACAACTTAAAAATCTAAAAGTTGCTAGAAATAGCAACTGACCATTGATCATAGCAAAGTTCCGTGAAGCAAATGCTCATGTACAGAGCACTCAGAACATGTACGTAGCAGAAGGAACTGAGGATGGGTACATAGAAAGCAAAAAGGTTTAAGAGAGAGGAAACTCGCTAATTGCTGTCAGTCTTGAAGCAGTTAAAAGGTGAGACAACTCTGGATGAAACATATGTATGCTTGGGTACAGGCAAGGCTTGAGAAGGTCTAATGAACAGTAAAATATGATGGAACCAGAACATAACATCAAAGGAAGGATGATTTAGATACATATTAGAGGATATTCATACCCAATTACCTACGTTTAACTGCTGTACTTGATTTTTAGATAAAACGTTAACCCTCTAATACTTAATTGCAAGCAACATGCTCAAACCTTTCCTTTATGCAGGAAGAAAAAAGGCAAGCAGAAAGAAATCTATGCATAAATATGATGTCTAATTTAAAATGCAATTTGAAGTATAAGTTTTCTCTGCCTTTTAAAGAGATGGAACCAGTGGTTAATCAACACCCGAGAGGTAACAAACACAAAGGACAGGTGAAGAGTTTCAGAATAGCAGCTAATGAATTGGATAAAACAAAGTAACAAAAATGCTTCTGCGGAGATCTTGTATTAACGGGGAGACAAATATCGGGAAACCTTGGTATTTTACTGGCAACACTGGAAACTGGAATAACCAACCTCTCGGTAACCGTAATGCAGATTGCAAGGTGCATCCCAGTGAACATGTCTTGGGGTTTGGCCTGTGTCCAAGTACAACTACTATTTCTTTTACTACACACCCTTCAGATTGAGACTTGCAGGAGAATCACTGGCCCTGTGAACTAAAGGAGCACAGCCTACTGTGCTACCTGGAGCATCAGTTCTCCAAGACAAGTAAATGTATATTTAAGCACGCCCTGATCTTCCAGCAGGAGGACTGGAAAGTAAGAGTCTGCCAGTTCCAGTAGGAAGGGTACGAGATGAATATTGGACCAAAGCATAACTCCCACATCTAGCTCGGTAGAATGAGCATGTGAGATTGAGAAATAGGTCAGGAAATTTGGGAGGTACGTACAAAACTTGGATGCTAGTTTCTGGCCGAAAACCCATTAAATCAAGAAAAGGGACTTGGGGCTGGACTTGGAAAACTTACAGAAATGGAGACCACAGCAAACCCCCTGGACTTCAGTGTATAACTTTGGCAAAGCGTGAGCCATGGTTCACTGTAAAAGAATGGCAGTTTTGGTAGGGTAACACCAAACTCTGTCAGGAGAGTGGACACCAATTGCCCAAAACCTCATCAACAACTGAATAACAAAAGTGGTCATCACAAATGCTATTAATTAAACCTGACTCTCAACAGCGCATAAGTAACCACATCCAGGAATACCGTAACAAGGACATACTACTTAATGGTAATGGTATCATAAACAACAAATATGGATCCCAGATGCAGCAAAACTGGGACCAACATGATAAAAAATAACTAGGGGAGTTGTTTATTTGGGAGAAGATTGGAATGGAGAAAGAAAGGAGAAAGCCCAATAAAAAAAAAGGTCAAGAAGTGAGAAAAGAAGTTAACGTGAATCCTGCTGTCAAAGCTGTTTGGGTTATCTGTCAGGCAGCCCTACGCTTGATCACTGCAGCCTACGCCAGGACAATGCATAAAAAGCCTGTCGTGAATTACCACATGCATCCAACCCACTTCTCTAGTCAGAGGGACCAGAGTGGGCAAGGTGCTTTCCATTGCTAGCAGGGGAGCAGCAACATGGACAGATTGAGCAACCTGGTATTGCTGTATGTGCCCATTCCAGGCTGGGCAGTGTCAACAGCTATCCAGCGCTCACAACCTCCCCACCTCTTAAGAGCCCCAAACACCGAAGCCGAATACAAATGAAAGCACTTCATCAGAGGATAAAACCACATTAGCTAATTCATTAAAATGCAATGGTATTCCACAAAGTTATTTAAAAGAAAATAAGTGGAATACAATGAGCTTTTTCCTTTAGGCACTAGGTCACATTTGCATACTACATACACGTTGCTTTTACTACTACCACCACTAATGTCATCACAGCTGAACTTCATTTGAAAGTTTTAAGAATTATTTAAAAATTATTAAACTCTTGCAATTTTAGGGCCAGGTAAGACAACTGAATTGGTCAAGTACAAGCATGAGAAAAAATTTATAAGGGAAAAATATGAAGACTCAATCCACTTCTCTGATCCTGGCCTGAATTTGTGAAGATTCAAGTTTCTTTGTCATAGTAAAAACTGAAGCTGATGAGGCAGAGACAAGCAATCAGCATACTCAATATATTCTCAAACTGGCTGGTTTCTTCTTTCTGCTTTCTTTTTCAGCATGGATTTAAGGAAAATGAACAAAATCACTACTTTTTAATACAGTAACAGCTATTAAAACCCTCCGAAATTAGAAAATTCACATATGTTCTCAAATCACGTAACTCGCTAAATTATGTGTCTCTTCAATTAATTTCAATTATTGACCTCTTCTGACTGTCTACGATTATTGTAGTTTATAAATCACATTTTCTCAAGATACAGTTATCTTCACACTTCTTGACATTTAGGATAAGCATACTACTATTTTAACAGTTACAAGGAAAGCTTTTCATACAGAAGTTGTAACATGCCTGTCAATAAGTACAGTTAAAAGAAATGACAGAATAGTTTCAGAAGGGACCTTAAAGATCGTCTAGTTCCAACCCCCCTGCCACCAGCAGGGAGACCCTCCACTACAATTCTATTATTACATGTGTTGCTGAGTAATAGTTATTACACGCTACTTAAACTAATGGTAAATTTTCCAAGTGTTCTTTAAGTGAATGAACATACAACATCAGCTTTGACTAAAGAATCATTATAACAACAAAGGAATTCCCAAATGCTGTTCTGAGAGAATATACACAATACGAACAAAAATGAAAGCAACGTGCATATTTTAGAAAGTCTATAGCGTATTTAAGTAACCAGTGAGGAAAATTAATGAGAAAAACAGAAAAAAAAATGCATTCATAGAATTGAGAGGATGCAATTCAGCTTATTAATAAAAAGAATCTACTGCAATAATATATCTGGGACTGATTGATACTAGAAGGATAGTCCTACAATGCTTCAAATAAAGATCTGGCAGATACACATAGGCTCTGCCTACATTAGCATTAGAGCATCCTTGAGGTTTGGAGCAAACTGCCCATTATTCCCACTAACCACGTGCTGACTCAGCTGCCTGGACTGTTCTGGTACATGCAAACTACATCCGTTTTCAGTGAAATCAAACCAGGCACTCTGCTCCAGCTGGGCACAAAACATGCTCCAAACCCTAATGGGTCCAGGCTTTTTCCAAGCCTTCCATTGCCACTGTGACTTAGCAGAAAAGGTATGTTCTTCTATGAGATTATTGCTTTTTTACATCAGGAAGCTCAAATAATGTACTTCCTGTGCCACAGTGAATTTATGGCACAGGAAAGTTAACTTCATAAACTGACAGCATGGCCAGTCTGCTAACGAGCATTTTTAATTGGGGACAACAGCCTGACAAACACACATACACAAAATCAACTAGTTACTATTAATTGTATTTCCTCCTTCTCTTTAATGTACACATTGCCATACTGAATTATTATTTAAAGTAAGTTTTTGTTTAGATATCCAGAGCAAATGAGAAGCAACTCTCACCTGTGGAGGAGGTACTGTTATTGGTGCAGGCATGGGAACAGGCATTGGAACAGGTAAAGCTTTAGGTATAGGTGACACAGGTTCATTATGTGCAGCTTCTGCACCTCCATTTTGAGCTACCTCATTTTCAGATTTCTTGGGAATACCCTTCCACTCTATTAATAAGAAAAAAAAAAAAAAGGAAAAAGTATCAGCTCAATAGAAGCAGACAAGTACTGCTTTGTGAAAATGCCATGTCTTGAGATGTTTAAAACAATTTTGTAGCCAACTTATTCAGATACCAAGATGCACAACACGAAGACGCATTTAAACGTATTTCTGACAATAAAAATGCCACATTACTTTAAACACAGTACAACAAATCACTGAACCACAGCAAGTAAATTTATTCCTCTCATTAGTCATTTAACAACTCTTAGCACTTGGCAGAACTTATATATGTCCAGGGCTCTGAAACACATTATCTGTAACAGAAACACTAAGGCTGCTTTGGGACAAGCTTTCAACAGATTCCATTCCTCTTGTGCAAGAAGGCAGCAGCTTCTTTACTAATTTGAGAAGTCGCTTCTGAAAAAATAGTACTTTTTAATTCCTGACCAAGGAAAATAGGAATACCACAATAAAGAATTGCAGCAAAATAAGAAGTAAGAGAAACATCAACTACAGCATTAAACTCATTTTACAGAAAAAATATGGCTCCTGTTGTTTGTTGGGACTTCCTGGGAAAAGACAGCTAAGCAGAAAAAAAGGAATCAGTAAAGAAGCATTACGGAAAAGAGAAAATCACCAAGATTATGTTTACCCTTCATTATTTTTATTTTAAAATACACAAATTGTGTATTTATCATGAAGAGATGCTACTACTTAGAATAACCACCACCTCATTAAGGCAGATTGGACAGAATGACAAAACCCTGAAATAATGATTAAAAAAACCAGACAGCACACCACACAATGGTTAAAAACAAGACAGCAGTCTAGAGCACCAAGTTGAAGAACCATGGACAATTTCCACTCTTAAGTACTGCATTCATTTATTATTACTTGTAAAATCACAACAGCCAGCACACCAGCAACTCTGTATTCTTTCAAAACCTGTAACAGATTTGAAGCCTCTGATTGTATCAGGCGGTATGGTTAATACACCCATAGAAGCCTGATTTTCTCTGCTTGCATAGAAGATAACAAGAATTCTGTTAGGTCTCTAAAAATACAAGACTTGTGAAAGAAACTGAAAATGCCACAAGTGTGAAAATTAAAGGCACCTTTTTTTTTTTTAGACATCATAGTTGCCGTCAGCTCAGTTGCTACACAAGTACTTACTCCAAAGGCAGGCTCATCTGCTAGGGGCGCCTCACACAAACCTGGGGGCTGGGGGGAGACATGACAGGGACACAGGCAGACAGACAACAGGCAGGGGATGGGACCAAACTGGCTCTAGGACTAACAAATACAAGACATTTGCATCATGCATTACCATGAAGGGCAAACACTACCGTAGCTAACAGATCACTTGGTATCCACATGCATCTTTAGCCCAGCTGCACACCTCCCAATAAGGGACTGCCCGGAACTGCTTACAAACTCTCTCCAATTTATGGGTTACGCATGCTGCACTTCTCAACCATTTCAAGAATTTTATATGCACCTTAGTCATAGAGGTCAGCCACACCAACTCCAGCACACCAGCACAAAGGACTATTTCCTTTTTTTTAAGTATTTAAAGATGTAATCATGATTTACCTGGACTAAGAGTTTCATTGTCCAACATTCCCCCTTCACAGAAACTTTCAAGATCTTCAGGCTTCACTTTGTCCCATGGTATGTAAGTAACACCCAATTCTACATCCCAATACTGCTTGTAATCTGGCTTTATTCCTTTATTCAAAGCCCATGCAATCTTTTGGGGAGAGGAGGGAAACACATGTAGTCAGTAAAATTTTTCCATTTTAATGCATTTAATATGTAGTTCTCACAAAATAGCATTACCATTTGAGGTTAAAAAGCAAAAGAATACTCTTAATTGAAACAGCAGGAAAAAAGGTTAGCTACAGAACTCTGAAATAAGAGGGTTTTAAAAGCAAACTTAGCTCTTATTTCTTGATCTGACTTTTGCACATGATTTGTAAAAAAAGTATTAAGGCAGTTTCTTCAAACATTCCCTAGTCAGTAAGATTAATTCTGTTTCCCTAAAGAGGCTGGTGTCACACTCTAATATGATATTCTACAAAAGGAAGAATTTCACCAATTAATGCCTTCTTATTTATTAGTAGTCCTTGTAGGATTATCATACGTAATTAAACTCTGTTATAAGACAAATAACCAGCAAGAAGAAAAACATAGTTACAGTCCACTGCAGTGACTAAAAGGGCACCATTTTTGTTGGTTAAATGGACAATTACTGGCAACCTTTCAAAGAAAGTAATACAAGTTCCACTAGTCACATTACAGCACAGGAGGAATACTTACCAAGAAAAGAAGTGGCCCATTCACATGAATTTAGAGAATACCATATCCAGAATACATAAAAGTATAGAACAGATGAAAAAGGATTACATAATTACAGTAACTTTAGAACAGCTTGACATTTTCCAAGAAGTACCTTTATAGATTTCTGATTGACTTTGAAGTTTCCTCGGCTCAGTTTTTGTAGGGCACGGTAAGCATCCTGCCTGTGAACCATTACAATATAGGCACATCCTCTAGGCGGTATCATCTGTGTTTTAAGAAAAAAATAAGAATAAAAGGTTTGCTAAGGTTTGCTAGCACACAAGCAAAGTAATGAAGAACATACAAGTGTTCAATTACAGTGAGCTGGAACATCAGCAGGTGTTTCAAAAAGGACTGCGGAAGTATGAAAGAAAATAATAGTTTAAAACACTAAGATACCCATTATCTTCTGGAATACAAGTTTCTAGTAAATTAAAAGCAACTTGTTATATGCAAAGTTTTAAACTCTGTTCTGTGAGAGAATATGGACAACCATTGTATATTTATTTAATCCTTTAAAATTATTAAGCAGCAGCATTCATGTAAATGCTGTGGTCTGGCAATTAGCTAGTTTGTGGGAAGAAACAAGACACTCTAATACCCTGCTTCATTCCAGACACCACAAGCTGCCAGCTGCACCTCCACATTCGGCTTTATCTGCGGTTTTGTAATAATTCTTGTTATTTGTAATGCATTTGAGAAAAAACTTTGTTATTTTACAAAATTTGGGAGTAGGAAAAAATTACAGTCACTTTTTTGTTTGTTTGTTTAAATGAAATTTGATAGCTACCAGAACAGCTATCATTTACATACAAAAATATCTTTAAGTACAGCAAAGCATAACAAGTTCTCCATGTTTACAACTAAAATGACAAACAAGAAACAAGCAACAGAAAGAACACCAGCTGAGAGTTTACATTTCTATAATCAAACACAATGGAGTTGACAAGGAACTCGGTACTAGAGCAGGTAATTCTGTACCCATCTCCTCAAAAGCCCGTTCTTATTCAGTTCTCGCCAGAGAGAGTACGATTTTTTTTTTTAATGAATATGGGATAATCTTCTGTATTATCCCCAAGAGCATTTTTAAACTGCAAGAAACTAAAGCAATCGCCATCTTGTCTTTTTATAAAGCGGCCAAATGGATTGATTTTACACATTAGAAAACACAACAATATAGGAAATGAGAGCTCTTGAATCTTTTGAATGTAGCAAAAGTAAAGCTGTCTTAAAACAGTCTGAAAAGACTTTCTGTAATTAAGGCCTACGCCGCAAGTGTAGCTTACACTGAACCATTTATACTTACATTTATTGACTCAATTGGGCCAAACTCCTCCAAAAGACTTCCAACATCCTGTTGAGTTGTCCTTTTGTCAAGTTGTCCTACCCAAAGTGTAGTGCTACAGACTACAGTCAAAGAGTTAACACAGATTGTAAGAGCACTTGGAAATACACATTTCACAAGTCAGAATGTCAAAATACTCATTTTAATATTGACAATTATACAAATAAAAACCAGCTAAAATTAATAAGTATATTTTAATCTTTAGGAGTGTTTGGAAAGAACTTTTTCTTGCCTGCATGGAGCTGTACTAACAGTTGACCACAGCAACTGCATCAGAATGACTGTTAGAATGGACTAAAAAGTTCTCTAGTTAACTAATACTTAAGTGACCAGCAAGTTCTGATGATTGTGAGTTGGGCAAATGATCATAGAAAGGGAAAAAATGCTTTGGTGCTAACAATGCTCCATGAAATATCCCAACACATACAGTGGGTATTTCACAATAAGGTAACTTAATTCTGCTTAGTATGAAATCCAAGCTATGGGCCACCATCACAAGTTATGGATATACTTACTGGCAAGATTATTATTCCATTGCTTATGGTGATACACTCACCACTAGCAAGATTTGCCTGCAGAATGTGGTGACAATTCAACTACAATGAGCAATCAAACTTTTAACCTCTTTAGTGACTTACTCAATACCATTTCTTTCTACAGTTAAGTGGAAAAGTACTGACACAAGGAGCTTGTCTTTCGGGAAAGAGTAAGCACCATGCTTATTTCATGCTTCAAGGTAATAAAACAGCAGACTGAGCTCACAGTATCACACTGCTGACTACTGCACAAATATCTAACACTCATTGATGTTTTTCCTACTAAGTGATATAAAACTGCAAATATAAAAAGCATTAGGTGACATAATCTGGGAGAGACTGGTAAAAGCCTATGTTACACCATTAAAAAGCCAGTAAGCTTTTAGGGAACAGCTACTAAGTCTTTGCAGTCATAGAAGCATTGAATAGTTAGGGTTGGAAAGGACCTTAAGATCATCTAAGTCCAACCCCCCTGCCATGGGCAGGGACACCTCACACTAAACCATGACACCCAAGGCTATGTCCAACATGGCCTTGAACACCGCCAGCGATGGAGCATTCACAACTTCCCTGGCCAACCCATTCCACTGCCTCACCACCCTTACAGTGAAGAATTTCTTCCTCATATCCAATCTAAACTTCCCCTGTTTAAGTTTAAACCCATCCCTCCTTGTCTTGCCACTACAGTCCCTGATGCAGAGTCCCTCCCCAGCATCCTTATAGGCCCCCTTCAGATACTGGGAGGCTCTTATGAGGTCTCCACACAGCCTTCTTTTCTCCAGGCTAAAGAGCCCCAAATTTCTCATCCTATCTTCATATAGGAGGTGTTCCAGTCCCCTGATCATCCTCGTGGCCCTCCTCTGCACTTGTTCCAACAGTTCCATGTCCTTTTGATGTTGAGGACACCAGAACTGCACACAAGACTCCAAGTGAGGTTTCACAAGAGCAGAGTAGAGGGGCAGGATCACCTCCTTCGACGCGCTGGTCACGCTCCTTTTAACGCAGCCCAGGATACGGTTGGCTTTCTGGGCTGCGACTGTACACTGTCGCTTCATGTTAAGCCCTTTTAATATAATGGTATTATCATTCACAAGGTTTTGCCAAATTAAAGCTCTTTAGTTTTCATCTCTCTTATATAAAAAAGAATGTTCTCATTTTATCTGCTGACCCAGAGAAGATTTCACACTCCCCAGACAAATTCAGAAGACAACTACTACATTCTGTCTAAAAACACGCAAAGCAGAGATTATTTCTGAAATCTGAACATTAGCCTGTGTGTTTTCCAGGTCAAAGTTCCACACAGAATATCGAGTCATTAGAAGAAATGCTCAACTTCTTGCTGCTCAATCTGCTTTACCTTGTATGTCACAAACTAAAGAATGGTAAAGAAAAACATGGTATTTCAGCTTTTTCTTTCCTCATTTTACAGCCAAAATACTCGTGACTTTGAGATACTTCAAAGATGCCAAACTATCTACTATGAGTGAGTAAAGGAAGTATAGGGATGTGTGGTGAATTTAATTCTTACCAGCTTTACAACAGTTCAGAAAATAAATTATAACAGAATTTACTTTAATTCTGTCTGGATGGGTCTTGGAACCCTCATCAAGAAGCATTAAACCCAAGAAAAAAAAGAAAATTAAAAAAACCCACACATTAGACCAAGAGGTGTCCTCCGGGATATCCTGAGCAGGTACCATATACTGAAGATAAGTGGACTCATCGACATTAAATTTCTTTTTAAAGTCTGATAGATGCAGATAGATTTCCTAAAATACCCATTTGTCTCCTTAGTATTTCATTTTACACAGGCATAGTATCTACCTATTGCATCTTCAACTTCACAGAACTCTAAAATTCATTATAGAAAATAGTGGGCACAGGAAAAAAATGTCCACATATGAGCCAGAAGGTGCTGACCATCTGAAAAAATGGTATTGCAAGAATTTGCAGAGTTACATCAATAATAAAGAGAAAGAATAAACTTACCACTAACAGTTTCTGACTTGATCTGAGGAAGACCTTTTGACCTGCGTTCTCTCTCCCGCTCACGTTCACGTCTTTCTTGTGACCGAGACTTAGGAGAGTGTCGGCGTCTATCCCTGGACCGAGATCGAGACCGACGATGGCGCGACCTTCGAGATCGGGAGCCAGATCTTGAACGTCTCCTTTTAGGTGACCTAGTTTAAGCAACAGCCATTTACATTCAATCTTTCTGACCCAGACATAGACAGATAAGTACTTCAGATATCTATTTAAATAATCAAGCAAGTGTTCAGTCAATTAAAAAAAATAAATCCAAGTTCATTCACATGCATTTAAAACTAGAATAGATTTTTACAGCAGCTTTATTAATGCACGCCAGCTGAGCAGTTGGTTACTTTTCAAATTCTTCTTTTCATTTTGTGTTGAAGTTGACTATCAAAATTACGTCCACGCTAACATAGAAAAAAAAATTAGATCTGCTTACATGAGGAATACGTTTATTGCTTTTACAAAGAATGTCTAAAAAAGAGATTAAACTAATTCTGTTACTGAAATCGTATTTTACATTGTGTTCCAGTTCTAAACCACTCAAGGTCTGGAAGACAGAGTAAGAAAGTCATTCAAAGAAGTCACATGAAACTTGGCAAAGGAGAAGCTTTGCTTTAATACTGGAGGCAGATTTGTTAGGCCAGCTGAGATATGTGATATACTGCCTCTGTGACAGGTAAAGTCCCATGATATACCAGATCACAGACTTCTTCATGAGAAGAGTCTCTTTAGAGCATAGACAAAACTATCATATTCTGCTTCCCTAAAATTTACTCAGCATTAACAGGTATGGAAGTAATTCTACCAATAGAAGACAGCTGTACAGACACCAAATTTTCCTTAGATGGTAGATGACTTTCAGAAGTTCACAAGTCTTAAGAGTCACTAATCTGTTTCTCATTTCAGTACTGCACTGGCTCTGAAGTACATACAACATTTAGCTGCATTTATACACAACTCCCCTCAGAGATAAGAAACTGAAAGGGTCTGGTTTTGTCCTCTCTTTCTGAAGGGGAATTCAAATAAAGCCTTGACAGTTTTGACTTTACTAAGAAATTTCACTAGTGTTGTCCACACAGAGAACAACATACAGACACTAATTTTTTGTAATTAATCCTTAGATTAAATTGGACTGTTTTACTAAACATATCTTTTCTCAGTCATAGAATCCAACTTGTACAGCACAATTGTGCACTTACAAGAAACTACTTCTAAGGAAGTACGCTGAGCAGGGCACCCCCCAAGAAGCCCACTCGCAATACAGGAAACAGGACTATGTCCTAAGGCACTGAAAATGAGCTCCACTAATAGTTTAAGGAGTTAGCTCACCTCTCACCTATTTACTGTCATCTCAGTTAGAAGTTACCACCCCCACAGTAGATTTGGCAGCACAGCACCAGATTCTCTGCGCTCAAGATAATTAGCATTAACTTTCCTCAGTGCTTGCAGAGAATTCATGAAGCTTTTCTAGTCTTTGGACATGACACACGTAAGTTCCTTACACTAAAATCCAACACCTGATACAGTACACACCCTCAGTAAAAGAACTTTCACTAATTTACCTTGATGCAGATCTAGATCTTGATTTTCTGTTGTCAGAAACATGACGTTTTCCCTCTTGAGTAGGTGGTTGTTCCACTTCCATATCCTAAAAGATGAAGTTGTCTGGTGAGTAGTACAAGCATTTTACTCCATTTTTTGCCCAGACTCAATTATGTAACAGCGCTAAAATTATATTTCATATTCACATATGTGAAATTAAAATGTACTGCAACTCTCCTCACAAGCTGCACCACTACTTTGTAGTTACTAACAGGGAGACAGTCCAGTATTAAATGAACTTCATATAACCACTGCAAAATATAACAAAATTAATTTACACAGAATTCTCATTCTCAATTTGCCAATTACTGTTTTTCCAGAGTATGATTATA
Source organism: Myiopsitta monachus (assembly GCA_017639245.1). Taxonomy (NCBI): domain Eukaryota; kingdom Metazoa; phylum Chordata; class Aves; order Psittaciformes; family Psittacidae; genus Myiopsitta; species Myiopsitta monachus. Next base: position 9,707,797 of record CM029927.1, read on the forward strand.
TTCATTAGAAAGCAGTCAGTGGATCTTGCTCTGTCTACTGGAACACTTTTCTCCAAGATGTTATAGAAAGCTACTTTAAGTCATATAAAAAACTACAATAAATTTGAAGAATGAAGCAGTAAGTCATCAAAACACATCAAATGTAAGAACATACTTTTTAAAAAAAAAAAAAAGACACATTAAGATCCAACACAGCTCTTCCTTCCTACTCCAAATCCTCTCCAGCTTCTCAGAATAGAACATACTGTGTCCTGCCTAAACTTTAAACAGCTTTCATGATGCCACGAGGGCAGGAAACATTCAAACAAGCAGTATCTTAGAATGGACTGATTCAACAGAGTTCAAGACTAAAAAAACTAATTAAAAAAATAGTCTTGAGTATTGTCCCTTTATTCCAAGTGTAAAGCCAGAACTTATTTCTAGAATCTGCGCTATCACAGGTCACCACGTAAAGGCAGCATGGTACCATCTCTATTTCTCATTTTAGGATTTCCTTTGATTGGAATAAAAGAGGCAAATATATTCAATTTCCTGTTGCTGTGGGGTTTGTTTGTTTGTTTTGTTAATTACAGGCTCATAAACAGACTTGCTCTTTGATTTCTTCTGAACAGCCAGTTACCAAACCAATAATATCCTCCAAAATCTTAGGAACAAGAGAAAGGTGTTTGAATATACTTGAATTTTTTAAAACTTTTACAGACCTCTGAGTCCATTTCCACTACATTAATGATGTACCAGGCCCTTAAAAGTTAACTTTTCCGGATCATTTCTCTCCAGAATGAGATTGCTTTGTTAGAATTCAATGGAACACAATATTCCTGAAGCATGATGGTGACAGGAAAGGGAAGATGAAAGAAAGTGAGAATGAAATCCTAAGTCTTTGACAAAAGGAGGCATAAAGCATACATAAGCTGGTTTTACTAGACATCCGAAGTACCAGACTTGTCATGTACTGCACTGATGCTCTCTAACTTTCCTTCAGATAAGCAACATCTCATAGCCATCTCTGACCATGGTTATAATGAAATTTCACCTCCTGAACAAACTATAGGTGTTTGAGAAAGAGACATATTGGAACATTACAGTTTCTTTACTGCAAAGCATCCTCACCTGTTGATGTGGTTTTTGCAAGTGTGATTCACTCTGTACTGGAAAAGGAGACTGAAAGCTTTGCTGCGCAGGTGCCGCTGGTGGAATCACAGGCTGAGCCATGGGTGGGTACTGAGGAGTAGGCAAGAGACCGAAACCTGGCATTTGCCCATTAGGAGGAAGTGGAACCTTTGGAGAAGAAAAAAAACCACAAGAACTTCCAGTTAGGGAAAAAAAATTACATTAACTTTCCCAGTTTGCTAATGTAAAATTGCACCTCTGCTCCAAAGACACAATTAAAGACTAGAAGCCCAAGAAAGATCAAGTAGGTTGAGCTTCAGGTGATAAAATAAAAATCTTTATTTTATATAGTCTGTTCTTCAAAGCTTGACTAAATATATGCTTCTTGGGAAAGCTGGAGGGCTAAGCCATATTTGCTGTTCAGTAAGAACACCACTTCCTTAATTCTGCACCAAAGAAACCCACAAAGAAAATGTAACACAACAGAGGGACAAGGGAAATCCCTGAAGTTACCTGGTGGCGCATTGGATCCTGCTGTATTCCCATCATTCGCTGCTGGAAAGGATCCATATTGGGAAGCTGAGGAAATACTGGTTGTTGCATACCTTCTGCTGGAAATCCACTAAAACCAGTAACATTTTGGTGAGATAAGTCAGTATTAAGATTTTTTTCTTTATTTTACTTATTTTTACATACATTTACACATTCTTGTTTCATATTTAGAGACAAGAATTATTATAATCCCACTTACATTCAAAAAAGCGAAAACAAAAGAGTGGCTTCCTTATCTTTACTCTAAGAGTAGTCCTTTATAACTTAAAGAAAGGTTACATGAAAGTTTAAGCATACTTATACTGTACTTATATGATCTTGCTAAAGATCTGTCTATGGAAATTCTTCATGAAGGTTGTCTGCTTTAGGCTAACTTCCTTCCTTTCCAGTTCCTCTTTTGGGAACAAAAGTAAGCATTTTCCTCAAGGAAAAAAAAATTTGCCATACTTTAGCTGGAAAAAAAAAACAGCTTTAGTTTGGGACGAATTTAGGGCAGAGGAGAAAGGGGTATGTGCATCACACAAGGATGACAGTAATGCCATTCACTTCCCAATTCAACACACAGAATGGACAGTGCTCAGGGAATTAATGAGGTCTGCACAGTTAATAGGACCTGTTGACAGGATGCAGTTTGTGTTAGAAACTGAACAGGATTTCAAGAAGATAAAGGAATTTCATGGTGATGTGAAATGGAACTTTGCAGTATTTTAAGGCATATTCTTGGATGATTCTTCACAGGTCAAATTTTCATATGAAGTATTACTGATTTTATGTGCCCAAAATGAGTCTACTGGAATCCAATCTTCAGAAGCATCTGACACAACTGCAAGGACACAGGCTTTGAAGTGTTACCAACAGAACATTTTGAAAAGCCTAGCCCAGTGATCTTTAGTTGGGCATACACAGGCAGTGCTTACATTTGACCTACCTCATCTTTCTGTACTCCAGAGTTCCATCTGTATTATAGGCAAAATACTACCTATTTACTCAAAAAGCATTTCAATTAACTAATACTTGTGCAACATAAAAGTGCTCAAGGTGATAAACACAGCAAGAAAGCTAAGACGAAGTTAGTGATTCTTTTTTTGAGAGCAGGGTTTGGATGGCATATACAGAAAGTAAGACATAGGGCCACATACTGAAGCACAGAAAAAAGAAATATTGACTAACCCAGGTATTGAGCACCATCCAGCCTGTGCACTGAATGAGAGAGAGGTCCTGTGGAAAAAACTTGTATGTGATCATGTAATTTAAGACTTTAGCATAATGCATATCAAACGGGAAACAAGAGTTTGCGTTTGTGTGAGTATTCAGTGTTGGAGAACGTAAAGCTGCAAAGCCAATTTTGATTTTTTAATACTTAAAACTATCACAACATTTGGAACAGCATTTATTTCCCAGACAGCAAAGCAATTCAGCTGATTACTAACAATGCCCTGACACACTCAGTTGTGCAATAAAAACATGAAACTCATGTTGACACCAAACCTGAGCTTTACCCTACAGAGCACATTCCTCAATCAATGATGCAACATGCCAAACCTACACCAGATCACCAGACAAAAAAAAAAAAAACGAACCACCAAACCCAAAACCCACCAGAATTGTTAACAATATTTTAACTTTGAACTGCAACTGTTAAGCACTGAAGTGTCCTGGACTCTTAATCAGTTTTCCAACCTAAAGATTTTTTAGAACTAAGACTTGTTATTTTATGATAACACAAACTCACAAAGCTGGCTGAGAAACTGAAGAAGGAGCTGAATCTTCTTTCTTTGAATCTTCCACTGCTTCTGGTTCATCATCATAGTCAAACCGATCTAGCAGCTTCTGAAAGAAATTACATTGAGGTAACCATTTTTCTGTATCTTATACAACTGGCAGCCAAAATAGCCTTATTATTGAAGTCTTACTCTAACAGCTCTGAAACTAAAGACGAGGTTAGAATCAGAAAATAAAAATCTAATACAGAATCAGAAATTGTCCAAAACCAGTTCTATTCAGCTTCAGAAAATGCAAAGGCTATAAAAGTAGGAAGCTGACCTCCAAACACAAACAGAAGAAACTAAATTTGCATCATATTTCTCTTAAAAAATTGAGGACACTGACGCATTCATCAAACAGTCTCCTAATGAACTGAGAAAGTTAAACACTAAGAACAAATGAAGACTTACTTTGTCAAATGATGTTTTTTGCTCAGGTGGTGGGAAAGCAGCTTTTTGTTCTGGCTGTTGTGCTGTTGTAGTTTTCAGCTGAGCAGTAATAGCTTGAACCTGAGCCATCACAGTGTTATCTATGACAGGTGACTGGGGTTTTTGAGGCTGTTGAAAAGTCTGAAGAATTTGCTGAAGCTACAAAAACATATATAGTATTAAAGGTTTTTTTTAATTTACATTCATAGTACTGAAAGAGTTGTAGGATGTGAATTTTACATCGAATCAGAAAACACCACAGGACGAACACCACCAATAACCTGATCGAAGTATAGAGAACTTCCAGCAAAACCAAAAATCACTTTTTAAATACTTTAGTGGCAGCACTCAGCATATCCCATGATTTCAGAATTCAGGCCTTTCAACACTGCAAATGTTTAAGTGTACTAGCAATAAAACTCAACGTTTTGTTTTATATAGTTTGGCTGTTCCTGAAAATCTGTAACTGCACCAATTCGGAACTAATTATTGAGAAATATGTTACTGACTTTTCCTCAAATACTTTAATTACTGGATGGAAGGGTCAAACCATTCAAACATCTAGGTTAACTCTTACAAGTCTTCCACTGAACACCTTAAGAAAGCTTTTTGTTCTGCTTCAAATCAAGGTTATTACTTCCATCCTTTCCCCCCTCCCTCATTTAACATAAAACCCAGTTAGAAGGGAACCAAATACAAATGGGTTACCTGTTGTCCTTGCGTTGTTTGAAACAACTGAGCTACAGCTGCAAAGGCATCGGAACTGGGTAACTGTGGCACAGTAGGTACTGAGTTAGAAGTAACTTGAGGGGGCTCTGAAGCAACCTTTGCTGGAGGGGGAGGCGAACCTGAAAGTTTCATGGGAATTGAGAAAGAGCTACATTACTCCAAAACATTCACCTTACTCTTCAGCGTAGACACCTGCTTCCTCAAAACAAGAGTCTATCTGCAATAGCGTATTTAACCCCAAAAGTCCTAAACTACCCCAAGTGCATATTTATTCATTCTGCCTTTTTAACTGGTCAATTCACTGCTCACATCTGTGCATGGTATACACTAAGAAAGCAAACAAAGAAAAACACCCTCTCTGAAAGCTAGTCCAGCATGGGATCACAACTCTGGTTTTGTAATTACACAATTTTAGAAAAGAGAAGAACTGTTACTTAGTGATTACATTACAAGCAATGAATACCAATACACTTCAAATATTAGTTCTGGTTACAAAGTACCGGACTCATTTTTCTGGATGAATACTTAAAATGAACCATTAGATAACTGATTTGAAGAGCAACTGAATTTCACTTAATATTTTCCTCTTTCCAGCAGTAACTGAACTTTTGATTAAACGTCTGGTAATAATTAAAGGTTTAAAAAATTCAAAAATATTTCCCAAGCAACTCTTTCTTTGCTCGGGTTTGTTCACATGCTGCTTTGGCACAGGCACGTGCCAAAACCTAAACACAATTTTTACTATTTCTTCCGGGAAAATACTCCCATTTTCACTGAGCTTTATAAAAACTGAGATTACATTTTAAGACACACTGTTAGCTTTCTCTACACATGCAGCTTTCCAATTCTTTTTGCATTATATTACCATACTTTTTTATAAAAGTATGTTTTGCCGGTACAAAGTAAATTAGCAGTAATACCGCCAACTCCTACATGCTGTAAGTAGCTATTCTTTAGCAAATATATCTTAATGGACTACTAATAAAAGTGTACAAGGAGAGCCAGTTTTAAAAATAAAATTGCTGTTTGAGACACTAAGCAAACGCTTGCCTCACAATACTAATTCTTTAAATCGATTCATCTGTTTTCAGTTCAGATAACTGCGGTATTGACACGCAGCAAGTAGAGACAAACATGCTGAATATTTTCACCACAAGTCAGATGCTACATAAAAATACTGCAAAAAGATGACTGGTTTTAAATATAAATTAACTTCCAAATTATTTCCTGTATCTGTTCAGAAAACTATCAGCTTGCTCAAGGGAGGAAATCTGCATTTCTCTCTCTTTTTTTGGCTAAACAGACCTTGTAGCATTATGAGCTAAACAGACTCTATTTCACATAATGCATTAATACATTTATTATTATTCATTAGCATATTTATTTCGGGGCCAAATTATGCCCTCTGGTGCATCTGAACGATCCCACTGAATTCAGTAATTCTGTACATGAAAATATATGCAGAAGGCAGCCAACCTGTTAGCTATCAGTGATGAGACTAAGATGGAAAATAGTGCCACTCACCTGTCATATCAGAATTACAACTGTATAGTAACCAGTCTGCATACCAGCTCAGAAGCTAAGACTTCCCGTTCCCCCTGCCATGCCATGTTTATAACACATGGCAATAGGATATGCTTTCCTAAACCACTGGAGACCTTTCAGTTATGCTACTGTGCATCATTATTTTGTCACTACACCTCCCTTACCCCATTACATTTTTTGCCAGTCCTTCTCCAACATACATGAGCACAGTAAGGAGGCCACCAAAGCTAAGTCTGAAATATAAAGTGCAAACTAAAAAAGAAAACCCTCCAGAGAAAGAGCAAATTGTGGTATGCATATTCTCATCCATGATTCAGTAACCTCACTACCAGCTTTTCATGTGGCATAAAATAGGCCAGTGAAAATACTGTGGGAAGGCAGTCATTACTTTACTCTTTAGGTCAGTGATTTTCAACCAGCAGCCTGTATAAAAGCCTAATTCCACGCATAAATTGACTGTTCAAGAATATGGATTTGAAACACCAGTTAAAACGTTCCAGGGCTGCACACTGAAAGAGACTGGCAGCTGCTCCTTTCAGATACTAAGTTAATTCAAAGAAAGATGAAGCTGTCAACTTGTCATTTCTTCAAAATTAGAATCTGGATAAGAAAAGCGTGCTCTTGCATCAGAATTATAAACCTGATACACAGAACAACAGTATTTGGGACTTAAAAAAAAAAAAACAAACCCACAACATTGTTTCTAAGAGGGGACACTGACATTACCTGTAGGTAAAGCCTGCGCATATGTATGTACATACACATATACATGATATAAATTACAGATGTATTCCAAATAAGTGTTCACATTCTGATAACCTCTGAAATACAGTATCAGCATTTATTTAGAATGAGTTCAGCTGTTCCACATAATTCTGAACACAAAGTTGAGTTTATTAATATGCTACTGTTGAAACTAATTGTAGGCACTTCAATGTGGAAGCAAACAAGCTATTATCATTCACCCTTTTAAAAGAAAAATAAGTTATAATGTCATTCATACCTTCATTATTAGTAGCATTTTCCGTCATTGGTGCTGTGGCACTAGTTCCTGCTGCCATATCCAGAAGAGGCTGAATTATTTCAATTTTAAATACTCCATTTTTCTGCCAAAGGTTCAGGACACGGACTATTTTACTCTGTTGAAACAAAAGCAAGCATCAATGCTACAGACAGCTTTCCTAACTCACAAACTCTAAACTGGTGCTCCATACATTGAGAAGAAAGGTTTAATGAGTACAGGAATTGAACATAATCAGGCATACCTATTTAACAACCTCTATGTTGTCAACATAGGTCAGGCAAGACCCTTCACGTGGCAAAGATAAAACCTGCCAACTTACTTTACTGTCTGCTTTAATAAAACAAAACTTGTGCCATTTCCCTAAAATTGTTCTGGCCAATCAGAAAATCTGGGTTTGATATACAACAGCCCCACCATTTCTTCACAAATGGTCATTAAAGGGGTGAAAGGCACAAATGTGACAAGGCAGAGAACATGAACTGGAAAACCCTAAGGAAGAAAGCGGCAATTAGGCCATAAAACACTAGAACAAGGCTTTGAAGTTGGACAGAAGACTGCTTGAATTTTTTAATTCTAACCCATTCAGTTCTATGTTGACACCAGAAAATCCATCTCTATTATTCAAAAGATCAGGAAAGCAAGTGGAAAACATTCTAACTGCTCACAGCAGAATGATTAAATTAGAACTTCTGATTGTCAGCTGTTATTTTAAGCTCACTTCTTTTTTTAACATTAAGAACAATGAAGCTTTCAGGGATCAACCTGGAAATTAGTCCTTCCTTCTTCAGCCCCGTATTAAGCAATAATATCTAACTAGCGGTGCAGCTTCAGTTGGAACATGCAGACAGGTAAAAGTGAGAATACATGTTATATTGACATATCTGTCCTTTTTGTGTACTTAATCATCCAACTTGCATCTACATTTCAAGTACTTTCTACTTTTACTGTAGCTGCTAAGAACGAATCGATTCTGTTCCCTCTTGCTTCAACAATAAAATACCTTACTGTGACTCAGTTATAGAGTTATATACACCCTTGCAAATCCACCTATACTTTCAAAAGCTAAGCAATTAAGGAATTTCACAAAGTGTTTTCTACGATAGGATCAATTAGAGAGAAACCAGAAATGGGTATTTTAATTAAGATTTTGGTCTGAAAAAAAAAGGTAACTTGAAATTTTTTGGCTCTGGGTATTCTATCCCTCCAGAAGATTACAAAATTGTATGAAGCCCAAAAAATGCAGAAATTAAATGCTCTTAGTTTTAGTCACATATTAATAAAGTATCACTCCCTTTGGATATCAGCCACAGTTGTATATCTGCTGATACAGTTTTTTTGTTTAGGTACTAGAAATTCATTAAAGCACTGCTGGTTGAAGTGTCTACATAGGCAAAAAAACCTGATGAAGTTAGAGAAATTAAGTATTTTAACTCAAGCTTCCACTGAACTATCACCTTTGATAATCTTTCTCAGCATGTTTTACTATTTCATATAACATTCACAGACATAGACAATCACCAAATTAGCTTTCCACATTAGCTTATGTTTGCACATAAGTGGAAACACCAAGGTAGCACTCATCAGTTCACAACACTTGAGAAACTACAGCCGTACCTTGTCTTCAGATGGACAAAGATACAAATACTGGAATGTGGCAGTAATATTTTTAGAGAATCTTGGCCCAAAAACATCTTTGTCCGTTCCAAACTGGTGACGAGACTGACGAACAATAGAGTCAATAACATACAATCCAGGGACTTTATATTCCGGTTTGCACTGAAAACATAAAAATAACTTTCCATTATGCAGTGACACTAACAAGGTAATGGGCATTCACCTTAGATCCTTACATGAAATCTATACTTAGTATACTTGGGGAGGAAAAATAAAAAGTATTAATTTATGTAGTGCTTTATTTTTGTTTTGTTTATAGAAACGGAAAGAAAGAAGAAAAACATGCTTTCACATTTGGGACAGAGCAAATGTACTTGGACAGCTTGGAACAGCCTTTATCTTCTCAATCACTGCTTTGAAGGTACCTTTAGCTTGACAACATGGGACTGCAAACACATCTACTACATTACAGTACAGACTGCCACAACTCTGCTATTGAGCTACTTCCACCAATTCTCCAGAATTAAGTGGAAGTCCTTCTCTTTGGAGGTCTCTGAAGACCTTTGAATGAAAAAGCATGTTTCTCCCACTTTACTCAGAAGAACTTACTTTAGGCAGCATGATAGTTTGGTTTTAGCAAGTATTACGTTCTAGCCTGTTGTTCTACATGCCTAGGCAAGCATGAAAACTGCATTTTCTGAAAATATGTCCTATCGTAGCCAGTGAAGATTAACTGGAAGTTCAGCACCTTCAGTCTCCTCCCCAGCTGCTGGGTATAGGAGGAAGGGGAAATTGCACAATTTTTTTCTCCCCTTCTTAATGTAGTACAAAAAACTTAAAGGAGTGGATGCAGACAATATCTTTATCAGTAGATTATTTTTCATTTTTTACCTTTTTGATAAACTTCTCCACAATCTGGACAACATGCTTGTAGAGCTGAAAAATAAACAGAGACTAATTTATCTACTCAACAGTGCCAAATCATTTTAGAAGTATTTTAACACTTTGTGCTTATTACCTTTAAGGAAAGACTACAAAGTATTTTAAGTTACATTCTAACAAGAAGTATGTTATCAAGCAGAGATGAAACCATTTCATGAAGAGAACAGACAAAACAAGACATCCTTTCTGTCAGATGTCTCTCAGTGCATACACACTGCTTCTGGAGTATTAGTGAGAGCTTTCTGCATTTATTTTCTAAGCAGGCCTGCTACATTTTAATATGCTTTTAAGGCGCAGTTGCATCCTGCAACATTTAAAACTTGGTTACATAGAAATCACAGCATCCTAGTGGGTGTCACATTAAAAAGCAATGATTCAAAGTGGGGGGGAATCAAGCTAACATTATACTACTAGTCCAAAACCAAGAGATGATATTCACCACCCACTTGTTTCTAGATAACATTATTAACGTCAACTAGAAGAAAACATCCACCAAGCTAAGAGTGGGAAATCCAGAGATGTCTTTGCTTAGTTTCATGTTTGTTCTACTGAACTTTACCTTAATAGCTTTAATGGCAGCTTTTGTGATGAGAATCATTTTTGCTCGGGAAATAGGAGGTTTCATCTCCATCAGGGAAAAGAGCTAAACAGAGAAAACAAGCATTTAAAATGTATTAACCAAAAAGGTAACATCTCAGAGAACTGACTGATTACATTCCACATTGTGTATCACCACAACGCTGGTTAGCCCTTGAGGGGCCAACAGGTAGCTCTTTCTAAGCTTTGCGAACCTGGCTTACAGAATAAATCTGACTTCATTTCTATAACCATAGTCCAGGTACACTATTTTAGAGAGTTTTAATCATACCAGAAGTTAAGATTTGTACTATTCTGCCAGGACCATTAAGCACAAAAAGGGATTCTGCAGTGCTAGATCAAATACTCATTTTGTTGGGGTTTTTTTAGAGTCTGAGTTCACAGAAAGCATATTCTATATTCAAAACACACAGGATACAGTTAGGATGTTCAGCTCTTCAAATCTGAAAGTGTGACTTCAAGCAAAAAATGCCCAAACTTCATTTTCACAAATAGCATCACCATGACTTACATCTGATGTGTGAGGGAATATATTACAAAACACTTTTAAAAATTCTTGAACCTCAGCATTCAGAGAAGACATCATTGTCTGCCAGTATTGACCATAAACTCTAGAAACAAGTATTAGCTTCACATTTCAGAAACCCAGAGAAACAAACTTGCACACAGAACTGTCAGAGCTGATGAAATATCCACAAAGCGCTGAACATAGGAAGCTGAAGAAACAGGGACACATTTTCCTCAGGCCCCCGGCACCACCAGCATGACATTCTTATTATACTTCGCTTCCTGTAGATCATTTTAAGAAAATAGGGAAATAAGGGATTTGGGGAGGTTTGTTTTTAAGTAACTGGCACTCATAAGCATGCTTGCACACACACCAGAAAACACCAAAATCCAGCGCACATTTCGCCACCTTCCAGACCACTCTGCCTACTCTTGGGTCCACAGTGAATTCTATATATTCCATAAGCTGCTGTTGTAATTCACATTGCAAAACCATCAGCTGCAAAAAATACACTCCATGCTACACTATGTTTTTGTGGCATACTATACACACCTCTGTTCTACTAGTCATTAGACATGGAAGTATAATCAACACTGGCTTGTCTGGAACATTCTCCCTTCTCCAATCTTCCAAGCAGAACAAGGAACCAGGACATCTCAGTATTACTTTTGAATTCCACCCTCTGTAGCATAGCTCATGGTTAGGTGCTCTCTCTCATTAAATACTATTTTCTATTATTTCCGTAAACTTAACTTCTTATTTAAGCTGTGGCTAACTAAAGGTAGAATCATTATACTGTCATGATTTATCTACTGCAGAAAACTAGTAAGATCTTTAACATTTCCTATGCACATATAATCATTTCACCTTGAAATATTCCCCACAAATCACAGAAAAAATGGTTCTGCATTATCTAATTTGATTTTGCCCTTCACAGTAACGAAAAAAACAGAGCCCCTGAATACTAGCCAAAAATGTAATCAATTATTTGCCACAAAGCAAAACAAGAGAATAAAAGTATCTTCATTTGACAGCGTAATGCAAAGTAAGATGTCATGTAAAAATGTATCTCTTATTTTTCTGTTAATTTAAAGTTCCAAGAAACTGGTGAAGTGGCCAAATTACATAGATTTATCTACTGCCCCTGTTAAGGAAAAAAACAGTGCACAAGATAAAAACACTGCCAAACACCTGAAGGCAAGTAAAGTGATAACAAGACTTCCAGCAATACAAAATGAAAGCCTTGCACCAATAAAATAGAGAGTAGACAAGAAGGTACTTTATTAATTCAACTCCTATTGTGAGAGAAACAAAAGAAGAAACACTGTCCTTCAAGACAGTGATAGCCAGACACCTTTTCCAACAACAAGTCAAGACCATGACTTTCCATTACAAAGCACCATAAATGGCAAGTTCTATTGCCAGAATGCTTGCTTTTTTAAAGCCATTCAAGCTGAAAAAGATATTTCAGCTAATATCCCTGCTTGCTGAGAAATCACAGCACAGACAAATAAAAACTGACAGATAAGACAGGAGAGATGTGGCTCTGAGCTGACTTGAGTTTGGTTGGGGTTTTTTCTTGCTGGTTGTTTTTTTGGGGAGAAAAAAAGAATAAAAGCTTAATTTCAATTTTTAATTATATTTCCTTAGCAGATGTGCAAAGACTCTGGGTGAACAAAGTCAGTGCTATTATTAAAACTCAGGAAAATCTGTTTGAAGCAGCAATGAAAGACAAAAAAAAAAATCGAAAACTCAACACCCACAAGCCAACCACCAGAAGGCTCAAAAAATGAGATGGAAGAGGAAAAAACATTAAGACAGGCATGCCATATCCTTTCCTCTACACACCAAGAAGCAACTGCTCCTCCTGCAAATGGAGCCAGTCCCATGTAACAAGAACAAATAAGCCACTATGAAAGCAGCATTTCAGCATTCATATTTCAGGAAATATAACTGCAGAGAACCAGGAAACCTGGAGAACTTATAGCAGGGCAGAAGACAGCAATAAACAAGTAGCAGCAAAAATAAAAGTGTCTCAAAAGGTATCCCAAACACGATGTTGCAACCAGGGGGAAACAAAGGGAGTGGGGGCTGGGAGGGGGAATTAAAAGAAAAAAAATCCAAGGAGAAGAAAATGCCGGGGCAGGAAAAAAGGAAATCAGCGCCGGATGCGCTGAAGTAGCCACAGAGGATGCAATAAAGAATATAGTAGCTTGGAGAAGTCAGTAATTAAAGAACATGAGAGGATGAAACTTTTGCTAATAACGCAGAAACAAACAAGACCTTTGGAAGAACAGGATTGAGCACTGTAAACTCTTCTGTTGCTGCTACAGACAGCACTCTGCAACAGCAACGAAAACACAGTACAAGCAACGAAAACACAGTACAAGCAATGAGGTCAGTACACACATATATTTCCAGCTCAGGATGAACTACAGCTGAAACATGCATCAAATTGAGCTGCAAATATTTTTAGATACAAATACATATGCACACATATATGTGTGTGTATATATATACGTGTTCTGCCCACTTTTCACACATACCCCCACCATTATCTCTTGGAAAAGCATATCAAAACTTTGTTGCTTTAAATTTTCAAAAGATTTTAGAATACCAAATGACTATTTTGAAGTTGATTTTTATTTAGTTTTCAGTATCATATTTAAATGTGTCAAAATCATGTTTTAAAGACGGGTAAATCTAAAATTTAACCACCTTACTAGTTCCTCATGGATTTTCACTGCTAGAAGGGGAAACTGTTCAGTAAGACACCCATGTACTTTTACATTTGCATACATTCACTTAGACTTGGATCTTCTTTTATACACACTTCCCAAACAATATATGACCACAAAAAAAAAAAAAAAAAAAACAAAAAACCACAACCAACAAAAACCCCAGTGCTTTCTAAGGGCAGTCTTTCAAACAATACATGTAATTCTTCAAAGGGCACCATGATCAGCTCAAGAAACAACCTAGACACAAAAACTTACACTTTATTTAAAAAATAAATATAATGGATGCAACAATGGCAACAAAAATTTGCAGCTTCAGAGTGTTTACAATTTACTGTTTCACAACAGGAGCCTGTGCCTGGAATGGTCTGCCCTGCAAAGCTCCACTTGCTAGAAATGACTCCCTGCTTTTATGGCCCATAACTGGATGTTTGGAGTAAAACAAACAAAAACCACAGCTACTAGCTGCTCTCTACTCTCCTTCCCCATACAGGGACACCACTGGCTAAAGAAAAAAGCACTTTAGCTCTGCTTCTATTTCTACTGCCCACCACACCTACTACATTGATTTGGGAATGAAAACCATCCAGGGTGTCCTGTTGATTAGGATGGAAGGTACCATAGGGCAAAAGACAGCAGAGAAAAAGAAATTAAGTGAAACTTTATTTTTACATAAAAATAAGTTAACCCAAGGACTATTCAAGACATGAACCTTCATTCAGTTTTGACCATTTCAATATTTTAAGAATTGTCTCCTCCTATGTGGATTCTTTCATATACAAAAAGAAAAAAAAAATAGAAAAACTAGTAGAAAGGCTTTAACACAAAATGTTATTATAGAATAGGTAGGGTTGGAAAGGACCTTAAGATCATCTAGTTCCAGCCCCACCTGCCACAGACAGGGACATCTCACACTAAACCATGGCACCCAAGGCTCTGTCCAAACTGGCCTTGGACACCGCCAGCGATGGAGCATTCACAACTTCCCTCGGCAACCCATTCCAGTGCCTCACCACCCTTACAGTAAAGAATTTCCTCCTTATATCCAATCTAAACTTCCCCTGTTTAAGTTGCAACCCACTACCCCTTGTCCTATCACTACAGTCCTTAATGAAGAGTCCCTCCCCAGCATCATTATAGGCCCCCTTCAGATATTGGAATGCAGCTAGGAGGTCTCCATGCAGCCTTCTCTTCTCCAGGCTGAACAGCCCCAACTTTCTCAGCCAATCTCCATTATCAAAAACATTAAGGTAAAAGTTGCAAGAAAAACTTTCATATTTAGGTTATAATTGCCACACCTGTTGAAAGTAGCATGACAAAACCCACACTTTCATTTCATACAAGCTCTAGCTTAGGATACAATTTCAACTTCTGAATCCCCAAACATTTCTCTTTCAAATGTAGGAAGGGAGTTTCCCTCCCTGTATTTGAAAGTCTGCGCTATAGCGGCACATTTTTAAAACCATGTTTTCAAAAGAAGTAATTTCTTTGTTGCTCCATATCAACCTTTGTACTACAAGAAAGTGGAGTTATTAAAGAGCCTACTAAACTCAAGTCACAAAACATTGATTCAAGAGTTTTTCTGTGTATTTTTCACAACAGTACTGAAGTGCAGGATAAAATATCTATAAAGCCAAGACCCTCAAAGGCAGAAAAATCACCTGCTCATTTTCAGGCCAATAAATGCAATTAAATTAACAAAGATGAGCTACTCATTAAACCATAGCAGATAGTAAAAGGGAGTCTAACTATATTGCCTACTATTTAAAGAGCAAGCTAGTAACAATCCCAAATTAAAAATCAATGCAAAGTACCAAGTACTACAGGAAACATGTGGCAGGAGTGAACTAAGAAAGCCCTTTAACTGAAACTGCAGAACCTGCTCAGGTTCATAAGCCTTGGTGAGGTGTACTACGAGGGGTGGGTAATGGGAGAAGGAATAGGGTGATGGCCTGCAGTTTTTGGTCTTTCAAGCAGCAAATTAATTTCTGCCATTCAACAATTAATGCCCTTTGAGGGTCTATTTTATACAGAAACCTGAGAATACGGGGTTCTGAAGCAAAAGGAAGAATAACTTCTTCCAAATTTACTCACAGTCTTACCTTAGAATCCTAAAAAGACAGCATGTCTGGTCACAGCATGCCTTCAGAACAAGAGCAAGTTGAAATGTAGGAATACTATCCTGAATTCATTACAAGAAAAGCAAAACCAGTGATGTGTACATGCCAGTAGAGAAGGAACAGGGGCTCCAAGGGAAAAACATAAGACATGGTCAGAGGAAAAAAGGCAGCTCATACACTAAATCTGAAACTGCTAGGGAAGAAGTGAGACAGTGTCACCCAGTGAGACTTATCCCACTGGCACAGAAAGA
Organism: Myiopsitta monachus; assembly: GCA_017639245.1. Taxonomy (NCBI): domain Eukaryota; kingdom Metazoa; phylum Chordata; class Aves; order Psittaciformes; family Psittacidae; genus Myiopsitta; species Myiopsitta monachus. The sequence goes on from CM029927.1 coordinate 9,723,719, forward strand.
AAATGATCGGGCTTATATCCTTTGGTGTGTGTCAAGCTTGATGTTGATCTTAAGTTTACTTATCTGTTTTAAGCATGAGGTAACACTGTGGGAAGATAAAAATACCTTTAAGACTTGAACAGACTTCCTGGCTTCGTTCTCCAGTTACTGAAGTTTCTTTGCCATAGAAAGGTCTCTTTACTCACAAATAAAGGGGTATGGTTCTGTTTTATAGACTTACTAAATAAAACCCACAGAAAAGAAGCAGCACAGATAGAAGCATGATCTACTGAAGGAAATACAGTGTTTAGTGATTTGTGGGTATCAAGCACTCAGGACATTGTAACAATACTCTCATTCTTCCCTTTTCCAATTTTCAGAGCAGCCTAATGTGCCCTCAGTAATTTCACCAAGTCTTACATGTCCAAGAACATTTCTCTCAGCAGGCTGCACACACACACGACAGGGCCATTACTCTGTACATTCATTCATTATTTTTTGGAATGTATTTTATTTACACATTTAGAAACCACTCGATAGAGCCAAACTAGAAGTTTATTATTATACAGATGTATAACTGTTGATATCTGTTCATGTGCCTATAGTAAAAAAGGACTGAAGATGCAACTAACAAGCACAGATACCATACTATTCTGTTAACAAAAAAACACTACTATTAATGCATGGTCAGATTTTTAAAAGGTCGTATGTTTTAAAAAATGCACAGAGGTCCAAAGAAAATCTGTTAGCCACATACATTTTCCTTCCTCTATAAAACTCATTACTTCCTTTCCACTTCAGGTCCCTGTTCTTTCTTGAGCTACTAAGAAAATGAGAAAGATAGTAATGTCCACGAAACTTCTGTTGCTAAGTTATGTCTCAGTTTTAAATCCTTGACCATCAGCTGTGAAGCATACCAGGTATTAGGTGCTGCCAAAGGTAAGAGATGACCATAAGATTCATAGCTGTCAGGCTACATCCTCTGGAAAATAAAGAGATTAAATTTGACCACATATGAACCGCAGGCAATGAAGCTAAATAGTACTTCATCAAATGAGCTATTTCTGTGCCCTGGAAAGACCATTCACAAATTCTCAATCACTAAGGAGGAACACCTTTACAAAAGACACTCATATGAGAATTACATCATAAAAGTACACAGAACAGAATTTTGTTTCCTACACAAATGTTTTTGAAACTTAGTTTGCCTCTCAGTATCAGTGCTGTGCTCGTAAGTCCAGCATGTCTCCTGAAAAAACTGTTCCATCTCATTTCTTCTCTTACCAAGAATTTCTACTACAGCTTTCAATACTCCTAGAAACAGTTCAGTCCATAAGCAACAGACACAGCAATTTCTGGATCGCAGCAATGATGAGCCTTCAATTACCATGATACAGTAAAAAAGCAACAAAGCAACTTCCATTCCAAAAGAGCCACACACTACTTCTGTAATAATTTCAGTCTGGGGCTCACGGTTTAAAAAAGGGACTTGTAGCACTCCCTGATCTTCCTCTACCCCATCCAAATAGCTTATGCAGCAGTTCAAATGCACACTCTCAGGACATGCAGGAGGCAGCACAGACTTAAAAATACAGCTTATTGCACCTGGTGGGAGTATAGGAATCATTTCAGGCAGCAACAACAGGTAGCAGCTTCCACTGTTTTCTTAAAGAGACAAAATGCACAAAAGACTATATTGATTTTTCCCCCAACCACAGATATTAGTAGCTATGTCCTTGTTGCTTTGCCATACAGCAGAGGGAATCTAAATGCGGTTTGTAAGTTTCAGTAACTGCTGAAGACGTACTGTGAAGGATATCCTGCTAGCCTCTATTTATAGGACATGGGGAGGGGAAGAACAAGGAGCAACAGATTGTAGTAGAACATGCAAAATGAAGTCTTACCATTGACGTAAGATAGCTACACCGGATGACAACCACAACTGTCCAGTTCACTGAATGTGCACAAACAGTAAAGAAGAAAGCTGCAGCTCTAATTTGAAAGGAACAGCCTACAAAATATCTATGCTGTCTGTGACCTAGGCATGCTTAAGTGGGATATCAATTGTTTCAGTGGTACTGATTAACTATTACTAACCTGAGACACAATTAAGTGAATACACTGCATTACTCAATAGAGTAATGATTGTATTGTAACAGATACAAGATTGCAAAATAGGAAATTGACTTTACTTCCAGCACCAAAACTGAAATTTCCATTCCTAATTTTTCATAGCCAGTAAACTTCTATAACCAGAATCCTTCAAGTTTTTCAGATTAAAGAAAAGGAAACACATATTCCCTAACATAAAAAATGACAAGGACTAAAAGTTTGAGAAACCATGGTGGGTGTGTGGGTATGGGGGCTTTTTTGTTGTTTCGGTTGGGGAGAGAAGGGGTTGTTTTTTTTGTGGGTTTTTGGGAGTGAGGTTGGGTTACTGCTGTTGGGTTTGGGTTGGGATTTTTTGGGGGTTGTTTGGTTTTGAGTTTTGTTGTTGTTGTTGTTGGTTTGGGTTTGTGGTGGGTTTTTTTGAGGGGTTAGGAAAAAATGTTTATTCATTTTCTTAAAAATGTAATATAACAAAGTTCTGCACCATTATGAAGTTACATTTTGTGATTTACTTACACTGTATTACAAATTTAACACAACGTAAACACCTAACAGTACATAAATTCTAACTCATTCTTCCAAGATACAGTTTGAACTAATTTCCTCAGGAAAAATACGCTATGCTACATAACTGCCAAATGCCACCTATTCAGCTTATAGTATCTGCTCAGAGTACTGCTGGAGAAAAATAAAGCAGCAAAAGTGTTCAGTCAATAGAAAAAAAATGTGCTTGCTCTCTTAGAAAAACAGAATTGTACTGATAAACTTGTATTCAAAGTATAAGTCTAAAGAACAGACTAAGGGAATGGACAACACAACCAAAGGCAATCAAATTACACACCCGTGTAAGTTACCATCCATTGCCAGAGTCAAACTAATTGACTCTAAGTGCTTCTTCGTAGCTTACCACAATTGCCAAGTGCAACATGCTAGCTATAACCTCTGTATTTTTTACCTTACAATTCAGATGGGCAGTTAAGATCACATACTTATCACAATTAGCTGACAGGCAGAAACTTGTTACTTTACTGAAACATAATCATATGTACTGCCAGAAGCCTACAACCCAAAGGGCTTCTGACTTCGGAGTAGAACTGGAACCTAAGTCAGCCAAAACTACTAAGGGCTTCTACCAGACTGGTCAGCAGCTTCAGCCAAAACAAAACGGCTCAAATCGCATAAATAGAAGTGTTGCTGGTACCTTTCTTTCCTAAGCTCTTTTGTCTGAGGAGAGGATACCAACCTAATAGCTTAGAGGATGCATCATTTACAGCCATGATTTGAACTTGGGACCTCCCAACATTCAAGAAACTGCTGTTATCACCAAACCCACCTCCAAAAATGCTAAATGATCTTATCACCTAAAGAAGTGGCATCTCTCCTTTCACTTTCACAGAAAGACTGGGAAAGAGCCACAGGAGAAAAGATAGTAAAGCCAGAAGCACATCGCCTCTAGCATGCATTGGAAGTCCAGCACAAAAGTCATGGCTGCAGTTAAAGTCACTATTATAAAATCATAATTCTCTGTCTACCATAGTATTATAGCAAACTAGCCAGCAAGTTCAGTAATTCTTGACCTACAGGGTATTGTGCAGATACCCTCATCTTCGCTGTTGAAACCATTCCACTCTCGATAAAATAATTAACTATTCAGGGAACAGAGGCTGGTACCTCTGTAGTCCTCACAACGTGTGTGCATTATAAGCCAGTCTTGCAGACAAAGTGAGTTCTCACACACTCACTGGCCTGCGCTATTCCCACCATTCTGTGAATAACGTTGAGACCTTTTGTAGAACAGCTCTTTCACTTTGTCCACTTTCACTGAGAAAGCCCAGAAATGGAACAATATCTGCCTGCAAATCTTACTCTCCTAAATAAAGTTTGTGATGCTTCACACTTTATTTTAGTTTGCACTGTTTTGCATTCACAGCTTCAGGCAACATACGCTGCAAAGTTAAGAGGACAGTTTAAGAACTGGACTTAGCTAATATCAAACACACCTTCTGAGAACAGGCAGTAATTACACAAACCCTGAATTTATTAACTTGCTAGCTTTACACATAAGTAGTCCTACGGAACTAGTGACACACACAAACGATTGCAGAACAGGCATTTTATAGTTTCCTTCCCTATAAATGATGTTTAAATGAAATCCCTTCAGCAGCCAGCCATCAGAATTTCACTCAATATTTCTGACTGCATCAAACAAAACCACCACACTTTTACTACATCTGAGAGGAAGATGTATAAAATAAAACATGCCCATTTCTAAAAGGGAGATTAGTCACAGAATACCAAGAAATACTGCACTCACTCTAAAGTCACACATACTTTCATCACCAGATCATCAAAAGGAGTGGGGTTTCTTCTCTGAGAAACACTAAGCCCTGTCTGTACAATAAAGTTTTATCAGGTAGCTACATGTTCAAATAAATGAAGTGAAAGCAATCATCTGCTAGAACTTCTGTTTATATTTAGGCAGGTAATATTTCTATGTTTACACAATAACCGAAAATGCCACATGCATGCATTCTGTTAACATCTTTAGGAAGCTTGCTTTGTACTCTTCCATACCACCCCTTCAAAATATCACAATATGCCCCTAGCATAGGCACATAAACAAAAATAAAACTGTTAACAGGAGGTGCACGCTACCTACTTTTCACTTTGTATTTCTATAATTTTGCTAAGGATGAGTAGATTTTCAGTGTGGGGTGTGTGCATATGACAAGCAGTTGCAGAGAGTGAACTTTACACAGCATGACTTCATCACATGAGAGTAGTCTGCCATTTTTCTTGTTTCTGTTCAGCAAGCATGCACACAGCAACCTAACCCTCAAAACATATTATTCTGGAATAGGTTCTTGCTTCACTTCCATTATCTGCAACAAGAACATGCATGTTCTATAGCCCATACAGGATCTGCAAAAGTCAAATTACTGAACTGAGGTGGGAGGGTCATCTTATCTAAGAAGCATTTTAAGTCATGTGTCCAAAACTTTGCGAGACCAAAGTACTTTATTATATTCTATGCAAAAAAAGCAACCACAGTCCATTGTGTTTCCAGTTCTGATCGGCTGACTAAGGAATCAGCAAAAAATAAGACAGACACTTTCTGTGTACTAGGAAAGGACAGCAAACGCCTTACTCTTTCCAGCCTATCTCCCATGTCGCAAGCGCTTGGGTCGATCCCTTAGTCCCATCCCCACGCTTCGTTTCTATAACAAGACAGGCCCCCTCGCAGCTCTCCCTCTCTCTATTCAACCTCCAGCCTATCCTAACTGCCGTCCGTTCACATGGCAGGTCTCTCGCCAAACCACTGCGAGGAAATAAAAGTGCCTCGCGCGCTGAAACGCGGCTTCCCCCTCCTTAACAACACGCACGCAGTGGGAACGCCTTGTAACAGGGATCCAGGCTCGAACGCTCTCCAGCAGGGCGAGGAGGGAGCTGAGAAAATGAGGGGACAGAAACGGGGGCCCAAATACTCCCTCTCAGTCCCCGGCCCAGGCGGGAACGCGAGCTGCGGCGTCGCTCAGGGAACGCTCCTGGCCGTTGCAACCGCCACGGCGGGCCTGACCACGTTCGCCTCCATTTTACTCAGGAGACGAGCTCTCCCCTCGCCCGCCCCTGAGACCGGCGGGAGGCCCCGGGCTGAGCCAGGCCCAGCACTTGCCCGGGCCCTCCCCAAACCAGGCCTCTGGCGGCGCCGCACCGGACCCGCGCGGCCCAGAGCCGGAAGCCGAGCGGCGGGTTGAGGGGGTAGCGATGGCGGCCACGCGCGACCCCCTTTCCCCTCCCCGACTCTTCAACGGCCAGCCGGCTCACACCTCCTTCCCCTCACTCCCATTTCCCGGCTCCCACCTCCTGGTTGAAGGCGTTCACGGCCTCCATGTTGGCGGCGGCGGCGGCTGATGCGGGCGGGCGCCCGCGCGGGGGAGGGAAGGTAGGGGACGGGAGGAGGAGGAGCAGCAGCTCGGTCCCGCTCAGCGGCTGCGCGCGGACATGGCCGTTCGGCGGCGGGGCTCGCGCGCTCCGCTCTCCCCTCACGCCCTCGCTGGCTCGCTTGGTGCGGCGTCTCGCTGGCAGGGCCCCGGCACAAACCGTCTCTCCCAGCGGGATGGCGGAGCCCACGCCGCGCGCAGCACCCTGGGATCGCGCAGGCCTCCCAGCCCCGCGCCACCCACAGGCGACAGAAGGGAAAGGGGGAGCAGAGAATAGGGAGTGAGGGAGCGCGCGCGGCGCTGCGAGGGCACCACGTGACCCGGGGAAGGGCTAGTCCCCGAGCCCCGCCATGTCAGCGCCGACCCCGCCCCGGGGAGGGGAAATGGCGGGGTTTAGGTGGCTGGTAGGCGTCCCTGTAGTGCTGCTGTCTGTGTCCTGGTGTGGTAGTCTCCGTTATCGGCTGCTGGGTGGGCAAAGCCAGGAGGCTCCATGGATTGTCCCCTTAGGGAAGGCTGCGGCTTCGGTAGCGGTGTTGGCGTGGCCTGGCCCGGTTCCCTGAGGGAGGTGGTGTGAGACAGGGTGCGCGCTTGGGCCGTGCTGCTGCGGGGCTGCGGTGAAAGCGACGCCCGTTCGCGCTTAAAAGTTGGTCTTTTTCTTTCAATCTCACGGAATTGTATTTAGCGGGTGGCACTGCACCCCGTGAACCTGCTCTGAATAGAGCAAAAGACCGGCGGTGGGGTGCGTTTGATGCCTAGCATGGCCAGTGCCGGAGCAGTGGAAGAAGCTGCTGCTTGCCTAAATGCAAGACAAACCAAAACTGAAAGGCTGTTCTCACAGTTGAATGCTTTGCACCGGTAAAGAAGATCGTTAATGACTGCATGCACGCTGACAATGGGAGATAATGTTCAAGAGAACAGGGCATGTATGCTGCAAAGAGTAGTTTCAAGGACATTAGCTGGCTATTGGCAGCTTATTTAGGAGCGCATTTGTCAAGTACACTGTCAAGTGCGTTAGTAATGCGTTAGTGTCAAATCGTAATGAACTGAGGTGTTTAACTTACAGTTTCATTATTAAAGGCTAGTTCAGTACATCAGCAAGGGAAAAAATTGGAAAGAGACTCGGAATGTTACAGAAATCTCCCAAAAAGTGTATTTGGCTTTAGTTTGTGTTCTACTATTAAGCTGTAGCTAGTGCTTGGGTTGTTAATCAAATGCAGATTTCTCTCGAGAGTCTCTTCGCTCTGTCATCAATATGTGGCTGTCAAGCAATTAGTCCTTTTTAAAAGCAAGTATTTTGGAAGTTAAAGAAAGTTTATATTAATTAGAGCTCTTGTCATACTCTAATTATAAAATTGCATAAGGAGGAGTTTATGTACAGATATATGGTTGATGGAGGATTTTTTTAAACTAAACAGGTTCTAGTGGCAAGTGGAAAGCTCTTCCAGATATCATGAATTCCTATAGGTTGATCTTTATTTGGAAAAAGTCATATTTCTAGCTTCTTCCCTTCCACCCTCTTTAAAGAAAGCTGCCAAGCTAGAATAGAGTGAGGATGGGGAAAAGACAATATTGCCCATCTAGTGTCTGTCTTTGTGTTTGGTGGTTATTTTTTTCTCCACCTGTTTTAACATGGTAAATTACTTCCAATGTAGTTTTTACATAGGAAATAATTTACATGTTATAGCTCTTGTCCATGTCACTGTCCAGAAGTTCACAAAAGGCAGCTTGTTTTGCCACCTGAAAAACATGAAAGGCAAAGGTAAAACTGGAGTATGTGGCAAGAGGTTGAAAAAAATGCAAAATATCTCTGTCCAGTTCTTAAAAATGTCCAGCTCTCAAAAAAGAGCTTTCTGAGAAGTAAGAATGGTGTTTTTGAGGGTTCTAGGCTTATGGAGAGAGAATGAGTGAGAATGGACTTCCTGCATTGATGATTCATTTTTGGGTTTGAATCCTACGTGTTGAATGATGACAACTATTTCTATAATGCTGAGTACCTGACATTATGTTCCTTTCAGTATATACTTAGTAATACAAATGCAGCTCCCTCAACACCCTGTTAGCAGCTTATACTGAGTGCAGAAAAACAAAAGCTTTCAAGGACAGGAAGGGCTGCCAGTGGTTCTGTAAATTCACATTAAAGCAGGGAGTTCTTTTGCTATTAAAACTTTTTAAGTATTCTAAATTACATATTTGCCTGTCACAGGGTGTCACTACAAGTTTTAGAGACTCCTCTAAAAACTTTCTGTTAAATGCTTTCAGTTTTCCTCATTGTTATTTATGTATTAGATATTGTTGTATTATGAATCTTAATTTTTTTAAAAACTGCTTTTTATAGCATGTTTATAGTCAGACTTTGGTCATAACTGGATTTTACATAACCGGGGGGGGGGGGGGGGGAATGAAAACAACGTGGGTGTATCCCAGTGCGTTTCAGAATTGCCTAGTATTCACCTACCAAGCTGAAGTCTGGTGTGGTTGTGTCTGTGCTGTGATATGGACCTGGTACTCCCTGCAGTATAGACAGTTCCTTAGGGTCTGTAGTATTATCCCTGGCAATTTTTGTTCACTGAGAATTAAATTCTTATTCCTCAGGGGCTGAATGTTAGGATTTGGGGGTGGGACAGGGTGAAGTAGGTTAATTACTGCCGCTTTAGACTTAAGTCTGGGTTTTACTAGACGATGGCTTTGCTATTCAAAGCAGAGCTGCTTTATCAAGATAAATGCTCATCAGTTTTCAAGTAAAATTTGCTATTGCTTTTGTTGTATTATGACTGCCTGTAGAGAGAAGAGATAATTATGTAACTTATAATGAAAAGAACATGCTCTTCATTACTTTTGTCAATTTTTAATTTGCAGGTAGTTGAGCTCAGCAGCAGGTTTACTATTTAAAGTTGCTTTTACAACAGTATTAGACACTACATAAATATATGGTATATGATGGCCAGGATTGTGTTATATATACTTATACAATATAAAGAATAGTCCTTGCCCCAAAGACCATGCAATCCAGTGTGGTTCATAGAGCATATATTATCATACTTGTTCATGAAATATACATTTTATAATATTGGCCGATGTTATTCCAGATGTCATATGTTTAAGAATTTTTACTTGTGTTGGTGCATGGGTTTAGTTTGTTCAGCTTACTTTTGTTTCTGACAGATGGGCAATAAATGGGCATATCAATGTATGGAAATTGCTGTTGAGAACAAATTATGGTTACTTGATGTAATGATTCTTTTTGTCTTTGTACCAGCTGATGAAATACATGTGCAAGTCTTATTCAAGCTTGTTGAAATCTGAAATGTTTTTGAATTCTGTATAATACTTGTCATTTTATACATAATGAAATACAAGTTTAACTGAATTTCAGTTAGTTTAAGCATTTAGAGTTTTACATAATGATAGGTCTGTCATTTTTTTTCTTACAGCAATGTTAAGTCTTGATCTTTGAATCCTAAATTTTGTTCAGTCTTCTAAATCACTAGCATTGTGCATCATTATTGACAATGATTATCTGTAAAAGTGTCTTATTCTCTGTTCTTTGATTATCTGTGTCTGCCTGTCAATGTTTCTCTAACTCATTCAGTAAGGATTAGTTATCATTTACACACTATTGCCCTGTAATTTACTGTTGTAATTTAACTTATGGGTCAACTTTTTTACTAGTAAAAAACTAGCTCTACCTCACATCATGGGGAAGGATTTACTTATTGTTCGTCAAATACAGGCCATGCTAAAATCAGATCCCTGAAATCAGTAGGTGTTTGAGGGAAGACCCTCACTCTTTGTGGGGCAGGGTTAAACTTGTATGCCTGACACTGAGATTCTGTACTTGAGACTTAAACTGATGCTTCTGAATGCTGATTTTTGCTCTTGGTGTTTGCAAACTCAATTTTTTGCTGACAAGGACAGTGTAGTGGAACTGTGCTTTAAAAGCCTATTGGAAACTTTATAAGGCTAAGTGGTTTTGCCTGCCTGCTTAAGTAGAGTGAATCAGTGTGCAGAAGCTTTGGACAGAACTTTCAATTTGATTTTAAGTTCTACTGTAAGTATGCAAGTATAATTTAAGGTTCTGGGTTCTAACCTAGAAGGCCTTGCATAGTTTAACAGCTGGTCACCGTGGAGGTTGTCTCTCTTCCTTTGCACTGTCAAATGCAAAGTGGCATTTAGATATAAGTGACCAAAGTAAACCAAGATGATTCTGCAGGCAGCTTTCTGATGCAGACAGCTGGATTTGCTGTTTGCACATAGGATATTCTAGCTGTGGATGTTTCTCTTGTGTTGTTAATGAATACCAAGATTTGAGCCTGGTATAAAATACTTCTTTCTGGCCATGTGGGTTACTTTTGAACTACTTACTAAGGGAAGTTGGAAGAATTGGAAGTAGGGAGGAATTTGTGAGCTTTTGTTGTGAGCATTTAGGTTTTTATGCTTTGCTATAATATTACTAAACTGCTGTTGATGTACTTGTGGCTTGTCTATCTCTGATGCTTAGTTTAACCATTTATTTTAATATTTTTCAGACAGGAGGAAGCCTTTACCTTTAAAAAAAAATATCTTGGATAACAGTGTAAATATAGGATGTCAACCTGCCTCCACTGGATCTTGAATATTACCCCAGAGATTCCAAATCATACAGCAGGGCGATAGTAAGGAGCTCACTTCGCAAGATCTTGCACAACTCCTTAAATAATGGTGGCTTTGCACTTGGAAGCTTATGGGATAGAATATTAATTTATTAGAAGACAAACCACCATTTAAGTTTTCTGTATAATCTAGACTTCCTTTTGCTGATAGGCACATGAGAGCAGACTTCCCACTTTGCTCCTCCATAGTAATCTTACCAACCTCTTCTGGTCTGATGTGGAGGCTGGCAATACCATGAGACTAGACAAGATTTTGTAGTAGATGCAAGGCTGAAGATCAGATTATGTCAGAAATTACTTCCTTCTCTGGCAATACTGTGATGCTGCTGTTTCAGCTGTCCATTAGAGGCAGAGAGACTGCTGACATCTAACAGCCATTGAATAGAGACTAATTCTTTTGAAAAATTCAGTGTTTAACTATGGCTTGAGATGATGCAAACATAAGGAATTTAGGACACAGAACAAGGGAACAGATACAGAAATACATATTATATGTGATGGTTCATAGTCTGTCTAGCACATTATGGGGTTTATAACAACTAATGAGTGTGCTCACATTGTCACATTGAAATTAATTATTCAGTGCTTTAGAAAACCTGCACAATAGAAAACGGGTTTTTGGTTTTCATTGTTTGGTATTTTTTTTTTAAATTAGGATTCACAAATGCCATTTTAGTGAATCATTTATCTGAAAAAAGAAAAAAAAGCTGCAATTCTAAGGCAGCCACCATTCTGAGTGTGAGTGAATTCCTAAGCATGTGTGTAAGCCAACAGCAACACAGTTCACCGCTGTGCCTGCTGACTTCGTGGTCATAGTTCTTTACCCCCTTTCTTGTTAGGTATTTCAAAACAAGATGTTTAATTTTGGATTTGATGAAATTTTATTTCAACAGGGTTTTTTTTACCCCACCCCCTCCATAAGTGAGGTGAGAAGAAGCAAAAAACTGTTCATGTTGACTGGATAGGAATTTTGTTGCTTATTTTCTGTGTTTGCTTATTTATTTAGGAGAAAATAGATTAGGCAGCAAACAGAAACAGAAAATGCTGTCCATATGAAGCTAGCTTTCAGCTTACTGTTTCTTGTGAGTAAAGCCTGGGAATATTCACCTCTTCCAACACTGATATCTATTTTGCAAAACTAGTTCTAAATAGAATCAGACCCTGATGTCCTTAAATATTTAAGTTCTGTGTTTCTGAATTTCACTGAGATAAAGGCCCCACAGGCTTCCGTGGGTTTTGGCAAGCCTTGGTTCCTTTGCTCTGTACTTTGTACTCAGTTCCTGTACTCTGTACTTAACCTCCTACTGGCATCAGTAGGTCAGAAGCATAGGGGCCTTTGTCCTTCGTGATTATCACAAAGCCCATCAAGCTCACTTTGGGTCTCAACATCTTTCACAGAAAGAATAAATAGCTCCCTATTGTTCCTTTTAGTCTCTCTCTTTCCCTCCTAAATTATCTAGAGCAAAAGGGGTTCTGAATTTTAAAGTAATTTCTGTTTGTGTATAATCACTTTGTAGTATGTTGTATAGTGTGTGTTTACAGTAACCAGTGCTGAAATGCTTTATCTCTTGTTGCCCATGTCAGGCATTCAAAAAACTTGTTCAGTCCTTTTTTCCTCCCCTGTTGTGAGTGGGACTAAAAAGTCCCCAAGAACAGTTGCCAGTGATTTGCAATTATTTGCTTTCCAGCTTCTGAAAGTTGGCTTTTTTTGTTGTTTCTTCCTCACACTGATGAGAAAGTTAGATTTATATACATATATATATAAAACCCTCAAGATTATATGAGATACATATATAAATATATATCAAGATGTTCCTGTAGTCATAACACAGTCACTACTTAAGAAGATGGGATTTTAAGTCAGCTAAGTGTCATGGGGTGCAATAAAATTCTGGGTACTAGCAGCAATACTTGATTTACTTTGGGATGTAATCACAAAGTATTTAAGAAGGCATATGTAACTTTTAAGCCTTTTTAGTTTTGCAATGTAATGGTAAAAATTTCTAGTCAGATTATATTTGAGGGAGGAGAAAGATATTTTATGCAAGAGACAACAATTCTTAGGCATTGGTTTATAAAACATAGCAATAGGTGTCTCAGTCTTCATGGGAAATGTGTGGACAGATTGCTGTGATTCACTTTATTCAGGTACACATTTTCAATAGGGTTCTGTGTTGCTGTTGTAGCCCAAAAACACAGTACAGAGATGGCAATTGTCAAATTCTCTGAAATTCAACTCAAGTGTCCTATGATGTATTTGAACACTTTTCCTTAGTATTAATGAGAAGTACTGGGGGCGCAATCCTTGTTTGTGGCATCTATTTAGCTTTTCAGGTTTCAGCATGTTGATCTTGGAACACAGGATAAGGAGGACTTTTCAGGACACTGTCTGCAGCTGCTCCCAACTGAGGCGAATGACATTATCTAATTAAGATACACCTAAAAGTAGAGCTTTGTGTCTGTCCTTTCCCACTCTAGCAGCATTAGAAGGATGTTTGCAAATGTGACATCTCTGAACTTTAGAAGAAGCTTTCACCTTCTGGATGAAATGTCTTCATATTAAATATGTGGGCTACTCGTGTCTCTAGAGTAATTATTCACTGGCTTTACTCCTTCATTTTAAAAGCCTTTCCGCCTCTTTTCCGCCTCTTTTCCGCCTCTTTTCCGCCTCTTTTCCGCCTCTTTTCCGCCTCTTTTCCTCCTCTTTTTTTTTTTTTTTTTTTGCCAGTTCTCTTACAGTCCCTGTTGTGGCCAGAAGATGGCACTTATGTACACACTAAGAAGGGGTAAATGAGGCTGCTGTAATTTATCTCACTTTGATCTCGTAGCATATGAGGAACACAGATTCAAGTACAAAGTCCAGGAACTTGTTACTCCACGTAAAAAAAACCCTCTGTTTCCTTATTCAATAATAAGGATATGGCCCTGAATTCAGAAGGTAACCATCAAACAAAAATCCTGTGTGTTTGTTGGTTTTGGGGTTTTTTTTGAGAATAATCTAAAACCACTTTTTTTTCTGTTCCAGGTAATACTGTGGTACACGTTAAGGCCTTGTTTAAAGATTATTTTCCACTGAAATGTCTTTTACTTTTTGTACTTCTACTTGTCCTTCTTCCCCTGTTATGGTGTTTATATCCTTCATGGAGACTGTTCTTCAGCATAACTAACTGCCCATACCCGTTTGTCATAAGCCATCCCGTCATGAACGTTTTTATCCTAGTGTAACTGTCAAATATCAGCGCATTGCTCTAAACTAGTCTTGTTAAAACAATGCATCTCTCCTGTGTAGCCAGGTTCAAAGGGATGGAGCTCTGAATTTGCATATAAGAAATTGTGGGTGGAGGATATAAAGTGGCTGCAATTTGTCTAGGCAGTTTCCCAAGGCTGTTAGCGTGGTTTTTTGCAGATCATGGGGCCCATCTAATTTGGAGCAAAAACTGAAGAGGTTTGGCTGGCCTGCTGTGCATGGGGTAGTGCTTTCTAAAATCCCTGGACCCATGCCTGTGGCACTCTCACAGGGGCAGGATCAAACCTCCCTATATCTCTGCTTTTCAAATAAACCTTTTATCAGGGCCTGCCAGGGGGTTGACATGTCATTTCATTGCACCAACAGCCACAGTCAGTGATCCCTTATGACTTTCTGTCCCTTTCACCTGCTATTGCTCACAGCCTTCTTCCCACTACCATTTTTTATCACTGATTTATTTTTCAGGGTTCACTTCCAAACCTTTTGTTTTGCCCTTTATGAAAGCAGTAAGCATTGTAGAGGAGAGTGCTAGCTTGTATTCAAACTTCCTCATCCTGTGAGTCCTGTTTCAATCAGAAATCTGAAGTGTGAGAACAACTTGAAAACCTGTTTCATTTGTGTTTTCATCCAGTGCCTCATGGTGAGAAAATAATTTTATATATATATATATATATATATACACATACCCACAAGCATGCATGTTGCACCATGGCCACTAACAACTAGATGATTTTCTGCATTGCATGCAGAGGGATTCTTACAGAGGGTGGTTCATCCCCTGGCTCTGGTAGTTGTTTTTGTGACTTAAGACCAAATTAAGCCATATCAAACTCTAGCTCAGTCTTTGAAGATCTGCATCCAAGTGCTAAGCCCCTAAACAATCCAAAGGGCTGCTGGGCCTTATGAAGTCTCAAGGTTACAATCAACAGTCTGGGACGAGAAAGCAGCTGGAAAACACCTCTGTTGTCAATTGTATGCAAATGTCATATACTTGACCACTGGCAGGAGATAAAAGCTGTGAAAGAAGAAAGGACTGCAAGGAGCACTAGGGATGTGCTGGCTGGCCGGCTGGCTGGCTGGCTGGCTGGCTGCATTGGAACTAATCATGAGTTAGTATCCATGTTAATAGTTAACCATGAGGCTGCAGTAGAAGTGCTGGAGTCCTGGCTCACTGATGGTCCAGAACAGGGTTTTAGCTGGAACGAGGCACAATTGTTATCCAGACTGCATGCTTTTATTTATTTATTTATTTATTTGTGTGTGTGTGTGTGTTGAAAGCAGGTCTCAGTAGTTCTTTGGATGGCTGTAGGTTCTTGGCAGTGAGATGTAAGCCTTCTGCTTCTATTTTGGACTGTCTGACTGCACAGGTCGTAGGCTTCAAGTAGTTCTTGGCAGTGGGATTGTACCTGCTACTAAATGCATACGTAATACCATGCCTTCTTTGACCGTAAACTGTTAGTTCAGTTGAGCTCTTCATTTGCAAACCAGGGTTTGTTTGGGGTTTTGTTTTTGTTGCATTTGTTTGGGGTTTTGTTTTTGTTGGGGTTTGTTTGTTTGGGTTCTTGTTTGGTTTTTGTTTGGTTTGGTGGTTTGTGGGTTTTTTTGTAAAGTAGAAATACAGTAATTTCAAATATAAATAATTAGCAAATTGGACGCTGCCAAAATAAATGTTACCCTGCATTTGTGAATTTTCCACTACTAAGAGAAAACAATGTATAATGGGTAGGTTGTTTCATGTGCTTCTCTAAAATATACTCAAGTACTACGAAGAGAGAGTTTTTCTAAGTGCCTGTGTTGCATATAACTGAGATCTGGGCATAAGGTACTGTGGGAGACCTGGCTTCTTTTTGTAGCTGCCCTTACAGGATCCTCGTGTTGCTGCTTGGCCACGGCACCCTTCTCTAAGATGTGGGTGATGGTGCCTCTCAGGAGAAGTCACTACTCACTTTGAGTGAGTGGTGGATTGGTGTTAATGAAGCAAATAAAAGACTTGAAGTAGTCCAATGAGAAACAAGATGATACGGAACATCACTGCATATCAGATTGTATTTGACTTTGCTTAATATCTTATGAGTTATGTTTACATTTACCATTAACTGAAATGAAGTCTATCAAAATAGCAATACACTGTTAAGGTGAAATTTTCAGCTAATTGCATAACCTCCTACAAAACATATGTAGATTGTTTTAACTTAAGCACACACACAAAAAAAATCTCACTGTGTGCATGTGAATTTTGTGCTCATTCATACAGGGTGCTCATCAGTGAAGTCTACAATTGGAAGCCTTGTGGGTTTCTGTAGAAAATCATAGACCATTTGGTCTCAGCATAAATTCCTTCTAGTGTGTCATGTAGCACACATAGGTGTCCTGTCACTGTGGCTGAGGGGGGAATTCAGCTTGTGTACGTTGATGAGACAACCGGAAGGTTCTAGTTAGGAGGGTAGTTTATTGGTTGCTGAAGCTCCACAAATAGTTGAAAAGCAGTCTTGAAATTCTGTGAATGTGGAATGATTCTTAGGTACTTTGTGGAGGTACTACAGGCAGCTATCCCAGGCCTGAGCAGTAGCACTTTAAGGTCTCAAGCATGATAATGCCTGCAGGGTGCCAGAAGCTCTGGAGCATGTCCTTCAGCTTGCTTGCTGTTCGCAGGGATGGTGAGGTTCAATTTCAAGGGCACTCTAAGAGCTCTTGTCAAAAAGCAGTAGAAACTTATGCAAAAGCATTTCCCAAAGCCACAGTAGCACCCAGAAGATTGCATCCCACCGAAGACCACAGGAACTAGATAACAACATGATGTCCCTTATCTGTGCTTGGGTGTGCCTATGGGGAGGCAAGACGGGCATCCAGGGGAGGGACCTTGTCAGATGTTCCAGTGCCACCCACCTGCTAATTATCACCTGCAGCCTAATGTGCAAGTGAGAGAGTAGCTGCAGGGTCCTTCCATCACCCTCCTAGAATCATAGAATCCTTTAGATTGGAAAAGACCTGTAAGATCATCTGGTCCTACTGAAAACCTAGCACTGCCAAGTCCATCACTAAGCCGTGTCCCCAAGCACCTCATCTACCTCCAAGGATGGTGACTCCTGAGCAGCCTGTTCCAGTGCTTGACAATCCTTTTGGTGAAGAAATTTTTCCTAATAGCCAGTCTAAACCTTCCCTGGAACAACTTCAGGCCCTTTCCTCTTGTCCTATTGCTTGTTACCTGGGAGAAGGGACTGACGGCCATCTGTCTCCACCCTCCTTTCAAGAAGTTATAGAAAGTGATAAGGTCTCCCCTGAGCCTTCTCTTCTCCAGACTAGACAACTCCAGTTCCCTCAGCTGCTCCTCATCAGTCTTTGTGCTCTAGACCCTTCACCAGCTTTGTTCCCCTTTTCTGGACCCGCTCCAGCTCCTCAATATCTCTCTTGTAGTGAGTGGTCCAGAACTGAATACAGAATTTGAGGTGTGGCCTCACCAGTGCCCAGTACAGGGGGACAATCACTGCCCTGGCCCTGCTGCCACACTACTGCTGATACCGGCCAGGATGCCATTGGCCTTCTTGGCTGCCTGGGCACAAGCTGCTCATGTTCAGCTCCATCAATCCCCACCCCCAGGTCCTTTTCCACCGAGCAGTTTTGCAGCCACTCTTCCCCAAGACTGGAGCATTGCATGGGGTTGTTGTGGCCCAAGTGCAGGATCCAGCATTTTGCCTTGTTGAACCACATACCATTGGCCTTGGCCCGTTGATCCAGCCTGTCCAGATCCCTCTGCAGAGCCTTCTTACCCTTCAACACATCTACGCTCCCACCCAGCTTGGAGTTGTCTGAAAACTTGCTGAGGGTGCATTTGATCCCCTTGTCCAGATTGAAAAAGATATTAAGCAGAACTGGCCTCAGTACTAAGCCCTGGGAAACACAACTTGTGACTGGCCACAAGTCTCCATTTGCGACTCTTGACTGGGTGCAGCCTGACTTGTCCCATGGTTGTGGGTGTACATAGTGTTTAGACCCAAAACTTCCCACATCCTAGGGAAGCACAGAAGTCATTTTGTTTTTTCAGGATTTTAATTTTTAATTTCCTGCTAAAAAGAGCAGTGTTTCTCTGTGTTATCCTGTTCCTCTGCAGACTCATTATGTATTTGTACTCTCTTGCCTTCTGAGAGCTTGCAGTGGCTCTCTACTCTGGCAATATTTGGGTTTCTGTGCTTGCTCTGCTGTTGCTATGCAACCAACTACCAACAGCAATCTGCCTGACCCTTTCTTTGGATGATATTAATATGCAGGAGAAATCAGTGCCAGGTGTAGCTGATGTGACCACTCACAACCAACCTTCTCCTTGCCTACCTCTTGCTTCTGATACTGCTTAAAGTGAGTTACTGAATGTTGCTTGGTATTGGGTAGCATGTAAGAAGTGACCGTTGACAGAAACAGAGTGTAAGTACCATGAGGTCATCTTCAGTTGCTGAAACTGTAAAAACTCTTAAGGACAGAAAATAAGAGCATGGACAGAGATTTGTGTGGTGAGCCCCCATGCACAACCAAAAGTTAGAAGATCACATGAAAAAAAATATCTTTGGGACAGTAGATGGGCAGTTCAAACACTTGTGAAATCTAAGTGTGTTTTTATAAGGAAACCTTTCTGGGTAAACATCTCTCTAGCCATCCTTCTAGTGGTAGCACAGTCCTTGGGGTGGATTTTCAGAGGCAGAAGTAGTACTTCTGCCTCTGAAGGCAGTTGATTTCTGTTAACACTCAATGGCAATTTAGTACCTGATGGCTGTACCTGCCTTTAAGAAGTTTCTTTCTTAGCAGAGGGGTGAGGGTTTTTTGGGTTTTTGTTGTTTGTTTGTGTTTGGTTTTTTTATTTCCAAACCAGAACAGCTGGAAAGCACCGCTTGGCATTGTAGTGACAAGCACTGATGAGTGTCCCAGGAGACAGCTTCCTTCCCTTCCCAGCACTTGCCACACATGCCCTTGAGCAAAGCATTTTGTCTGGCATTTCCAAGTTGGCTGTGGCTTGTGGCATCTTTTTTTCAGGCCTTATTCACTATCCTTTATACTTCCAGAGGTGCCGTTTGTACTCTGGAGTATGACAAGGGCATTTTTATGAAGAACATTCTTAATGTATCAGGTGAATTATTTATTTGGGATCAGTGCATTGTTTTCTGTTGACATACCAAGTAAGTGGGTATATAAATAGAAGCATAATATGTAAAACATGTCATCCTAAAGTTAAACCAGAATAAATTCATAACTTTGCCTTTTAATTTTAATATATTTGCAAAGTCTTTAGTGATAAGTTAGCTGCAGCCACAGTTGCCTTCATTAGCATGATCCTTGTGCCGCACACATGTATGCGTGTGTTTAATTTTCCTAATGTTTATAAGCCTGGGGATTTTTGTGTGATGAGAAACATACATTGCAATGATGTTTTCAAATGTATTCATTAGTCTCTCTGTTTTCCAATACTTAAGCTACATCCACAGTTATGAGATGTGTTATAAAAATATAGGTAAATTTGTAGTGGATTCTAGGAAAAATATCTTGTCATAAGTGTACAGGTATAGTTGGAAACATTCATGTTGAATATATGTACTTCTAAATAAGATTTTTATTTAGATGTTTTATTCCAATGTAGTGATTGAGTCATTCTTCAGAATTAATTATTTCTGACATTTTGGAAAGGTTTTTCAAACTGCTCTGTATTTTCTATATACTACACTATTTGGAAATCAACCAACTGGAAATGGGATACACTTGGCGTGGACTGTGAAGATATGTGTATTATGCTTTGAATGACCCTGAAGTTGGTTAGCATTTTATTTAAAATACCAAGAAAATGAAGCTCATGTAATTATGAGGGTTTTTTACATATTTTTGTGTTTTGGGGAAACTAGACTTTTATCTGGTCAAAGGATGACCTATTTATATATGTCATTATTGATTAATAGATTCGATTAAACCTTGGCTATTGAGAGTCCAAACCTTTACCCTCCTCAAGTAGCAATTCTTATATATAAAAATCACCCTGTTATATCACTGGGGTTTCTTTTTAAAATAAGCTTTTGTAAGAATGAGCTAATTCTTAATATTTTGCTTTAAGTATATTTATGTATGCCTTTGCTCCACTAAAAAGTACTTATTCTATTTGTCTCAAGATAAAGATCTCTTTTTTTCGTCTGTCTTATCTCTTATCCTATATTATTGTATTTTAGGGGACAGACTAAAGGAGTACTTCTAACTGTAAATGATTCAGAATGCTGCAGTGCACTTAATAACAAAGTATTTCATTATAATCTTCTTGCTACATAACCTTTTCTGTCTGTCAGTCAGTTGATTGGTTTTCACAACCCACTTTGACTGTCTGGCACAGTAAAACACTTTGCTATTTATGTGAGTGGCTTGCAGGGTTGTTGGTGTCAGAAGCAAGCTGAAGATGAGAACTATGACCAGACACTCATCACACTTGCTTTTCCTGCTCCATCCCTGGTCCTTCAGGGGTCAGCAAAGCAGCTGGAAGTGCCCTGGGTCCTGCAACTGAACATTCCTGCAAAATTAGGCTTATTAGCAGTTGCTTGTACCGGAGCAGCAGTTTAAAGCTGTGGTAGTCTCTGTTCTGAAGGAGTTAG
Source organism: Myiopsitta monachus (assembly GCA_017639245.1). Taxonomy (NCBI): domain Eukaryota; kingdom Metazoa; phylum Chordata; class Aves; order Psittaciformes; family Psittacidae; genus Myiopsitta; species Myiopsitta monachus. Next base: position 9,744,255 of record CM029927.1, read on the forward strand.
GAATTTCATACAATATAATGTGGGTATAGGAAAGGTCTGCCTCAGAAGAATAATGTGTCTTTTGTTGTATGGGAGCCATCCATAGTTTTCTCTTTATGAATCATTTATCTCTTTGCTGCCCACTCAGCTAACACTTTCCATGCTCTGATGGTTTGTGTTACAGGAGTCAGTGCATCTAAGGATTTGTGAAATTTCAATTACTTGACTGAGAAGGTGAGCAGCTGATTTGCCAAGCCCCCTCCCAATGCCGTACAAAATAGATGTAAGTAAAAAGAAGAAGGCATAAGATCATCAGAGGTTAGATCTCTTAATTTCCATAAATGAGGTAGATCTCCCTAATTGAAAGGCAGATTAAGCTATTGAGCCATTGCCACTTTTCTAATATTTTGTGCCAAGTTCCACACACATTGAGGAGCTCAGCACCTTTGTAATGAGTAAACCAAGAATTTCTGCACTTCGACTGTGTGCCTAATCACTAGGTTTTTAAATATATCCCTGGATTCATCACGTAGACATAACTTTGTCCCATTTGTCCTTCACCTTTCATGTTTTGCAGCTTCATCTCATCTTCATTCTAAGTCTGCTTCTCTCTCCCTTTGCATTTCTAATGACAAGCTTGTGACTAGTCCTTCAATCATCTTCCATGATAAGTGAAGCTAGGTTGTCAGGAGATAAAATATTTTATTAGATGAATGCAGATAGCAGGGAAAGAACTCTAGTCAAGCTACTGAAAGCTGAGCAAATTGTATCAGTTGATTGAATAAAAAATAATGTCTTTCCCTATAAACGATACTTTGCTTCACCTTTCCACTCTCCCTGTCCAACACTGTAACCTCCAATGACAATACCTTGTCTCAGTTCTCCATGGTATGTGGTTCATTACAAAATAATAATATATGGTTTGTAATGCCAGATGAGCTACCACAATGCTCTACTCCACCTTCCTGTTTGACACACAACGCCAGGCTTCTTCCTGTTTGAAGTACAGTGTCTTTTAGAAAAACATCTGATTTTGATTTACAGAATTCCAAAGAAGGAGACGTTTCCATAATGCCTCACTGGGTTGCTGGGTTAATTACCCTCACTGTTAAAAATATGTGTCTTATTTTATAGCTTGAATTTGTCTAGATTCAGCTCCCAGCCACTGGATCTTATTATAACTTTGTCTGTGACCCTGTGTTCATACTTAGACATACAGACTATGAGCAATCACCCCCTCCCTTTGCTAGGCTTAAAAAGACCAAATTCTTCCACTGTTAAGTGTATTATTTCAGTCTTCCTTCACTCATATAGCTCTTTCCTGAACTTTCTTCAGTTTACCAACTTATTCCTTGAATTATGGAGAACACAACCACGTGCAGTTTCCCAGATGGGGTTACAGGAGTACAGAATACTCTGATCATTTAGCAGGTTTTTAATTTACTCCTTGTTTTTCCTTTGTGTGTGCATTATGTGCCACGTTTTAAATGGACTTATTTTTGATAAGCAGAAATACCCATCCAGTGCCTGAGTCACATTATCTCTTTTGGACATTTAAGAGCAGTCAGGGAGTAGCAGGGTCTGAAAGTGATACCAAAGCCAAAGTTTTCATGAGTAATTCCTCTTCCCTGCCAGATATTTCAAGATACTTAGTGTTCATCAGCCAGACAGATAAATCAGTGCTGATTCAAAGGAGAAAATACATGTTTGCAATAGAAACAGGTGCAGAAATGAATAACCTACTGGGTTTTGTAATAATTGACCTGTAATCCTGACATATTCAAACACAGTTTTCAGTGATTCTACAATCATGTGAATACACAAACCCAGAACTATTTTTGTGTGGGTTTTGGGTGGTTTTTTTTTTTTTTTCCTTTGGTTTTGTTGTTGGTGGTTTTTTTTCCCATTGTTTCTCTAGAAAGTTTACCAGTAAGAAAAAAATGTAAAAGCCTTCTTTGGACCCAGCAGTAACTGGCTTCCAGTTTTCCACTGAAGGTTTTACAAGGATGTGTTGACTGGAACCTCTCTGCAGAAAATTTATAAGCAGTACTTTTTACACCCAAAATAGGTTTGGTCATTCCATACATATTTAGGGCTTACATTGTAGAACTTTCTCAATAGGACTAGTCTGATTTTGTTAAACAGGAGTGTTCATTTGGGCATGGATTACCTATGTAAAGAAATGTTTGAGAAATCACATATGCTCAGAGGTAGACTAAGTGATCTGCACAACACTAACCTAAAAACCACACAAAACATGAACCAGAAGGGAAAGACAAAAACAGCTCACTTATTTCCAAGCCAACTTCATGATGTTTGGAGGCAGGATTAATGACTTTTAGATGCATAGACTAGCATTACTTGAGGGTGTCCTTAGCGCTCTGCAGGTGGGCTGGCTGAGGAGTCAGATGGGAGTGCAAAAGTCAATCTTCCTGGCAGTGCTGAGAGGTGGGGTTTAGTCTGCAGCTTCAGGATCTTCATGTGGAGACAAAGCTGGAGCCGAAAAATAAAACCCTCTCAAAAACTGTTACCCTCAGTACATTTGAGGCTCAGGAGTTTTGTCTCAGTACACTTGCGGTTCGGAAGTTCAGGAGTGCAGCAGAAGTGCCCACTCCCTGTTTGGTGGTGGAGCCAGCTGCCTGTTGTTGCAGGGTTTGAAAAGATGCATGTGGTGGTGGAGCCAGCTGCCTGTTGTTGCCGGGTTTGAAAAGATGCATCCAGTGGTGGTGCCAGATAGAAGCATTTTGGGCACTTTATCTAGACCCCGTAGCTGCAGCAGGGAAGCATTGTGCAGTGCTGGCTGCTGAGCACCGTGTCCTGCTGAACTGGCTGCAGTTAGGGCTACCAGGCAGGCCATTTTTGAAGAAACTGCTCGTTTCTGCTGAGCTTGGTAGCTTGCCAGCCACTTTAACCAGTCTGTGCAACTTTCGTTCTGCTAGTGCTGCCCAACTCTTATCCTCTGTCTCCTTAAGTGAAGCAAATCCTCCCCAGCATCACTGGGACCAGAGCCTGAGTGGCCACAGCAGCAGCTAAAGTGGGAGCTGGGGGCAGGAAACAAAATCTTGTGGAAAAGATTATTTCACACAGGTGGAATAGAAACAAGCTTTGGAAGGAAAGCCTTGCACAGTGCATCCCCAAGCTTGGGGGTGTTGGAAGAAAAACCAAAGCAAGTATGGGTCACCACAAAAAAGCAAAAAAAAGATCCTACTGCAGGAAGCTTTCAGGTAATTTATGAAATAATTACACAAGAATATGGTGTATGAACTGCACTATTGACAAAGAGGTTCCCTACAAAATACAGTCCTTTTTTCCAGGCATTGGTTCCTGCATGGGTTCTGATGCTGTGAATCCAAGACCACTGGTTTGGACTAATGAAACAGCGTAGCTTGGACTGAGGCTGCCCGAGGAATTTCCTTTTCTCTAAGCATTATCTTGACAGCTGAGACCAGCCAGGGAGCTTTTGCTGACACACCCTGGATCTGAACATCTGGAGAGTGTAAGCTCTGCTTGCTTTGTGAAATATCCTCAGCTCAGGAATTTACTTCTCCCAGTGGCCTAGCAGAGCTGACGTCCACTGACCTTCAGGGCACAATGTAAGGCCGATCTGTTTTCTCAAATCTTCGCCTGAGGGTCTGGCAGGAAGGCTCATGGTTAACTTGTCCTGAGGGAGTCTGTGTGAGATGGACGGTGGCCAGCCTGGTATGTATCTGGCTTTTTAAACAACTTACACATATCCAGACTTGTACAGGGAAGTGAAACAAAATCATTTTACCTTACAGGCATTTTACAATAAATAAATTTATTGAAATAAATAAACCCCTCAGATTTTGGAAATTGTGCTATGAGGGTTTTTCATGCTGGAGTGAGAAAGTGATCTCTCCCAGGCCGGCCATTCTTAATCCTGCAAGGAAAGTTTATCACAACCACCTCCATGACAACAGACTGGTACATGTTATATGCTCAGGATTAACACTGAATCATTAAAACAGAAGCCCATGTGACAGAAACCCCTTATTAACACTAAAAGAATTTCAGAGTAACAAAGAACCACATTTTTTCTCAGTTTGGTCCAGTTAGTCCTTCTTTTAAGCATGCAAAAAAAACCCCACAAGCCTGGCATCAAGCTGATGTACCTGTTGATTGAAATACCTGTGGACTACATGGAAAGTGGGAAACAGATACTAATTAACTCAGAGGCTTTTGATGTAGATACAAAGTAGAGTGGGAACAGGGGAATTACAAAAACTTGTTAGAAAGTACCCTAGATCACAAAGGGACCATGCTATGTTCAACTGAAAAACTGTGACTCTGCATAATCATCTGTTTCCACTTGAAATTGGATGTGTTCCTCCAAGTCATCCCTCCGTTCACCTATGCTCAGCATGGCCTGCCTGCTTCCTGTGCAGCAGCATCACTTCCTTCCTGATGTTGTTTCTGCTTCCACCACTCATCCTCCACACCTGCTTCAGCCTTTCAATGTTTGCAAAGCTCTGGAATCAAGGATCAAAAGCCAGATCTTTAACTTTTTACTGGCATGAGCTGTGCTATTAAAACATGAATCTCATAAAGGAAGAAACTGGAAATTGGTCCCATATTTACTTTCATGTTGGCAGGACACTGAGCACCCCTTTCGTTTTGTGGGAATAGTCCCATCTAGATTTTTATGCTAATTGTGAATTGTTAGAGATTTCAGGTACTGAGTCCCATTTAAGTAAGTTTACACAAACAGGATTCATAACTTAGAATTAAAATAATATATCATTAAGTATATATCACTTTAGAAATGTTTCAGGACTATGCCAGGAACTGAATGTATGCCAAAGTATTCACTTGTAAAAAACTGTGCGCTTCATAGTTGAATTTCCCGACTATGAATTTTTGATGTGGTTTCAATAGTTAGGAAAGTTGCCTACAGAGTCATGACTGCACCAAGTTAACCATTATTTGCAAAAGAGATTTGCAATAAACATGCAGCAAGTCTAACCATATAAAAAGGAAGACAATTGCAAAATAAATGTGTTCAGTTGCAAAGCACCAAGATGAATTTTCATAGCTTAGTACAGGACTGCAATTTTTCAATATTTTTAATCTGATTAAATGAATAAGGATTCCCAAATTCTAATTAACATTAAATATACTAACAAGATTTGTATTTGTAGCAGTTTTATGATGGGATTTGTGTGCAACAGTCATAATGATGGCTGCCTGAACTTTTTTATTGGTTTTCCTTGCCACACTATGCAATCAGGAAAATGTATCATTCCTTTTATACGGTTAAGTGTTCCCCATATTAACAGGTGACATATCTAGTATATTATGAGCCTATGGGAACCTGTTTATTGATAGTATGGAGAGGAGTTGTGTCTGCATCTATTGAGAACTCAGGAGGCCTGGTCCAGAGCTGGGATGTATTGCACATAACATCTTGGTAACTTAAACTAAAGCCAGTCTGAGCTGAACCAAAAGGGGTGTTCAACACCTGGATGCTCTGACAGCACCCCATGTAACTGTTCTTGCTGTATAACTCTGTGCAGCAGTCTTTACATAGCTTAAAGGGAGAAGCAGTGGCTGTCAGCTAGGAGCCAGAAGGAACACAACTGACTTAGTCTCCGTGCATACCTGACTGATAAGGGTAACCAACTCCACAGAGGAAAAGCCTGCAGCTGGGCTAAAGCAAAGCTGGCAAAGACAGTGAGCGGTTTGACCTGAGCGGTTCAGATCCTGTCCCTACGTAGTCATCCTCCCATAGCCCATATATGTAGAGTATACATCTGCAATAGTTTTGTGATAATGTGTACTTTTACAGCTGTAAAACTCCACTTTACAACAATTCATTCAGCCATCAAAAATTCTTTCAGGCTTAAGCAAAACATAGAATTCTTAGTTCAGGAATGAATGACTGGTTTGTTCACATTGTAGCACAGGTGTAAACGAGGTGTTTGGAACATTTCTTGCAAGAAAGCATTTAAATAGCTGACTTTCTTCAGTTGAAAGATTGCAAGCACGTAGCAGACACAGGCTGATAGTACTCAGCCTGCAGCAGCAGTGGGAAGACCACAGTTCTGTACTGTACTCTGTAGCACTGGGATATTTTCTGACTTACTGCCAAAAAAAAGGAGAAGAGTAAGGAGGAACAGTCTTACAGCTCAAGAGCACCTTGATTCTGAATTTCCACTGTGGCAGGTTACTTGCTTGAAAGTAGTCTGGCAGGACATTGGCTGGCTTGTTTGGACTAATATCAGCCCCTACTCAAATATAAAGCTTTATTTCATCTTTGTTCTCATTATGCATTTAAATCACTCTTACAGCACAATAACAGTGCGCCAGCATGACACCATGGAGTGACGTTCACTGAAGGGGCTTTGTCAGCACTCATAATACCTCACACCTTCTTTTCACGATACGCTAATTCCAGAGATTCACAAAAATCTGATTTCATTTTTCTTTACATATCATACATCACTGATATCTAGAAGCTTTTGAAAGTACAAAGTATTTCACATATACATACTGTCCTGGGTTCAGCAGTAGCAGTCATTTTTCTCCTTCTTAGTAGCTGGTGCAGTGCTGTGTTTTTGACTTTCAGCCTGGGGACTGCGCTGATAACACCGATGTTTTTAGTTACTCTTCAGTAATGTTTTGTCTGACCAAGGACTTTCTGAGTCTCATGCTCTGCCAGGGAGGAGGGGAAGCCGGGAGGAAGCAGAGACAGGACACCTGACCCAAACTGACCAAAGAGGTATTCCATACCACAGCACGTCATGCCCACTATATAAACTGGGGGCAGTTACCCGGAAGGGTGAGATCACTGCTCGGTTGGGCTGTGTCCATAGGTTGACGGGTGGTAAGCAATTGTATTCTCTTCCCTTGTTACTTCCCTTATCATTATTATTATTGGTGGTAGCAGCAGTGGTTTGTGTTGTCCCTTAGTTACTGGACTGTTCTTATCTCAACCTGTGGGAGTTAGTTCTTTCGATTCTCCTCCCCATCCCTCTGGGAGCAGGGGGAGGAAGGGGGAGTGAGAGAGAGAAACTGTGTGGTTTTTCTGAGTTACAGCTGGGCTTAAACCACAACACATACTTATACAATACTCTTGTGTTCTCTCTTATCTAAATGAAACTTAAGGTCCTAAATTTTATGACACCGTGCACTGCAAGGAGGGTTTCACAGTTGTTGAATTTAAATTCAGAAACTGAGCTGCTTAATTAATGAAATGTGAAAAAGAATAACATCACTACAGCCGCGGCAACCCCCTGCTATTTACTTTGATATTAAATTCAATTTAGTTTGTGATACCACCAAGTCACCGCACACTCTCAATTTATATATTGGCTGCAGGGAACTGTATTACAGAAGCTGCGGGGCAGAAAGCAAACTGGAGACTTTGATGGGAGCACTGGAATAGCAAAGCTTTCCATGCTTGGAGAGACAGAAAGCGATTGCCAACATATTTCTGTAAAAGTCATCAAATAGTTTCAATGCTTATGTAGGTACTTTTTCATATCTGTATCTATACATTCTGAATATTTTTGAGGACAAAATTTGTTCAGTATTTTCCAGATACAAGTTTTCATCTTAACTGTAGACATCCTCTTACAACCATTGAAAGGTAAAGTACATACTTTCTCTATGATGACAAAGCTATGTGGATTTAGAAATAGCACTGTGACTGTCAGCTGAATAGTATCTGCAGTACCCACATGTAGGCACATAAGTGATAACATTATCAGTTGGGACTGGATATCACTGTCACACTGAAGAGTTGTCTTCTTCCACTTCTATCCATGTAGCAGTATGGGGGAGAAAGGGCACCCTTGCTGTACAGGGTATATCATCTGTTATTGTGGAAGTGCCAGACAACTTAGGTTCTTGCCAGTGTGAACTCAGACAGGGATCTAAACTCTATAAAAAGCCCACATCTTATAAATTTTTTAAGAAGAAATACAAATATATTCTCATTAAAAAACAAACAAACAAACAAAAAACAACCAACAAACAAAAAAACCAACTGGTTTAAATTAATACCCATGTAATATCTGAAACCCCAACATTACAAAACTAGACAGTTGTCAAAAAAACCCAAACTGAAAAAAGCTCAGTTATTTTAAAGCAGAACTAAACACCAAAGAGAGCATAAAGAATAACAGGGTAACTTTTCTGGTTTTAACCCAAGATATCTATTAAGTCAGGGTTTCTTCTACAACCTGACTGAAGTCAGCAGTTAGCTACTGAATTCAAAAGGCCCAGTGATGTGGCAGGTAAACAATAAATTACCCACTTTTAATTTGATCAGTACAGAATTTACTTGTTGATCTCAAGCAACATAATTACCCGTTTACCTGCTTTTTCATTTATCGTCATTGAATCAGAGAACAGTTTGGATTGGAGGGGACCTTCAGAGGTCATCTAGTTCTAAGCCCCCTGCCATGAGCAGGTACATCTTCAATTAGATCAGCTTGCCCAGAACCACATCCAATCTGGCCTTGCATGTCCTCAAGGATGCCACATCCATCACCTCTCTGGGCAACCTGTTCTAGCATACCATTGAAAAGGGATGAGATTTAATTGTTCCTTCACTCAAGGAGCTCAGATCTGTTCAGGATGAGTGAGAGCAATTAAAAATGAATCGCATATGCAGGTGAGGCATAAGGAGAATTTGAGCATCCCAGGCAACAGCTTCTGCAAGAAGTGCTTGGAAAGCTGCCACCACCAGCTGTGCCAGAAGAGGCAGCAGCACAGTAAGGCAAAACATTTAGCTAGCGGGCTCTCAGGCTCACAATGTTTCCTTTGCAGTGCCGTGTTCTGCTGCTGGACCGGTGTTTTGCAGTTCTGTCCCCAGCCACATCCTGCGTGAATGTGGTACTGTAGCGTGGGAACTCAGCTGTAATGTCTGACCCCTTGTAGGAGTCAGACCAAGTAGACCTTGACATTGGGGATTGGACCCAGGGGCCTCAGTCTTCCTTGTGGTTGCAAAACTCACACTCTGCAAGCTGATAATACATTTCACTACTATATTTTAAAATGTTGAAGCTGGCAAAGGACAATACTGACAGGGTAACTCTGAATTGCTTTGCTTTCATGGGTTTAAGTCAACTTGTACGTTATTTTTAGTAGCTTGTTATTACAGCTTTTTCAACCTGAAGACAAACTACTGCCTTTAATTCTTTAGTAATTTCAACAGTTAATCAGAAAATGTCATTACCTAGAAAGACTGCAGTTTAAAATAAAGCACACTGGAGTTAAATTTAAATTAAAGCATAGGCAGAAATGAATGCAGCCTTTGATCCCTCTTCGATCCAGACTGCACCCTGATGGGCACAGCTGGACAGGATAGAAATAGTGAGAGGGCAGCAGTCTTTCCTGTTTAAAAGGATACTGTCGACTCATGAAGTCCTCAAGTTGAGTCAATTAAAAAAAATATGCACTGGGTTCTTTCAGAGCTCTCCTAATGTTTGCTGCAGTGGCCATTTCTTGTCAGTTTTGGTTTTGAAAGAGGTTGATTTTCAGGTGTTTGACTGAAAAACATACCATTAACATCTGCTTAATCTTCACAGTGGCCACAATCATGTTTCTGTTAGCTGAGTGGGAGCCCTGAGCCTAAACAAAAGCACATACCTCTTTCTGTCTGAAAGCATATTCATTTGGGCAAGGGAAGGGTCCTTTTTGGTTTGCAGTGTGTGAGGTTCCTCCCTGCCCCAGATGGCACCAGCAGGGAAGCAGATGATGAAGGCTTGATGAAGGCACATGGTCTCAGCTCACCTCTCCTATGCCACAAAGGATTTACTGACCCTAATGTGCATCCCTTTTTGGGCATCTGTACTCGGAGACGCCAAGGCTGGCGCAGGGTGGCTGAGGCAAGCTCTGTGGGCAGGGAGCAGAGGATGCAGGCCTGCACACGCTGAGCATCTCTTGCTGCATGGCACATATTGCCATTTAAATGATGAGCTGGTCTCCTGCTGCTAACAAATGCATTCTTTACCTTACAGCTCTTCCTGCCCAAGGGCATGCTGTCGCTGTTGAAACAGGGCTACGCCTTTGCTCTCTGTGCTCCATCCTTGCGTGTACTACAGATTAGCCAGAAGCTGCACCCAAGTGTTTCTTCCAGGATTTTCTTGGGCAGCCATGTTTCCTACTTCCTTATTCCAGTTACCTGCATAGGAGACACTTGGGATTTCTTGCATTATCTGTCTGAAGTATGTATTTGGTCTATTACAAGAGCACCTATATAGCAAATATAGTTGCAAACCCTCTTAGCATAGTCATATCTTTAAAAAATACAGGAATATAGCCTCTCTGCAACTGGGAAGCAATATGTACAAACATTTTAGTCTTCTAATGTAACTGCAGCAGATATTTTTATCTTTTTCCCGATACAACAATATTGTTAAAATCCTCACACATATCAAGCTGACTAGGGAAGTCTGAGACATGGACCCAAGCGCACCACTAACCTGTCTCACCTTGCCCATTGTCAGTGTTCTGACCCATGGAAGGATTGGGTTGCCTTCCCTGCAAATGCAGGGATGCTCCTGGCAGCTTCACACTTCCAGCTTTGATTTAAGAAACTTCAATAAAGTTCTCTCCTGGATCACTCATATTCGCTGGGAGCCAGATTTATCAATCCCAGTTGATTCAGGAGGGTGAAGAAGGTCTGATAAAAAAGGTAATTTGTCTAGGGATGACAGTGGCATGGCACGGTGTGGTACAAGATTACCTGCACTGTCTCACTGTGCACTTCCACTTCAATTTCTCTGATGGCCAGGACAGTAGAGGAGTTGTCTTCAACTTCCTGGTGTTTTTAAGCAGCCTGAATCCCCTCACCAACTGTGTTTACTGCACAGCAGCACAGACTGCCACAGCATTGCATCGTGCAGGAGAGCAGGGGGAGAACGAGTTTTACTGTTGGGGATGTGTCATGTCAAAGTGCCCCCAAGCTACAAGGAGCACAATTTCAGCACAGCAGCCGTCAGTTCAGGCAGTGTGCCATGGTCCCATGTTCCTGCACCTTCCCACAGGTGACCAAAATGCTCCCAGTCTAGTGGCAGGTTGGAGAACGTGCAGACTTTTGTTTTAGGTGGCTGTGTACTGCGATATTTGTAAATGTAGCCAGAGCACGGGATAAGTGTATATTTTTAAACCAAAATATTACTTATTGCCTTTGGAGCATTCCTTTTTCCAATTTCTGCCTATTGGGACAGTGCTGGATTTCTGTTCTGTTTGAAATTTCTGCTGAAAATGTATATTTCATTGAGTGTGGTGATACAGAGTCAGTTCCGTGGCTCTCAGCAATGGAACCACACTGTGTTTAGCCATTGGGAACAGATTTGGGGGGGGTCATTAAAAGTGTCAGGGAACCCGAAGTCTGTTAGTGGAAGGTGGCCAGCTGAGCTCCAGAAATCCACAGAGTGAGTCTGCTTCCCCAGTTCTCCTTCCTCGTATTCTGCTTTGCAGTAAGGGTCTTTGTCCCACACAGCTACCAGCCACCACCTCCATGCATCCCACTCCCTCCATTTCCTGTTCTTCTCTTCCCAGCAGACTAAACGCTTTCATACACTTGCAAAGGAAGAGAAGGGGTCTGGATAAGGACTGCTTCTAAGTGTGGGAGGAGACCGGCATGCCTCCTGGAATGGCTGGGCCAAGAGAGCTGACAAAGAGCATTTGGCTTGTGCGGACAGGGCTTATTGCTCAACTGCACTCAGACCAGCCCCAGCCTCAGGAGTTGGCAGGGCTCAGCACCTCCAAGAACAGTGCCTCATCCCACAAGGTCGCCTGAAGCCCCTCACTGCCAGCCTTCCTGGGTAGCTGCCCAGCTTTTGCCTGAAGCCAGACCTGGCATGTTGTAACCTGCTTCACTACGTCTTGGGAAGTCTGGACTGAGACTGGGGAGACTACAAGTTGTTATCCATTACAACTGGCATGGTAAAATCATGAAAACGTTGCTCAGCTCTGGCTTACATTAAGAAGTTTTACTGAAGCAGGGATGTCAAGGAAAAGTGGTGTGGAAGGAGCACATGGCTCATCAAACCCCTGTGCCAGCCGAAATCTGACTGGTGATGCAGTTAGACGATTCAAGCAGAAGGACTAGAGGGATATAGTTCTCCTACAGCAAAGTGACAGAAGTGGCATCAAGACAGAATCGAAGGCTAATGGGCAGCAGCATGGTGTAAAATCAGTCTGGCATTTTTAAGGAGTAAAAGAAGAGTTTAAAGCGAGGTGGCAGAGTGAGCACGGCGAGAGATGTGCTAGCAAGCCCTCTAGTGGGAAAACCAGCTTCACATGGGGCGGGAGTGTGACTGCAGCAAAGCTCTGAGCAGGTTTTGATCAGGTACAACCGCATCGTTCGGGGAGGTTTTGCTGACATAGCTCTCAACTGTACGCGTGATTTGTTCTTCCCCCCCCCCCCCCCCACCTGATGCAACTACATGGGCAAGACTAAAACCAAGCAGATTAAGCTTGAAGAGGAGTAAGGGTCCTTGATTACTTTCTTGCTGATGCCACGCTAAAGATAGGTTGTAGATTAAAGTCCTTATGAGCCATGAGGCGTTTCAATGAATTAACTGTTCTATTAGACCTTCCAACGCATGAGCTTAAGGTTGCTACCGTCACTGGTCATTGGAAACTCGAAGCAGAGTAGAGCATCCCTGACCATCGGCAACTAGATGTGGGGTGGCCCTCCTCTATCGGCTCTGTCTCACCTCTCATCCCTCCTCTCCCTCCCTGAGCGCCTCCTTTTTGCCAGGGAAGCCTCCGGCAAGGGGGCTGGCCAGTGAAAACAGCAATCTGCTGCTTTCTTCTCCCTCTCCCTGGGGTGGGGAAGATCGATGGGGAAATGACTGTCCCTGCGGCGGATGGGTGCCCCGGTCGGCTCCCCTCTCCCGATCCACCGGGCCCCGGCCGATGCAGACTGCAGGGGGTAGGGAGGGAGAAGCTCTGCCAGGACCCCAGTACTGCAGAACAGGAGGAGGAGGACGGCGGCAGAGGAGATCCGAATGCCGGGAGGGATAAACCGGAGAAGCGGGTGGTGAACCCGCGAGGGGTGGGAGGGAGCGGATCCCGCCGGAGCAGCGGGAGAGGCGGCCACGATCTCCTCGCGGCTGCAAGTTTCCCGACACGGGTGTGAGAAGGAGTCAGGCGCGCTCGGGAAGGAAGGTGGGGAAAAGCAGCACAGAAGATAATCTCGGGCAGCAATAAACAGAGCCACACCGAGCAGACCGAGCCACGGCGCTGCCCGCGAGCCGGAACCCGTGGTTTAACTGCAAAGAGGGATGCATTACCGACCCCGTTTGGGGTGCAGGGGAGAGGAGAAAGAAGGGGCCAGGCCGGCTTGAAAACACCCAGGTTGCCGGGTTTGGAACGCATCTGCGCCCGCCGCGTGAGAGCGGATTAAATTACCGCAAATTCAAACTGAATGAGCCCTTTCCCCCTCCCTCCGCCAGCCCTTCCCTCCCTTCCTCCCTCCCTCCTTTGGTCCCCTCCTCCCCGCTCGGCGCGGCAGCCTTATGCCTGCAGCCGCTGCCGGCGCGGGGCAGAGCCGCGGCAGGAGGAGGAGAAGAAAGAGGAGGGGAGGCGCTGGGTCCAATGAGGGGCGGCAGCCCGGGGCACCGCGCCGCCGGCTCGCCCCAGCCCCGGCCCCCCGCCAGCCCCGCTCCGCCCCCCGGCCCCTCCGCCGCTGCCGGGCCGGTGGCGCATTCCCGCGAGTAACTTTCTTGCCCGCGCGGTGACCGCCCCGCGGGGCAGGCGGCAGCGGCAGCGGCAGCGGCAGCGGCAGCACGCAGCACCAGCACCGGGCATGCCGGCGGCGGCGGGCGACGGGCTCCTGAGCGAGCCGCCGGCGGTGGCGGGCAGCGGCGGCGGCGGGGAGGCGCGGAAGGCGGCGGCGGGCGCGGAGGGCAGTTTCCTGGCCGCCTGGCTGAGCGCGGCAGCGCCGCGGGAGCGGCTGCGGGACTTCCAGCACACCAAGAGGGTCGGCAACTACCTGATCGGCAGGAAGCTGGGAGAGGGCTCCTTCGCCAAGGTCCGGGAGGGGCTGCATGTGCTCACCGGAGAGAAGGTACCGCGCCCGGGCCGGGGACCCCTCGGGGGGGGCTGTCCGCACCCCGGGGGGGGTGGGGTGCGAGATGGGTGCGTGGGTCTGTGCCCCCTCGGAGGAGCCGGGGCTCCTCTCAACTTCCCCGCGGCTCCGCCGCGCGCTGCGGCCGTGAAAACGGCGCTTCCCCTTCGGTTACTGAGATTTCCGTGGCTGTAATTCTGCTTTCCTCTTGGAATACTTCAGCTGCTTTGACCTTCCCTTTTTTCTTTCTTTTTTTTTTTTCTTTTTCTTCCTTGCTTGTTTGTCTTTTGTTTTCGGTCAGAAGTGGGGTTTTAATGGTGAGACTTGTATCGTTGAGGACCAGGCGCGGTGCGCAGCGCAGTCGCGACATATCGCGTGTGTACACAGCTATACACAGGTACTTCTCGCTCATGAGAGCGATGGGGAATGCTGCTGCCTGTGTCTGCAGGAGGGGGAACAGCTCGGCCATCAGAAGTTGTTGATACCACTGCACAGCAAAAGATAGGAGATGCGCTATGGGTGGTTGTTTTTCCCCAGCGTGCTGGGAAGAGAAGTCTGCGGAGGGTCTCTGCTTTTTGTTTGTTATCCAGAACCCCTTAGTGGAGGCTTTTGCCCATCAATCAGGATATGTCACAACCTCATAAGGAATAGTTGGGGCTTGGCTGGCCAGTGAGCAGAGCAAGGCAAGCTGGCTAGGGTCAGCCTCCCTTAAGAGTTGTGCTGCTCCTGTCTGAGCTGTCTGACTTCTGCCTCTGTTTTGTCAGATCCTTAACAGGACGCTACCCGAAGCAGGACTTCATTGTTGTTACTGAAAGCTTCTTGGACCAGTGGGGCTAAGCACAGTGTAATTTCCCCCGGCTCCAGCAGCACTCTGAGCGTGCTGCTGTTCAGATTGTATCTTGGCAGCTTGCATTCCCACACTCTTGGATATTTTTTCCTTTTTTCATTCCAGTGAATTTGTCACGGAGCGAAATTTAATACAGGGCTCTGAATTTCATCATGAGACGAGCGATAAGGTTTGTGATTATTATCATATAGGAATGCAAAAAAAATAATGCATCTTTGCTCTCTGCTGTTACCAAGCGTGTGCTTCTCCTTGGTAACAAATACATCCAATGATCCTCCAGTTGATAAAAGGCACATGCACACACACGTCCTTCCCACCTCCACGTTTTTGGATTGCTACATTTATCTCAGTCTGTTAAGAGGGGTAAAAATAAAAAGACCCACCACACGCCCCTCTGTCTCAGCTCCCAGGCCTGCTGCTTTTTTTTCTCCCAGTCTCTTGAATAACACACACTGACAAAGTGACAAGCAGAAACTCTGGGAGAATCACACTTCCTTCCTGCTGAGCCCCTGTGTCCGTCTTTGTGAACAGGCATGATGGGCTGTGAGCTCTGTCTGACCTGATCTTGTACCGGTTTGAGTTAACGTATAGGAGACAAGGCATTGCTTCAGGTGAGGTCCTATCTCAGCAAGGTTCCACCCTCTAACCAGAGGGATGAATGCTTTCCATCCCACCATGACCCCACATGAGCATTTCACCCCAAGCAGAGAGCTTAACAGGCATTCAGCTTTTCTGGGCATCTTCCTCTGCTAAGCTTCCTCATGGCCTCCAGCCAGAGGCAGCTGAAACGTGCCCAAACTGGCTCTGCTTCACAGCTGCCAGCAGCTCTGCCTACATGGAGCCCACCATGGGTGACTGAGCTCTGCCTGTGATAAGAGGAACAGGAAAAAGCCATCTGCTTACCCGGACGCTTTCTCTCGGAGTTCAAGCCTCTGTTGGAGAGGAGGCTGAGGCTGGCAGGGGCAGGAATGGGACTGGGAATGAAAGCACAAGGCGGTGTGAGTGGGGACCGACCGAGGTCATGGGAGGAGGTTCTGTGGGAAGAGGATGTTTTATATTAGAAGTAGTTTATCTCTATGGCAAAGTACTTCCACAAGAGCGTTGTATTACGTGAAGGGCCAGGTCAGCTGCTTAAGCTACATTTGTGCCTTCTGAGGAATCTTGGTGAACAGCAGACCGCATGCTGGAGAGTTAGGTACAACAGTGCCAGCGTTTGAGCCAGGGGAACACCAATGCTCAGCACAGACCTCTTCTTCCAGACATCAGGTGTCCAAAGCCAGGCTGGACTTAACAGAGCTGTCTGAGACATAGCATCAGTAGCTGCACGTAGCAGTTACCTGCTTCCATCTCACCCTACCCATCTCCATCCCTAAACTTCTCTTGTGTCAGTGACACCATGTTTCTCCAGAGTATCTCTGGAGGAACAACTCTCTGTAAGAGATATCTCGTAAGAGCCTAATGCTGTATCTCCTTCCATGGAGTGAGCCCGAAATTGGCCATGTATAGTCTTCCAGTCTGCTCACTTGCAGAGGAAAAGTTAATCTGCAGGAGTGTATGCTTATGCACTTGCTAGTGGAGTTCAGCAAAGCAAAATGTGGAAACAAAGCCGTCTCCCCTGGACAACTTGCTGGATCAGTGTAATTGCTGCATTTTTCTAAGCTGATGTTTTATGAGCCTATTATTCCAGGATTAGCGCCTGCATGTATTTTGAAAGCAAACAAGAAAAAAAAAGAGATCTGATTTTTGTCTTGTAAAGTCAGGGCAAGTTGAGCAAGGGTATTGCCTACGTTTCACTAAAATTGCCATAATAGCGTGAAGTAGAGGACTTGCTACTAATGTCTGGCAGCCTGAGCCCTTACGGTCACTGAAATATCTAACTTCAGTAAGGGGGGCCCAAATAGATTTTGATTTGCAGAGACTTTAGCAACTCCAGAGGAGTTAATGCGCATTATTGTTTCAGAAAATGGTGTGTTTAGCAATGAAATCTGTGGATTAATGAGTCCCCAGCTAGGCTTGGATCCATCACGCTGACACAATGCATTGTACAGAATCAAGGCAATGCAGGGTGGGTGCCAAAAATCTGCCATTACCTCACCCTGAAATTACTAGAAGCTATAAAGGTCTTCAAGAGAGCATGCGATGTTATATACTGTGGGCCAAACACTAGTTACTTCACCAGCTGCTTCGAGGGCAGTTTGGTGGACAGTGCATTTTGAATGAGCTGTGTGGGATGGGAAGCAGCGGCTCCTCTGAGCACCTGAGCACGAGAGGGTGAGCTGAGGTGAGGTTTCTAAACCTTCCCAACGAATGTCCTTAGCATTGGAGTTTAAATCAAATCTTGTACAGCACTTCTTGTGGTTTATGTGGCCATAATGTCAGGCATGTTATTATTTTCTGGGCTTGAAAAATGTTTGGTAGTGCCTGATGTAATTATGTGTGTTTTAGCTGAGCGCAGGAGAATGTTGAACAGATTATTCTTTCCATTGCTTTTGAATATAAATATCGCAGCCTATAATCTGTCATTTTTGGGTAGAAGGCTGATCTGTCAGATCAGCTCAGGCAGTCTTTATAGCTAATCCTAAGGAAACACAGTTCCTCTATGAAGAGCAAGCTAATTTAGCTTTAAATTGTGGCTCTGAAACCCTGCTGAGTTAGCTGTATCTAACTAACTTTGGGAGCCTGTGCACAGTACATATACTTTAGGATTGTTTCAAGCCTTCTGCGTGGGGCTCAGAAGGCTCAATTGCCAAACAAAAGGAGTTGGGCAAAGGCAGATACCACAAGATAATAATTTCTTTCATTTTTAGAGAGCTGAGATTATGTTGCCATCACTGAGGTGGGGGTGGTATGAGGCTCTGTTCGTAGGCCAAATAGATAGAGTTACCTGTTACGGAGCCCAATGAAATGTCCAAGTAACTCCTTGTAGCGCTGAGCAATAGCAATGTATCAACAATACGTTGTTATAAAGACACTTGAACTGATATTACATTTGACTACTTTTAGGTGTAATCTTTAACACTGCAATAAAAGAGTCAAGTTGAATCACTTGATTTCTCATCCACCAAAAAATTTGTTTGTGGTTTTATTTAGCGCTATTGTTAAGCTTGGGAAAGGTACGTTTTTAGTTACAGTTAGTCAAGTGGCTTCTGCAACAGTGGGAAGCAATGGCTAAAAATACAACTTACCAGCTGCTTCTATGAAGGCAAAGCAATTAATATTAAAAGTGGCCTTTTCACAGTAGAGTTCATGTTCAGAATGCATTTCTGCATAAAAGAGGTTAAAAAAGGAAGAAAAAGAATGTATTGGGGCACCCTGGACGTGCTGGGGTGGGTACGTGGGCAGAGCGGCCACCCTGCAGAGAGCTGGCAATGCCTCTTTCGTGACCGATGGGCCCTCCTAGAAGGAAAGAGGTGTTTCCGAAGGGTGCCTGCACAGCTGTTGCCTGCTAGTGGGATATCGCGCTGTGTGCATTATGCAGAATTACACACAGCAGGCATGTTTCTGTGTGCAGACTTCGTACCTTGACTTCACCTTCTTAAAGCACTTTTCCATGAGCTGTTACCACTGCAGACCGCTCCATCCTCTTTTCTGCTAGGATGGAGGGGGCAGCTCTCACCTCAGCTTGTCAGGACCTGTTACCCAAAGCAAAGGCTGGAGCAACTAGTTTTGCACAATTTCTGTCTTTTAGCAAGCACTTAAGAGAATATAGGCAAGTGGACACAGAGAAATATGGACAAAAGTGCCAGTAGACAACAGCAGATGTAACAATGCCATATACACGTCACATGTCCAGGTGTTAATTTTGTCTTGAGTAAATCCACTGTTTTCGTATGTCTTCCACCACAGACTTCAGAGAATGGAGACTTGGTGGCCAAAGGCCTCTGAGTGTGTTGGCAGGTGAGATCTTGCCCCATTAATGCCCTTGGTAACCATGCCTTCCCTAGTAACATTGCTGCTTTTCATTTGGAAGCCAACACTGGTGAGAGCTTCCCGTTGAGTGCTTCTGTGTTGAGACTTGCCATTGTCAACTTTGTATGTATCTCAAGACCTAGGGTTGCTCAAGTAGTAGAAATGGCTTAAAACCTCATATTCAGATATAGTTCTTTACCTTTGTCTGATTTCTGAGTTTTGGGGGCTGTGAGTGTGTGTGGGGTCATTTTTGCTTTCAAACCATCTTGCCAACCAAATGGACCAGGAAGTTGTTTTACTGCAAACTAAAGTTGGGTTTCTAAGGTGGTCGCTGGTGTCTCAGTTCAACCCTTTCCTTTTTTCTCCCCCAAATATTGGGAGGTTGCAGGTAAAAGTGTGAAACTTGGAGCGCCTTCGTTGCTTTCAGTGTCTCAGAGGATAAAGCCGCAGGATTTTAATTTGAAATTTGACCTGTTATTTTGTGTTCTTTCTCCAGTAACGCTTGTACATCAGTTTTCTAGATGTGTTTGTTCTTTCACTCGAGGTATTTAATTAGTAGTTCTCTTCTTACCTGTTTCTCTATGTGTTTTTGCGTTTTATCTCTAATCAGAAGAGCTTGTTTTGAAAAGTGCTTACTGCAGATCTGCACAGTGGCTTTCTAACAGGATGGTGTTCACTTTTATTAACAGCTGCCAACTGTTGCACCTGGATGATGTGCCACTCTAATTATATGCACGGAGGGAATAAAATGAGGGTGTTTCTGCAGCCTGAATTTTGACATTTCCTTGCTTCTAAGTGTTTGCTTTCACAGCTTTGACACTATTCCTTTCATAGAGGCTTGTGTGTTTGTGCAGATGCATAATTTGCCTTGAAGCTACAAAACACATGGTTTTGTTAACATATGATACTTCAGAAAATGATGGACAGTGTCACGGCCGCAGTACCATCAGTGAGGACCAGAAGACTGCTGTGTCAGCCTAGTGTTTCCCATACATGTTATGGGTATGCAAGGATTTGAGCAGAGGCAGAATAAAGCCAAACTGCTGATATACACCTGCCTACTCAGTTTGTTTCACCTGCTAATTGTTTGTCTGGAGAATAACCAGTTGCATCAGGCACTTCTTATAAAGCCACGCTCCTCCCTCCATCCCTTTTCTGTGTTGCGTACTTGATGTAATAGACTTTAATAGGCAAGAGACCCTGTTCATTAGCGCAGTCTGTCTTCCAGGAAGATTGCTTAAATATTTTCAGCTGTAGCTTGCAACTTGTTCTGCAATGAGCTGAATTGATGCACATGTGGCAGTTCCTTATCCTCTTGAGATAATCTGCTTTCAAGTTTACATTCAGCAGTTTTAAGGACATCGCTAATAGTGCATGTCAGCAATGTGCTGCTTTTCTTACAGACTGTAATAACTTTAGTGGCATATGCAAGATTGAGGAAAGCTGAGTGTTTAGGTTGAATTTACACCAGGTGTATTTCTTATGCCACGCTCACATCTGGATTCTTGTGTTTGTTCTTGTAGGCTTTGTATTTTTAACATATTTAATGATTTGTAAAGCTGTATGCCTGCTTTTGTAGGCATGTGTTACCTATAAATGTCTTGGTAATTAACACACGACTTGCTTTCTACGTCTTGTAGTTTGCCATGTCTCCTTTTACACCAGTGAGCTGGAGAATACTCCTGTAGTTTCATGCATTTCAGCAGATGTAACACATTAGGTGTCTTTACCACTGCTCTCATGAGTTATATGTTGGCCTGCAGTTGGGAAAATGGAGGTTATTAATGAGCGGCTCTTACACTTCACAAAGATATAACCCCAGAAGGAAAGCAGTTGTGAGATGGTGTGACAAACCTTTAGGTGACTGAATTGTAACAGTCTGCCTAAAACCCAAGATGGTGTGTTGTTTGAACAACAGTGTAAAAACGAGCTGAGAGTTTACAGGCTGATTACACGACTCTTCAAGGTTATGGAGAAGCGTCTAAAACTGCCCAGAGCCTATGACTGGGTAGAAACCAGCCAGAAGATTGCTGTGTTGGTGCTCATGCAGCAGCATGGGATACAATTGAACCAAAACAAACTGGCTATATTCAGACCATCCCAAGTACTATTCTGCTTGCACTGTAGCAGCACTTTGCATTACTTCATCTCCAGATTGGCTTAGCTATTATTTTTAGATAAGTTGAAGAGCAAAAACCTCAGGCCCCTCGATCCTTTGGCTCTGTAAAACAGTTTCTGCTGCGCTTCCACAGTGGTTTTTCTGGTGGCTGATCTCCTTGAAAGTAAGAACGTCATGGTGCCAGTTTTTTTGGTGGGCTGATATGGGTTGCGCTGATGAAGAGAACCAGGTTTTTCCAGAAGCTTTATTGGCGTAAGAGGGAAGCCACCATCGCAAGCACGACTCCAGGGCCCATGTTAGAACAGAGGTCCCCCTTTCTAAGCTGAAACAGCGAATCGCTACAAAACCTGTGTGTTGATCTGCGTTTAGTGTTGGTGCTAGCAGGGAAAGGGATCAAACCTCATCCTCATGGAAATGGTCTGGAAGAAGTTACCACGGTCCTGCAGTGAGAACTCCTGCAAAAAATTAACAGAAAGCTGGTGCTGCCTTTACCAAAGTCTCCTTTTCTGTCAGTGCTTTGCTCCACTACTGCACTGCGGAGCTGTAGGTCCAGCACCTTTAACACTAGGCTCAGCAGGGCTCTTCTCATGTGCAGCGCAAGATCAGTGCTACTGGCACTATGAGTAAAATCACTGCAACAAAGAGAACTAAAAAAAGCTAAGTTATATATAATAAAGTTCCTTTGCTCTCTGCCTGTTGTGGAAGATTGTCATGGAAACATTTTTTTTTTGAAGAATAATCTTATTTTCTCTGAATAGTGTCCATACAGCTAAGGGAGAGAACATATTATTTATATATATAAAAACTTCATTGCAGGCACCTTTTTCTTGGCTCCAAACAGTTGTAAATGCTTTATCTGCTGTGTTTTAAATCGCTACAAAGGAGGATATTACCTGGGTCTCAAAAGCAGTGGCTCTTGGGGTTTTGTTTGTTTGGGCTTTTTTTCTTCCTTAAAGACATAAAGCTATATTGGTATTGAAGTGCTTTAAATCAGGGATACTGCTTCTTCAAGTTGAGTTATGCATTTGATCTCTAAAACAAGACACGGGGGCTGTTTAATGTGGAACACGTAACAAGTCCATGATCGGGAAAATGGGAAGCAGCATTAGCCGACAGGTTTCTCCTGTAAGGGTTTGGTGTTGGAGGAATGTCATTTGGTATCACTCCTCTGCTTTTGCTTCCCCACATGTAACCTGAGATCTTCATCCATCTCACTGTGACATAAGTTTTCACCATTAGCAAGGCAAGTTCTGGTTTATCAGAAACAGCTGGATGGGATATGGTTCACTTGCAACCAGGACATCAACCGTGCCTTGCCCTGCCTTGGCTTCAGTGGCTGCCTCTTGTCCTGACAAGAAGGCCCTATTAGGGCCACATCTGGGTCAAGAGACCCTCTGTTTGTCATGCTGGCCTCCTCCAGGAAAAGTGAGTAGCCATCAGTTTCTGTTGATGCGAAGTAAGGACCTTGCTGGTCTGAACAGGTTTTCCATCTGCTGCAGTGATTGCACGTCAGGGTCCCCATGCGCTTGTGTGACAGGCCCTGAAAAATGCCTTTCCTGTTAGCTGATCATACCTTGAGTTCAAAGAGTTTTCACATCAAGCGCTGGGCGGTGTTTCGGCGTGTCAGTCTTTACCTTATGAGTGGGGGTAAAAAAGCCCTTTTCTGAAAAACAGCTAATATTTGGAAAGTGATACTTGATGCACATTTTACATGTCAGTGGCAGGACAAACCCATCTGTCCCAGGCATTCAGAGGCAGTCGTTCTCCTTGCAGGAGATCTCTCCAGCCTGGAGTCTGGTTTTGACAAGCTCGCAAGGATTTCTTTTGGAATCTCTTTAGTGGATCCTGAGGTATCTCTGTGTCTTGGCTTTCTGCCACCACTACTTCCATCAGTCTCTGCATAATCTCTCTTGACTTGTATAGATATCTTTAGAGGCCAGGGAGGTAAAAATCTGCTTCTCTCCCTCAAGGGATGGGGTTATGGCTACCCTATTAATTAGGTGACCAAGAGAGCACTGAAGGGTCACTGGAATTGATTTCTTTCCACCAAAGGCGAGACAGATCCCTGTCATGACCAGCTCAAGACAAGCTGTGCATTCCTTCCCATGGATGTAGCCATTCAGGTTCCTGCTTCCCAGGCTCCCTGGCTGTGCTCTGACCCTGTGGCATCCTTGAGTTGTACAAATCCTGCTGTTTTGGACATACAGCACTGAAGAAAAGTGCAATTTGGGGTGTGTGTGTGTGTGTGTGTTTCTTTTCAGGGAGGCTGGGTAGGGGCAGAATCGAGGCACCCCCCTTGCCTCAAAAACATCTCCTGCTGGTCACTGTGCTCTAAAAGTCTGGCCGTGTCAGGGGTAAGAGGCACTAGCAGGTAAGAGTATGTCTTTCAGCTGTTTGATAAGGAAATGAGGTAGAAGATGAGAGGAAGGGGGCAGACGGCTGATAGTGGAGCAGAAGTATGTCCAGGAAAGGATAATAGTAGTTGCCTGTGAAGTATGGCATGAAGTTACCCATAAATAAGATGTGAAGTAGAAAGCGTGTTGAAGAGGAATATGGCTGAGAACGGCTCTCCTCCACTTAAGCTGCTCTATGGAAATGGATCACAACGGACAAGGCATTAGTCATAAACCAGCAACTATCCCCGCTCTGTTTCCTTCCTTCCTGACTGAAGTAAGAGGAAAGGAGAGGAAGAGCTACAAAACTGTGGGGAATACCGTACCATATGGAAGGCGGAGTGTGAAGAAGCCCTGATAGTCTTAAAACCTTCCTCTGGTTTGCCATTGCTCTTAGCGTAGTGGGAGCAACCCTGTAGTATGTCCTTACAAATACCAGTGCCTTGACACATGAAAACTTGTGTTTCCCTATGGAAACGCTGATTTGACTGTGCTGATAGAGCTGGCAGCAGGGCTGTGGGTGAGTTGGGTTGTCTGCAGCAGCATCAGTAGTTGTGTGACTCCTTATGACATTTCGTGCCTTCTGCACTGAGGAGCTCCAGCAAAGATGTCAGAGAGAATTGGCAAAATTTACACCCCTTGATGTGACTGCTGGCAGCTTCCAGAGCGTCTTGCCTAGGTCAACCCCCATCTTCCTGTGTCATGCCTTGTCCCCCACCACTCTCTGCGGGGACCAGAGACTCGTCATGTATTTACAGGCACTGAAGCCCAAAGGGATCACAGCAGTCATGCAGCCTGATCTCCTATAGAATACGGGTCCCAGTATTCTCATCAGGAGTATCAGTGTCAATGTTCTGTTGAGCTGTTTGCATACTTTTAAAGGGGGGAGGAATTTAAGATCTGCATCATCTCTATAATGTGTTTCTATTACTTCATGGTGCCTAAAAAAGCACAGATTGTGCATATAGCCTGTGTTTGCCCAATTTGCCTTTCAGGAAGTTAATTTTAATTTTACTAAAGAGCTTTCTGTTATCAGAAATATTTTCCTCGTGTAGATACTTGCAGAAAATCCTCAAGTCAGTGCTTAACATTCTCCCAATTAAGTATATTGAGCTTCAGTCAGTCAGGTACTACAACAAACAGTTCTTGGACCTCGGACTGTTCCTGAAGCTCTTTACAGAACTGTCTCCAAATTTTTAACATAATTTTGTAATTCCTGGCACCAGAATTGGATGGAGTAATCTAATAATAGGCCCCAGTGCCTTGGACAGGTGTAATTAATACCTTTTCTTACTTTAACAAATACATCCTGCTTATGCTTTTAAGGATTATGTTTAAGTTGGCTGTGGCATCAAGAGGGCTTATGTTCAGTTGCTTATCTAAAGTACTCCTGCATTCTTTTCTGCATTGCTTTGGGTTGTAGGTAATGGTTAGATGTTCTTTTTATCCCCTGGCAATTTGATTCATTCAAGCTACATCGAATCTGAAGCGTATGAGTGGGCATACTCAGAGCCACTTTCTTATTTGGAATACTTTATATTTCTAGGGGGGCTGATTTCAAGCTTTCCTGACTGTGTCTAGTCTGCCAGCAGGAAGAGTGGCCTTCTGCCTACTGAGACATTTATCCTGGACTCATCCCTACGGCAGCTGGTTTTAGGTACTGCTAAGCCCAGAACTCTAGGTTTGTACTGTCAGACACTCAAAAGAAAAGAGAATACTTGAATCGAAGTGACTCCTCTCTACCATTTTTGATTCCTGATTTTACTAATGTCAGAGAAAATACAAACGCTATATATTCAGCTGTCCTACACAGATACAAGATATCAAAGAGCAAACCAATCACTATTCAAGTGTGAAGCGAAGAGATGATGCTGTTTGTTTAACATAAAAATTCGTTGCATCTCTAATTGCATAGCTGGTGAACAGCCTTTTCACACCACATGCATGCACACATTTAACTCAACCTCTGTCCCTCCTGTTTCTTTTGTAGCAGGTATACAAGGCCAATACAGAAGGTATCAGATTGGCCATCACTGAATGGGTGTCCTTTTCTCTCCATGATAGACAGGACTGACTTTATTCTTGTGGGAGAGTCTGCCTTTGCACATTGCTGTGGGTTTGGATGGTTGCTGGCTTTCTTAGAGTGCATAGCTAAGCTATAAGCGGTAACAAGGGGTTACTTTCTTGTGATACTTTCAGAAATGCTTTATGATTTTATTTGAAAGCAGTTTTTGAAAGGTGACTAGGATGCTAACATTTGGTAGTGGGCTGGGAAGCCAAGCAGGATAGCCAAAGGGAGTCCTTCCAAAAATGCCACCCGTGCAGCCTCTTCAAATGAGTTCCCTGAATGGGGTGGTACAGTAATGTGGCAGATGCCTCACATCAAGCATGTTACTGTTCTTACAGTTTCATTGTGTGCAGACCGAAGATGAAAGTTAAGTTTGCGTTTCTATGATGGTGTTGTGACTCGTCCATGTCCAGCAGTCCAAATGGGAGAGATGTGATTTCTCTCTGTCCTGAGACGACCACGTATGGTCCCTTCTGAAGGTGCACAGTTTATTGATTCCTGCTATGCATTTGTTTGGATGATCCTTTTCTTCAGTGTTTTGTTTCTTAAGATATCGGAACCTGCCATAATCAAAAAAATATTCCTATGTTCTACTCTAAAATTTGCTAAGCTGCAGCGGCTGAAGGAAAGAATAAACGCTATTCAGTGAATGAAGTTGGCATTTTCTAACCCTTGGATTTAGATGTGAAAGCAGTTTGTTATGTGCCTGCCTGGTTAGTTGGCCAAAGTCAGATACCCTTGGAGGGATTGCTTTCAGCAGTGTTCTGACAATTGTGCAGACTTCAAAGTTAGGTCTATTTAATATAATTTGAATTGGCCACCCAAAATTGCCAGTTGGTTTTGAAAACTAAGCTTAGATTTTTGTGGTGAGAACAGTGGTAAATACAAAGCAAGTGATGCCAGACAGCTATCATTGAATGGAAGGAAGGAAAGAAACCTAGTTCATTGCATGAGCTGCCTTGGGCACTTCAAAAATAATAAACATCCTGGAGATGGGCTTGCACTAATGATGGCTGTAAAATATCTGCATCATTTGGCTCTTCATCTCATTCTCCTGGCTAAGCCTAAATTAGATAGCAAAGGTTTGTGGGTTTAGGTGCAGAAGTCCAAGTCTCAGGCCTTCCCATTGACTGTCTCCCAGCTGCGCTGTGTAGCCTGTGGCTCTGGACTTCATCTGAATGGTCAGGGTGTACCTGGCATCCATGGCCTGTGGCCCAGGACAGTGCTGAGAGGCGGCTCTGCTGCCTGGCTTGGCATCAGCTCCAGCAGGTCTGCTGGAAGTGGACTCTGGCAAAAAAATAAAGAGTAAAAAAAAAAAGACCAAAAAAAAGGGGGGGGGGGGGGAGGAGGTATTTGCCCCTCCAATAGTTGAATGGTGTTGAAGTTGCTTCCCTTTTGCTGTGTTGGTCTCCTGGCCACATCCCATGGTGGTTGCTGGATTCTTTTTCAAACCCGTTCCCTCTCAATTCAGCTGAAGCTCCTTTTGGCAGAGGTCTGCAGGAACTGCCTTCCTCTTATTTAAACTTAGGAGAGATTTTGCAGAGGGAAACAATTCAAGTGGTTGGGTAAGTGGGGAAAACTCCCTAAAAGTCCTCAAAATGTCATGTGCTGATTTTGCAAGATCAAATGCCATCTTCTGTTCTTTGTAAAGTTAAACATGTTATAACATTATTTGCTAAGCTGGGGCTGTTACTGTGAAACTGTTCTAGTTGCAAGCATTTGACTAAGTGTTGTTCAAGACCTCTTGACTTTGACATGGCAAACAGACCATTGAGAGAACCCATTTTCTGTCAAACAGGAAGGCTTGCTTCCACTGAGTGCATCCTTCTGCCAAAAGGCAGCCCTTGCAAAGACATCCAATCTGGCAAGCAAGAAACCTGAGGCTGAACTGGGACCTGGGTTCCCCAGGTGCTAATGTATTGTGTGACTGAAGTCTCTGCTGGTCATACTGTTGTTACTTCCGTTTTATTCAAGTGAATCATGATGTGTCTTAACTGGTCAAAGCTTGAGATTCATCAGCAAAAGTTAAGTAGAGGGATAGATGCTTTTACTGCAAAACCATGGCTTGAATTATCCAAGCGTGCAGTTTGGGGAGGATTGGTCCAAAGAAAAAACGTAATCTCTCAGTAAGACTGAGCATGTCTGCTGGGTAAGCAAACTTCTTCGCTTCACTAACAAAAGCACTGCTACTTCTTGAGCAGTGATTTTTCCAAGTGTGACTGGCAGGGTTATAAATAGCCAGCAGAAGGAGATAAGGAGAAGATGGCTTTGACTTGTGGCCACTATGCAGAACCACCTGGAGGTTCCTCCTGCCTGTGCAGCAGAGCTGTCACCAGCTCCAAGGGGCTCAGCATGCTGTTGGGGCCCAAATCTGGGGAGCTGCTCCACTTGAAATGTGCCTATTTCATGGACATATGGGCGCTACGCTGGGGCATGCTCAGGTTGTATGTGAGCCACCTTCCATGCTTTCTTGCAATTTCCCATGTCAAGGCATGACTGTTCACAAAGAGGACGCAAAACATGTTTTCTCTGGATGTAGCAGTGATCTAGCAACCGAAACCCTGACTTTCAGCTTTCTCCAGGCAACGGCTGGTCCTTTAAACTGCCTCTTCTTGCTTTTTCTCAGGGCCTTGCTGTGATGTTTTTGTGCAGTTTGGTGCCAGTCAGCTCCACCCCCCCGCCTCCTCTTGCAGATTCACAAACCCTCCTAAAACACTAGCTGGCAAAAATCCCCCGCCTGTGTGTGTCAAACACGTGCCTTTGTTTGGGTGATGACACGTGCCTGTATTTGCTGATGATGTTTTAGCTGCTTCATTCTGTGAGCAGTGTCACCATCTCCTCTTATGTGGAGAAGACTTTGCCTCACCTCCGCTTCAGTACACTTTAGCCCAACCTGAACTATTTTAGTGCGACAATCAAGAGAAGCAGCAATTGCTCATATGATGTGTCACACCATAAACTTCAGGCAAGTAATTTATTCCAACTGTGTAATTCTAGGACTTGGGAACCAAAAATATGGCCTATTACTCATCTTTTTATCTCGTAACACAGAACAACCCTAACCATTTATTTATTGATACAGCAAAGGTTTAGCCAGTATTGAATGTCAAGTGCCACTGGTGCTACATATTCAGAGTAATTACTTGCTTTAGCATTTATTTTTTATTTCTACACCAATACTGACCCAAGTTTCAGATCAGGAGATAGGCATGATGAAGAGACAAAGAGTCCCTGCTTGGAACTTCAGAGAGCAGAACTGAGTAATTGATGTGTCTTGAGTAGGCTGTGAAAGCTCGCATGTGTTTATTTTATGGTTATCTAACATCTACACTGTTTTTTCTACTGAATACTTCTTTCCTTCTGCATGAATGAAATTTCCAGGTGTATGCACACACATCTACACCATACAGGAGGTTGTGTATATTAAATGCATTTGGGCACATTCAGTCCGCACTTAGCTTGGTCTAACTCTGGATAAACTCAAAATCAAGGGTATTTAGGTAAGTCAACCCTGGAGTAATTGAGTATAGCTTGATCCGTAGATTTCTTCTGTATGCCTCAGTAAACTGTAAATCAGAGGAAAATCCAAGAAACCCAAACTAACAATAAGAAAACCTCACAGGAGCTTTGCCTGAGAGTGCTCACCACTTTGCCACGGCCCTTGTACCATGCAATACATTTCATTTAGGAAAGCAAAGTGATTCTGCAGGAGCAAGAACTGCAGTGCAAAGGAAAGGGCATTGACTAGGAAGATAGGAGAATAAGTGAAAGGAGTAGTAAGGAAGAACGCTTGGGAGGCAGAGAGAGGAACAAAAGATAGAAGGTATTACGGAGAACATCCACATGAAAGTTAATAGGCTGCATCTGTGTTTGGGTCAACTACAGCGTTTTGTCTGTAGATAGAGAGACTTTTTTAAAGACAGTGGCTTTTGGAGTAGTCCCTGAGATGGGGAGGGAAGGCCGTCTGTCTTGAGATATTTCCTAGGTGCCCTGTGCTGCAGCACAGATCTAGGAGAGGATGCAAGGTCCCATGCACGTCTGTCCCAGGAGCAAGAAGTATCACACCACAGTTTCCTGACGTGTGGGAGATGAAAATATGCCATAGTTTTACTCTTCTCTTTCTCATGTGAGAAACTGTTGCTGAAACAAAACTGCTGTTTCTACCTTTATCAGCTCTGTCAGCTTTGGTGGATCTCTTGGACCTGACACAAAGGGCCTTGAAGGGGGAAAGGTAGCTCAGAGTGAAGGGTGGATCTGAAAGGAGCTTTGCTTGTCAGGTGGCATAGGTAGGGTGCCTGACCAAGTATTTGACAAAATCAAGGAGAAAAGTTGTTCTTAAGGCATAGAAAACTAACTCTTCATGATAGTGAAAAAGTCATCAAGTAGTCACATAGCTCTGTCTCCTGCGTTCAGGTGGCTGCCTTCCTCTTCACAGCTGTGCTCAGCCTAGGCAGCAGATGTGGACACATGTATTAATGTGCCTTTTTTTAGTCAGTGAATTGGGGAGGGTGCCTTACTGATACGGATAACACATTACTGGTCCATTCTGTTAATAGCCCATGTTTTGTATCCCGCAGCTGTGGAAAATATCAGTGCTTTTATATATATATTTATATATATATGATCTTTATTTAGTTCTTGCAGAGATAGTGTTGTGCTGCCAGCAAACAATCTGGCATTTCATGTTTCTGTAACCCATGAATTTGTTTGGCATCACCAGAATAACTTCTGTGATTTGCAGTCTAAACAGTCCGTGCAAGCCTTTGTTTCTCAGTTCTATCTCATTAGATGGAAGAGCATGCTAATTTAAGACTGTTTCCTTGGTGAATCACCTGAGGCTTTCAAAAATGGTGAAGTTAAGCTCTGATTTACCTGTTGTCTTATCTTACAGCTAAATGATCTTTAATACGACTAGTCAGGAATGTACCTTCCAGGCATTTATGGTCCTGATGCTGCTCTGGGCTTCACCCAGGCAGCTGTCTCCTGGGTGGTGTTCAGCTGTATTTCTTTATCAAGGGTATTTCATCAGAATGATCTGTTAGCAGCAGAAATTTATCCAGCTAACAACGTGCTCAGCGATACTGACTTCTGGCTCTTAGGAGACGCTGTGAAGCCCAGCTCCTCTAGTTTTATTCTTCTGTTCTGCTGCTGCTGAAACTTGACTTTGATTCAAGGCATTCGTGTCAAAGGGTATGGATCTAGTTTTGTTGTCTTATTTCCAGACCATATTTTTTGTGGCTTTTGTTCTCCAAAGGAAACCAAGATGCTCACTAATTTAACCTTTCGTTTGCTTGCATAAAAAAATAAAGGTAAGGCTAGTTGGACTGGGAGCTGTCATGTGTTTGATGTGTGCTTGGCACTTTCTCAAGCTAGGAAGGCGGCCAGATATGTACAAGAGAGACATGGAGCTCCTGGAGCAAGTCCAGCGAAGGGCTACTAGAATGATTAAGGGTCTGAAGCATCTCTGCTGTGAGGAAAGGCTGATGGAGCGGGGTCTGTTCAGCCTAGAGAAAAGGAGGCTCAGGGGATCTGATCAATGTTTATAAGTATCCCAAGGGAGGGTGTGAAGAGGATGGGATCAGACTCTTTTCATTGGTGCCAGGTGGTAGGATGGGAGGCAGTGGGCATAAACTAAACCATGGGCAGTTCCGCCTGAATGTGAGGAAGAACTTCTTTACTGTGAGGGGGAAGGAGCATTGGAATAGATTGCCCAGAAGGGCTGTGGGGTCTCTTTCCTGGGAGATATTCAAGAGTTGTCAGGACACAATCCTGAGTAATGTGCTTTAGGTGACCCTGCTTAAGCAGAGAGGTTGGACTAGATGTCCTCCTGTGGTCCCTTCCAGCCTCACCCATTCTGTGATTCCATGGATAAGTTTGTCTTGTTACCAAAGCCCACCAGCCCCAGTGCTTTGGACTGTCGTGATGTAGTTTGCTATGAGTAGTTACTTCATCAGCAGTGAGGAGGGATGTTGTACAAGCTGGAGATGGAAGAAAGCCTCTTGTGTTGTCTGGGTGTTAAGACTAGCATAAATAAAACTCCTGAGGTTTTCCCCACATTTGTTATTCCTTCTCACTGTAGTACTAAGGTAATGTGAGGGATCCTCCAAGGCCAAATCAAGACAGATAGCAAAGATGTGGATACAGCATCTTTGTGCCTCAGTCTGGGGGCAGATACAGCATTTTCTGTGTGTTTTGTTGGACCTGCTCCCATGCAAATAAGATCCTTCCACATCATGTAAAATTCAGTGTCATGCAGGAATACCAAGCACTGTGTTTCCCCCCCTCATCCTGACAAGCAAGCAGCTGTCACTTGGGCAATGATGGGTGAGCTGCAGGGTCTGAGTGCATGCAGTGAAGGACTTCCTTTGTTGTAGAGCTCTGAGGAAATGAGGAGCATGGGAAGAGGATTTCATGATGCCTTTTGTTGCTCAGCTTGGCACAAGCTGTTAAGTCTTTGTCTGGTGCAGATGACCTGGAAGTCTGCAGCACCCAATCTAAATAAGAGATCCCAATAAATAAATAAATAAGTGTCTATAAATTTGAGGCAGAAAAAGGAAGATACTTTTATTGCGGCTATTTAGTGAATCCATTAAAACAATGAAAGGAACCAGATCCTTTAGGCATAGAACACAGCAATATCCTAGCCAGTCCCAACCTTTTGTTTTCATGAGAAAGTTGGGGCTGTTCAGCCTGGAGAAGAGAAGGCTGCGTGGAGACCTCATAGCAGCCTTCCAGTATCTGAAGGGGGCCTATAGGGGTGCTGAGGAGGGACTCTTCATCAGAGACTGTAGTGATAGGACAAGGGGTAACGGGTTCAAACTTAAACAGGGGAAGTTTAGATTGGATATAAGGAAGAAATTATTTACTGTAAGGGTAGTGAGGCACTGGAATGTGTTGCCCAGGGAAGTTGTGAATGCTCCATTGCTGGCGGTGTTCAAGGCCAGTTTGGACAGAGCCTTGGGTGACATGGCTTAGTGTGATATGACCCTGCCCATGGCAGGGGGATTGGAACTAGATGATCTTAAGATCCTTTCCAACCCTAACTATTCATGTGGTGCTCTGCAGCAGCCATGAAAAGGAAAACACTTGGATAGGCACTAGCATGTGCTGTGTTGTAGACTGTGGTACAGAGCCTTCTTAGTTATAGTGTGTACTTTGGTGATAGGCTTCAGTTGACTTGGACAGCTGTGAGCAGGTGTGCCACTGAGAACTTGCATTAGAAAAACAGAGTTTTGCAGAGTTGCTTAGTTCTGGAAGTCACAAGGGGATCATCTTTCATGTACATTTCAAAGGGGGGTGGGGGGGAGGGATGTGCCAAGGGAGTGGTGCCAAAATGATTTCGTCTTTCATAGTATGTTTTTATTCTGTTTAATCATGCAAAACTAACACTTGGCTGTAGTTTAAGAAGCTTGCCATGGAAGCGTATCATCTGAAGTCATATATCCAAAGCCAGGAAATGCCAAAAAAACACTTAAAACTTGTAAACACCAACCTGAAGACTTTATGGGGAGACAGATAAAATAAATGCTCAGCATTAAGTGTGCTAAGAGTTTGGGTATAGGTAATGAAATGGTTTCCTCTCCTTTGTTACCTATTTCCTTGCTATACCTTTTGTCTGTCATTGTACAAGGGAATAAAGAAAGAAACTGGCAGTGGAGTTGGAAAAACAGCTGCTTCTCTCTGTGACATGGGCAGTTGTACCTGGACCCATGGTGTATCAGTTGAGACTGACATCCTTTTGATTTTTTTTAAATACAAGGTTAAAGCAATAAATCATCTGTGTGACTGCTAAGAGCCCCCTCTCCTCTGTTTTTACATTAGGTGGCAGTGAAAGTAATTGACAAGAAAAGAGCCAAAAAGGACACCTATGTCACCAAGAATCTGCGACGGGAAGGGCAGATCCAGCAAATGATCCGCCACCCCAATATTGCTCAGCTGCTGGATATACTGGAAACTGAAAACAGCTACTACCTTGTCATGGAGCTGTGTCCTGGTGGCAACCTGATGCACAAGATCTACGAGAAAAAGAGGCTTGAGGAGCATGAAGCACGCAAATATATCCGGCAGCTTATCCTGGCAGTTGAACATCTGCACCGGGCAGGAGTAGTTCACAGGTAACCTTAAAAGCTCTCTCTGGTAAATCTCGGAGCCTCCAAGTGTTATTTTGGCATTTATTTTATAGTAAGGAGGGTTCCTTATAAAAACATATTCCTGACAGCTTTTTTGGTAAATCTTCATGATATTGTTTAGATGCCCGTAATTTAGATGTGAGAAAGTATCTGCAGAAGGCACTTCAGTGAGTGTGTAGCTTCAGGCAAGCACATGATGGGCCATGCTGACTCCATGTCCTTAAAAATAAGTCTGTACTTTGCTAAAGTAGAGATCTCTCCCTGTAAGCACTATTTTGCCTCTTCAAAGCTTTGTATCAACATTAACTGATGAATCATGTCACTATTTCTTTGAGGAGGTGGTTGTGTGTGTTGTTTTAGTGGTTGAATACAGCGGCATAGAGAGGTGAACTGATTTGCCTAAAGCCTTGTAGTGACGCAGCTGGGATGAGGCCTGAATGGGACCACGGAAGTCCCTTGCTTCTGCTTCTGTTTCCATTTGTTATATTGCCTGACAGGACCTCATAAGTTTGAAGACTGTGAAGTACAAAGCAGACTACGCAGCCATTCAGTGCACCTCAAAGGTGGAGGCATCACACGTGATTTCCTGTCCCTGTACCTTTCTCCTCTTAGGGGCTCTTGGTTGCCATGGAGACAGGAAGATGGTGGGCTGGGTGGACCTTTGGTCCAAGTATGTCTCCTCTTCTCTTCTTAGGATATTGTCCAAGAAAGAGGCTCTGCTTTTTAAATTTGGGCCAACTGGTGTTATGTCTGGAGTTCCACATACTTCCCATGTGGTGCTGAGCAAGCTGTGTACGTCCCGTCCTCTTAGGTTATGTAGGCATGTTGTAGGAGTTAAGACATGTGAAGACTTTGAGAGTCTGTGTCTTAATTTTCTTGGCTCCAGTGACTCTGTGGAAGATGGGGAGATGTTGTATATGCCCTTCCACAGAGCTGCTGTGCTCTGGCAAACTGCCTGAAGGCAGCCCACAGCCAGCTCTTCCAGCTGTGCCCAGCTGTGTGCCAAGCTACCTACCACTGTGCAACACTGTTGG
Organism: Myiopsitta monachus; assembly: GCA_017639245.1. NCBI lineage: Eukaryota > Metazoa > Chordata > Aves > Psittaciformes > Psittacidae > Myiopsitta > Myiopsitta monachus. The sequence continues at coordinate 9,778,783 of CM029927.1, forward strand.
GTGCATCTGGCCTGGTGGAAGTCCGTGTGCTCTGAAAACTGCTTTTTTTGTCTTGCATCTATCTGCATCTTGCCTGTGATCCATTAGGGATAGGCATACGACAACAGGTGTACCAAGGCCTTATCTCAAGCTAAATTTCTGGTACCACTGTAATATGAATATTTGAGCAGCCAGGTCTATTCTGCAGGTTCACTCTTAACAATTGACCTGCTCACCTCTTTAATTATTAACCCCACAGTTCGGGACATGGAAAAGGAAAGAAGCCTACTTACTGCTTTAAGGGATCAATTGATATCCGGTATGTACAGAGAGAGAGGAAGGAAAAAGGTCAGAGTTTCTGAGATGGGCAGAGAAAAACCTGGCAGGAACAGATGAACGTGTTTAGCTTTCAACAGCAATATTGAGTTCAGCAGCAGCAGGTCCTCTCCCTGAAAAATGTACCTTCTGCATAGTGGCTGCAGTGCTTGTGGGGGGTTCGTAGGTTTGGCTTTGATTCCCTTCTTTTTCAGAGAAGATTCAAACCCACCTTTTGTACAATAGCTTGTTCACCAGGTACAGGATAGAATCAACAGATGGCTGTGGTGGGACGAAGGCAAGGCTTTGGGATCCACAGAGAACATGAGCCCGAGGAGCTTGAGTTTCCATACAGATGCTGCAAGCTCACAGCTGTTTTGGCCCTCACCCATCTTTCTCTCTGCTGTCTTTGTGAACAGCATAGCTCACAGCAACTGAAGCGTGGGGGACCCTTATGAACAGGGGGAAGAAGCGGCCCTGGAAATACTGACATGCTGTGCTGCATCTGGCAGCTGAGATCTTTCTGTCCAGCCCCATGGCAGTGTGTTAATCCTTACCCCAAAGGCAGAGTACTCAATCTACTCTATTTCTCAAATCACAGCACTGCACAGAGCTTCTTTTTGGGAGTCTTCTGTCTGGATAATGGGCAGGTCCAATTCTGCTCAAACTGATGAAATTTGACAGACTCACAGGCAGTATATCTGCAAGTATTTTCTCTGGTTTAACCACTGAATGTCTTGACTTACTCTGCAAACAAAGTATGTAGAGCAGCGTAGAGATGGAGGAAAAGCACTGGTGGCATGATCCAGATTTATTCTTCTGGCTCTCTGTGTACAAAAGAGGGAGAGAGAATAACAGTTACCCCACGAGTTATCCTTCAGCATCCTAGGCTTTCAACTGTGGCAATTCTAAAAACAGACTGAAAAGGAGAAAAAATAGTGCAGAAGTCTGATTCATTCTCACCTTGGATGAAATGGCAATGTTCTGTTGTCGTTTATGTTGTTATTTTTAAAGCAGGTAAAAATAACAGCACTTTCATCTATGTGGTGATCTGTGGGTGTTTGCATTCAGTGAGTGTGAAACAAAACGTGGCATCCTAGGCCAGAAAGTGGTCTGCTGTTTGTCTCTCTCCAGATGCTTTCATCATTCACATTGAATGAGGCAGAACATTGAAAAGTGTTCACTGACTATTTTATTAAACAAAATTACTGGATTTGTCTGCCTATTCAGGAAATAATATGGATGACATGCCCTGTTCTATAACCCAGGTGAAAAAAAAGCCAGATGAAGTAAGTTGCATGAAATTTGCTTACATTGTTTGATGGACATAACTTGGTAAGCTTCATGACGTACCGTCAAGACTTGGCGTGGTAGAAAAGCCCTCTGATATTTGGAGAAGAGCTGGGACGCAGAACTCAATGGAAATGCTTCTGTTAAGAAGCACTAATGCATTAACAGCCTAACATAAAAAAAAACCCCAAACCAACGAACCAAACCTTCAAGAAACCTCATTTTATTTAGAGAAGTTAAAAAAAAGCAACTCATGTTTGACTGTATAGATGTGTTTTAAGTTGTAAATATTTTATCTACTACGATGGGTGAAGACTGCAAGTTCCCGAGTGCAGGAGCTGCATCTTCAGTGAGGGGTTTCCAGGCTTCAGAACCCCTTGGCTGCTCACTGAAAAAAAAAGTAACTATTCTATATATAATTTCATGTAACCATATGTGTTTCATTCCTTCTATCAGGAAAGCTGCTTGGTTGCTAAAAATATACTTGCAACAAACTCAGCTGTGAATCAGGTAGGAATATTTATCTTTCCCTCTGACAGAGGAAAACAAACCCAAATGGCAGTATCTGGTGAAGCTTTCTCTTTTCAGAGGGTGTTTACATAGGCCTTCATGCTGTCAAAAAGCAGGATGAACAATAAGCCCCTTGGGAGCGTAAGGACAGCAGAGAAAATGAAGTGAAAGCCTTGGTGCTTGCCACTGCATCCCACAGGAAATTCTCAACAACCCTTTTAAAGTAATTTTAACAAAACTCAATCCCATTCAGTGCAATTACTGTCAGGATGTCAAAGAAAAGAATTTAATAATGTATTGGTGGCAAAGATAGCTTTCTATATTCCCCCTTTCTCTGCCTTCATGGCAGCATATTTGTACCTTCCACTGCCATTTTGTAATTAAAAGCAGATCAGCTTTTTGAAAGACACAAAAAACCCCACAGCTTTTGAGCAGAGTTAATATATTTCCCATAATCTCTTTCCTTAACAGAGCAAGGTGCTGCCGTACGATCCAGTTGCTCGGGGTCCTACAGGGTTCCTGCTTTGGTACCCGCTACTTTGTCATGTTGGCTTTGACAACTTCCATCCTATCAGTTTTAAGTGCCAGTAGTCTGCCTGCTGATGCAATATTTATGACAGATCCTGCACTACAGAAAAAAGTCTCTGTTTGAAGCGCAGAGCTGGTTTGCTTTTCTATTTTATGTTAGATTTCAAAATTACCTTTGGGCATTCTCTTGGAGTACTCTGCTGTAAACAAACTAAACATCTTTTTAGTGAAGACAATAGACTGAATTGTTCTTTTATAGAGGCAATCACATTGAATTCAGTGACATTGTGGCTGATGGAAGAATCAGGCTCAATAACTAATATTTTGATTGCAAAGCCTTTGAAGTGTATGTTGACATGATGATGAACCTAAATCTCTCCAACCATTCCAACTCACCCCCGGCTTTTTCATGGAGCTAGAGAGTGGGCTTGCAGGTTGGGTAGTTAAGGACTGGTTTAGTGATTTGTTTTTTTTGTGTGCTGTTCTGATTAAAAATCAGATGCAGGAGACAGCAGCTAACAACGGCTGCTTTGCAGCTGCTTGCTGGTAAAACCTTCCTTCTCATCCCTCCTCCCCCAGACAAGAAATGAAGTGCAAAATGCAAAAACTTCGATTTTGCGGTCTGATGCCTGCAATGGCACCGCATAAGCTGCTTTCAAAAGCATGCTGAGCCGGCAGCTGGAGCCTGGGATAGCTCGCTCAGTGGAGCAGGCTTGTGTTGCTTGGTGGAGGCACTGGCAGGACTTGGGGTTTCCAGAGTGGCCTGTGAAGCTCTAAGCAAAGCCAGAGACAGATCAGCTCCATCGACAGCAGATCAAACTCCCAAACAAGCCATCTGATGAAAAAGGTTTGTTTTCAAGTAGGCTGTATGCTGCTAGCTTCACAAGCTGACAAGGCATAAATATACGCTGATTCTCTACGCTGTGGTCGTGCAGCTTGGTCTTTCTTGGGTGATTTCATTGTTCACAGATTTGCCTGACTTGTACCATAGTTAGACACTCTCAGCATCATGAAACTGACTCCTCAAGACAAGGTAAAATTTGTGTTCCTTTCGTATTTAATCACTGGGGGGATTTTGAAGTTTTTAAGCAATGAATGCTGAGAATTTGCTTAAAGGGAAAGAAAAACCCACTTAGTCCTAGTTTTTGAGGAGCTGTGACAGTAAGGAAAAAGATCAGATTTACTTCAAGGAGGGAAACTGAAGGTCTCCAGCAACTGTATTTCTGTAGCTGGTAACTCTCCCTTGCAGTAATTCTTCCTTGCAGTATACAGCTATTAAAAACGTTCAAAAAACTCCGCTGGCTAAAATAAGATTTGCTTTTATTTGTTAAACAGGTTATAATATAGTGCATGAAATTCAGGGGTCCCTAGCACTTGTGGGTGCAGTGCACTACTTTTTCCATTGCAATGAATTAATGTAAATATTCAAACAAAGCAGCAGCTGAGATAAGCCTCTTTGTAAAAAAATAATTAAAGTTTGAATTGGACAAAACTGACATAATGAAGTGATTAGGAAGTTTAGGGAAATCAGTCCTGTCTGCAGGATAAGCCTAAAGCAGATATGTAATTGGATTGTACTGCTGCACTTTTTGCCGAAAAGAAATAGTGGGTAATCTGGTGCATCGTTAAAGTCACCTAAAGTATTCACTGAATAACCCTTCTGTCCTGAGGACGCCGATCTTGTCCAGACACACAGGCTCTATTTGCACTTCTGCTGCCCTGCCATCTCTGCATGCTGCAGGGGATTGGGCCGCTTGGGTGTCCTGTCCATTGCCTGTTCACACATCCACATCTGCACAGCAGCAGTGCACCAACTATAGCTTAGTCTGGGGATTTTTGGTTTGGTTTCTCATGCTTTCGCTTTGCATTTCTAAAGCTGGTTCAAGTGGAATCTTCCTGTTAGTTTGTATCAAGGAGTAAAAACCTGTTGTCTTGCTCCCAGTGTCACACTCAAAAGTGCTTTCACATTGACATGGTTTGACAAAATATGATGCGTATGGACTGTTAGATTAGTTACCACTTACCAGCAAATCTCATGAGAACAGACATACGGGTAAACATCTTTCATTAACCAGGTCTGATTGTACTCTATACTGGTGCTATATTTAAATTTTTAGTTTTTCCCTTTGATAGCTTTAAAATGCCCTGTAATATTTACCTTTAGTTTTAGGGTTTTGTAACCTTGTGTCCTTTTAAATATCTTGTCTTGTGTTCACGTTTAGCCCTTGTCACTCATTTATTATTCTAATTGCCCGCAGGTCTTTTATCCTCAACTTACAGTTATCATCTTTCCCTTCCCTTGCCTTTATTTCTAAAGTATTACCTCTTCTTAGCTAGTGTTTACTGTGAGCTTCCAAATGGTCCTCTCCTTTCTTTGAGCCATCGTATTGAGTTTTGCAGTGTATGACCTGAACCGGAGCTCCATGTGCTTCTGTTGTTTTCGGTTTTGTTTTGTTTTTTAGGGGTTTTACATTTGAAGTTTTTTGTTGGTTGGATTGGGTTTTTTCTTTCTTCCCTATACCGTTTGTTTTGGCAGTCTCTCCTGTTAAATTCCCAGCCCCGAGATCTTTCGAGAGCCTAATCGCACTGTCTGTGAAAACCTCCACCTGCAAGCAATAAAGATGTGAGACGTAAAGAACTAAGCCCCTTTTTTGGCAGTAGAGGGAAGCAGAAGTGGATTGGTCTGGATCCATCTGGCAGGGCATGGCCTCCTTGTATGAAGCCATTTCTCAGCAGCAGTGGTTGCCTTACAAGGGCAGATCCTTTTGGAGGATGCAGGGCCCATGGAGTCTCCTGTGGATGAGGAGAGGGACACTATGGATACCAGCTGGGCTTATGGGATGCACAGCCCTGAGCTAGGACTCACCACTGCTGTGAGAGCAGGCCTGGAGAGTGGGCTCTTTGTCGGCTGTCTTTGTCAAAACATGGCCACATGTGGTTGCATCTCTGCCATGGTATTTAAAATTAGGAGTTGCTTTTAATGTGCCTGGTTTCCTTAAGTTAACATGCTGGGTTATTGCCAGAGGAGGGAACATGATCCCCTCCTTCTGTCTCTGAGGCTAATGCTTTATTGTCTGAATTACGTTGCCTCTCCAAGAGAAGGACTAGTGTAGAAGGCATTCCTCTCCTTAGGAGGTGTTCAGGTGAACACTGTAGGAAAGCCTGGATGTTGCCCCTGGATACCTGAAATTTGCAAAGTATTCTCCTGTGGTAGATTTACAGAGTATTTCTCCTATTTCTTTCCTCATGAGAAGCAAGGAAAATCTGCAAGAAATGTTCACTGGCGTGTAGAAACATCTGTTTGGAGAAGTCCTTGTGGTGGTTGTGATGAAGGGAGTGGCATCCTGCCTGCAAGTACTCTTCTGCCTCAGGTTTATTTGAAATGCAGCATGGGAATAAAATGAAACAGAGAGAAACCTTTAAAAAAGGGCTTGGAGTTGATCACAGCTATCTTTCTTTCTTTTTTTCTTTCTTTTTCTTTCTTTCTTTCCCTTTCTTTCCCTTTCTTTCCCTTTCTTTCCCTTTCTTTCCCTTTCTTTCCCTTTCTTTCCCTTTCTTTCCCTTTCTTTCCCTTTCTTTCCCTTTCTTTCCCTTTCTTTCCCTTTCTTTCCCTTTCTTTCCCTTTCTTTCCCTTTCTTTCCCTTTCTTTCCCTTTCTTTCCCTTTCTTTCCCTTTCTTTCCCTTTCTTTCCCTTTCTTTCCCTTTCTTTCCCTTTCTTTCCCTTTCTTTCCCTTTCTTTCCCTTTCTTTCCCTTTCTTTCCCTTTCTTTCCCTTTCTTTCCCTTTCTTTCCCTTTCTTTCCCTTTCTTTCCCTTTCTTTCTTTCTTTCTTTCCCTTTCTTTCTTTCTTTCTTTCCCTTTCTTTCTTTCTTTTTTCTTTCTTTCTTTCTTTCTTTCTTTCTTTCTTTCTTTCTTTCTTTCTTTCTTTCTTTCTTTCTTTCTTTCTTTCTTTCTTTCTTCCTTTCTTCCTTTCTTCCTTTCTTCCTTCTTCCTTTCTTCCTTTCTTCCTTTCTTCCTTTCTTCCTTCTTCCTTTCTTCCTTCTTCCTTTCTTCCTTCTTCCTTTCTTCCTTTCTTCCTTTCCTTCCTTTCTTCCTTTCTTCCTTTCTTCCTTTCTTCCTTTCTTCCTTCCTTCCTTCCTTCCTTTCTTCCTTCCTTTCTTCCTTATTCCTTTCTTCCTTCCTTTCTTCCTTTCTTCCTTTCTTCCTCTCTTCCTTTCTTCCTTTCTTCCTTTCTTCCTTTCTTCCTTTCTTCTTTCTTCTTTCTTCTTTCTTCTTTCTTCTTTCTTCTTTCTTCTTTCTTCTTTCTTCTTTCTTCTTTCTTCTTTCTTCTTTCTTCTTTCTTCTTTCTTTCTCTTTCTTTCTTTCTCTTTCTTTCTCTCTTTCTTTCTCTTTCTTTCTCTCTTTCTTTCTTTCTCTCTTTCTTTCTTTCTCTCTTTCTTTCTTTCTCTCTTTCTTTCTTTCTCTTTCTTTCTTTCTTTCTTTTGCTCTTTCTTTCTTTCTCTTTCTTTCTCTCTTTCTTTCTTTCTCTCTTTCTTTCTTTCTCTCTTTCTTTCTTTCTCTCTTTCTTTCTTTCTCTTTCTTTCTTTCTCTTTCTTTCTTTCTTTCTTTTGCTCTTTCTTTCTTTCTTTCTTTCTCTTTCTTTCTCTCTTTCTTTCTCTTTCTTTCTCCCTTTCTCCCTCCCTTCCTCCCTTCCTCCCTTCCTCCCTTCCTCCCTCCCTCCCTTCCTCCCTTCCTCCCTTTTCTTTCTCCTGTCTTTTCTTGTGGAAGTACTTTGTTTGGTTTGGTTGGTTTACTTGTCTTATTTTATTAAATTTTATATCTTCATCTGTAATAGGGGCATCCTTCATTACTCCATTTGCCTTACAAAGGCAAAATACCATGGATGTCACTGACTTCCCATAATTATAGCTTATGGCTATATTATCCAGATTTTTCCAGAGCATTCTGGGAGAAGCATCACTGCTTCTACCCTGAGTTATTGATATTCCAGCATGCTCATTGTCAGAAATATTTTATGTCTGGATGGGGGAAAAATTCTTGTGATGATAAAGACATGGCCAACTGCTAGAAGCCGTGGAGAAGTGTAGCAACCTAAATGATTTTTCATATTATAATTAATACTTCGTTTGTACAGTTTGGGGTGGGGTTTTTGTGTGTGTGTGTGATCTCTGGGATATTTTTCTTGGGTAAGAACATCTATATCCAACATTAGGAAAGTGCAGCCATGTTCTTGAGTGATGAATGTTCTCATATAAAGTGAACAATGTTCTGAAGTACGTTTCAGAAAGAGGGTCAGTAATCTGTAGCGGGAGGCCACTTTCATTTTACCCTCTGTCTCCTGAAACTGGTCCAGGCCCTGATCTGCACAGTGGCTCTGTGGGGTCAGGCAGGGTGGCACAGTGGAGAAAGCACTAATGTGGCACTCGGAAAACCCGTGTGGCTGTTTCTTTCGACTTTGTTACTGGCCTTCTGGATGTCGTTTCAACCCCTCAGACACAGTTTTCACCTCTAGCATGTGGGAGTACCAGTGCTGACTACCTCTATGAGGAGTCTGTATGCTTCATCCTCAGAGAAATTTGATTCTGGTTTCCCTTGTAGGCTATAGCAGAGGACAGATGTTTGACTCATCATATAGAATCATTGAATAGTTAGGGTTGGAAAGGACCTTAAGATCATCTAGTTCAACCCCCCTGCCAGGGGCAGGGACACCTCACACTAAACCATGCCACCCAAGGCTCTGTCCAACCCGGCCTTGAACACCGCGAGGGATGGAGCATTCACAGCGTCCCTGGGGAACCCATTCCAGTTCCTCACCACCCACACAGTAAAGAACTTGCTCCTTATGTCCAATCTAAACTTCCCCTGTTTAAGTTTGAACCCGTTACCCCTTGTACTATCACTACGGCCCCTAATGAATATCTCTGCAGAAGAAGGTTTATTCTTCCGCTGTTACCAGTGAAGAATCTTTGGTTGTGAAGGATAATGAGAAAGTGACCTCTGGTTCCAGAAACACGCATTTGAGATGTTTCCGGTGTGTTAAGATTTCTGCAAAATTTTAAGTATGTGAGAAATTTGAAGAGCCTGATTAATTACAGGATGCACTGACAAATGTTTATAAAGTAACTTTGTGCCTGAGGAATAGGTCTGAAACTGTGAAAGCACTGCTAATTCTGGAGAGGAGACAATGCGTGGGGCTTTCTACTCTGAATTGGGGAACCGTGTGTGCTGCTTTCGTTATGCACATAATTATATATGAATCCTGTCGATACACTGATAACAGTGATGGGAAGCTGCTTCATTATTTTGGAAACTCATTCAAAATATTTTATTTCTTTCAGAGACTTGAAGATAGAAAATCTGTTGCTAGATGAAGACAACAATATCAAGCTTATTGGTACGAAACCCGTTTTGTATTTTTTAAATTGGTAGTTTTGTAAGGAGAGGTTTTGAGCCTCCATAATCCTCTATGTGACAACTGCTAATGTTGCTGCAGAGAGGAGCTGGGAAAGTATAGATAGCAATCAAGCTGTTCCTGACAGCATCTTGTGAAAAAAAATGTTCCAAATAATTCAGCTTTAAATGGGTATGGGAATAACCCTACATTTTTTAATGAACAGCTTTCGTATTCAACTCAGGAACTTTGTAGAGAATTAAAGAATTGACACCACAGAAGTAATTTATTTGATTATCTTGATAATAATTTCATATTTACTAAGGGTTGGATTCTGCCCCCTTATGCATATGCTTCCTCCGAAGTCAGTGGGAGTTGCACGCATTTTTAGCAGCTGGCAAAATTTGGTCCTATATTTATATTCGTTAAATATGCTTCCAGCACCCACTATGAAATTGGTTTAGAGGGCTGTTAAAAAAAAAAAAGATCAACGATCGAGTCTTGATTGTATTTGGGTATCAGTTGTACACAGCGCACCATTCATTCAAGCTGTGCAGACATTTAAATTAGTCATCGGTGGGTACAGTCTCACTGCCTTTGCGTAACAACCATCAGTGTTAATATGGGCATTGAAAAGAAAATATTCCCTTCATCAAATAAACCCCTAACATCTGTTTGTATTTGTCTCCATACCTACACTTCTGCCAACAGCAGGATCCGTGGTTGGAGACTTCAAAACTTGGCTGACTTTCTTTCTTCAAAAGGTTTCATGATCTGAAAGGTGATGAAAGCCACTTAACATTCAGGTCATATGGATGCTCACTCTAACGAATCAAGCACATGCATCTCCAAACAAACAAGAAGTGGATGGTTAATGAAATCTGAAATATTCAAAATGAACTGAGGGATTGCAGTCTTTGGATATATTACCCCAACTTTTAGTCATTAGTCTATAGCTAGTCAACTATCTCTGGGAAAATAATAGCAAAAGAGAACTCTGTATTACCTCAGCTATGGGTCAAGAGGATACTGATATGTTACCATGAATCATTCATCAGTAATGATGGATACCACCCATTATCTTGATTTAGCATATAAGTGAGACCAGATGGTTTGCAACAGAGCTGTATGAACATCTGATAGATTTAAAGAATTTCTGGAACTTTCCTGTTATTGGGTGTTTGATTACAGAACAAGCATGTGAACTTGACATCCAGACCTAATCAGATGATACATGTACAATTAAAACTCAAATGCCAAAAAATTACTTCAGAACTGTTCCTGCAGTTGCTTCAGTTGCATAGAAAGGTCTCCTCTCAGTGGGTGGTGTGGGACGAATAGAGAAAAGAGACAGTTTGATCTTCCATAGCCTTGCTAGAGTTGAAATAAGTTGTCCTCAGGTTTGCAACCTGATGTTTTGAACAAAGCAGATTGCACACAGTATGTATTTTAAAGCGAAGCAATGAAATCCCACCATCCAACTGGATATGTTATAGAAATATAAAGATTGCTTTATTCGTAATAATTTTGCTGTAAGTCAAAACAGATGTAGTATCACAGTCAGCTCATGCCGTATCTTGCTAGCAACGCTGGTGATCTCTGGTTGTTCACACTGAAGAAGCAGTTCCTCTGTTCTTCATGCTCCATCTGCTGCGCTTGTGGGGAAAGCTGTGGCAGGGGCTGTGGAAACCAGCCTCAGGTCCTTGGGCAGCCTTTCTTCACCAACATCCCGTTTACAGGTGGTAGCAGTAGTGGTCGAGCTGCTGCACAGCTTTCCTTTGCCACCAGGGTTTCCCAGGACAAGGAAAATTTTCCAGCACCCATTTGTTGCTGATGGAATAGACCCGATAATTTACTCCTCTTCCACCCCTCTTCCATCTCCCTGCCTGTCCCCATACTTGGTTCATTCAGCCCTTAGTACGTTTTAGGTAGTCTGTCTTCCTAGAAATGTGCTGGATCAGTTGTGTCATCGCATTTTCTATGCAGGAAGGTTCTTCAGGAGCAAAGAACATGTTTTTAGGAATTACGTGCTGCTTTTCGTGCCTGTGAGTAGAGACTTTCATCTACAAACGCAACTTACATGAAGTGCTTTAGGGTGGAAGTTTGGTCTCTGTGTCTTGTGCAGCAGCAAGCATACTAGTAGTACCTAATATAATGTTGCTTTTGTAATAATTGTGGAATGAAGAAAACCTACCATAAAGGAAAAAGAAAAGATGAAATGAAGATTAAAACTGTACCAGGAAGTAACACTGACAGTCCCTACTTGTTTGTGCGTTTCAGTGAGAACTGAATCACTTGAGTCCCTTTCTTCACCCAGCTACTTAATGGCACCTTGCTTTTGTTACTCTTTTTTAGCTACATGACAAGGTGTTTTATAGTATGTTCTTAGATAGCGTTATTAGAAAAATTTCTTTTGCTGTGTTAAGTGGACTTATTCTTAGCTGTCTGTCAAGTCTCAAATCTAAGAACATCGGGATTGGAAACTGGAAATAATTCTCTTCATCTTACCAGCCCACAGTGGTAGGTGTCTGATAAAAGATGCTGTGAAAAGCCACTCACGGGCTGTGCAGAGTCCCTGGTTTCCTACTCAAGGACCTATGGCACCAAAAGGACCCTGCCAGTACCTAGCTCTGCTGAGCTCTATAGAGCTCTTCTGGTCAGGCCCATCCATGAGCTTGGTGCTATAAGGCTTCTGTTATTAATAGCTCTTTCCTTATTCCAACTGTCACAGCTTCTGAGATAACTGTATATCCATAGTTTAATGTTGATCTCCCAGAGGCGTTAAAGAGGAGTAGTGTACTGCGATACTTCGATAGCATGAACAGTGGGGGTGGTGGAGTTTCCATGTCATAATATTTACTTTGGAAAACCAAGTGTGGCCTTTGGTCTGGGTTCTGTAATTAGCTCCGCTTATTGAAAGGAAGCCTCAGACAGAGGCAGGAATGGCAGTGAAATTATCAGTGCTGGTGGTAATACCATCCTTATCAAGATCAGCAGTACATCCTTAATAAAAATCACACTGCGATCACGATGCGCTGCCACAGTGTTAATAACAATATTGCCATTTCTTTTGCGATAAAATCCCTGTCCCCAGTGTGCATGTTTATGTGCATTCTGCATCTCAACAGGCACTAGGAAAAAGAAAAAAAGAGTATACCAGCCTAGATTAAATGAATGAGCTGAAAAAATGAAGAATGAAAACCTCCACTGGAGTATACCTCCACTGAGAATGATAAAGGGGTGCTGATTTACACCCTCACAGAATATAGCCCTTACATACATTAGTTGTAAAATGGTATATTACAGTCAAGTACTTCTGAAGTGGTCTGACACAGTAGGGTAAAGGCCATGAATACTACTGTGTGGAGATACTGTTTCTAGGAGTTTTAAAAATAATTTTACAGTTGCCATAACTCATCTCAGGCCATAGCTAGTAAGTAAGCTAAATTAATTGCATAAGTGAATCCTTGGAAGTATTTGTATAAGACCCAGGGATAATACATATCTAGCAGAGATGATTAAGCAGTGCCCAGAGACAATTGTTTTCTAGCAGAGACAAAGAAATTGTCTTGATCCTCCCTTGTTTTAACTGTGTTCTCCAGAAAAACCTCTTTGAGCCTCTTTAGATGTTAAATGTGGTGATTCTTGTCTCTTGTGCTTGTCTCGCTCTCAGAGATGCAGCCAGTCGAGTGGAAAGCGCTGTGCGCTCCGGCTCACAGTCACCTTTATAATTGCATTTTTTTGTAGGCATTATAATTTTCTTTGCCTAGTTTTGTAAAGAAGCAAGGCTAATGGGGGTACCCGGACAGTGCGCTTCCAGTACCTTGTGGAACTCGTGTCTGATTTCAGCCATATTTAACGTGGGGTAAAAGCTAAACGATGGGCCATTACTTTAAGTCTTCTGCCAATAAGCAGGCAGGTGAGAGAGACCTAAATTAACGACTCTCTGGAGAGGGAGTATTGCATGAGCTGCATTCAGCCTGCAAAATGTGATGCTTTTAGCCCGTCCAGGCAGGTGGGTAGCACACCCAGAAAGCTGCTGTTTTACAAGACACGTGGCTGCAAGACACAAGCCTGTAGGAAGAAGATTCAGCAGTCTGCTTCTCCTGAGTGCCTCATCTATGTATAAGACAGCTTTAATTTTAAACACACATGCATTCTGGGAATTCTTAAGAAGCCTGGGTTAAAAAAAAAGGGAAACAAAACAGATATCAGTGTTCTTAATAGGAGTATTTCTGTTGTTGCAGCTGTCATCAATAACAAGCTATTAATAAATGCAAACATCTTGGATTGTGACCTCCCTAGATCTGCAACTAGATGTGTTGCCCTGCAGCAAAGGCCGTTCTCCCAGCCTGTCAGCTTTGCCCATGTCATCTTCCTTCATACAGGCTTGTCTTCCTTCTTCCCCTTATCACATCAGATTGCTTGATTGCGCTTTCAAGATCCTTTGCAACCTCTCCTTGCTTTCCATGTCAGCTGTGGTTTCATAATTGTTTTTCTCCCAAGCCAAGCTACCACTAAACAGGGTGGGCTTGCACGCCCCTGGCTGCACATTGCCTGCCTTTCTTTCTCTGTCTAGTTTAATTTTTAAGACCTTCCCTAAACCCAGCTCAGCCTACAGCCATACCAGCACTGGAGCAGATGGAGGATTTTGGGAACACCCTTCTTGGCGCCAGCCTGGTCTTGGATTAGCTGAGAGCACTTGGGAAACCGCAGCATCCTTTGGTGCAGAGAGGCTCCCTCTTGTCTCCAGCAGCACATGGTGCCAGCCTTTGCCAATCCCTTTTTATTAGTGCCAGCTAAAGAGTGACAGATACACCCAGGGGCCAGAAATACAGTAATGAAAGGCAGAAGTCAGGCAGGGAGAAGCCAAACTAACATATTCCCCTTCTTGCTCCAAGACTTCCCTGTGCTATTTCAAAGCTGAAATGCTGACTTTCCAACCCTGTTAATTTGTGCTTTGCCGCTGTAGTCCCAGAAACACCCACCCCACCCCCACCTTGCATCTCATGGTTCATTTGCGCAATTTAGAGGAAAATCTTGAAGAAGTCCCACTTAAACTCAGCCTCTACATAACATAATGCAACACAACACAGCAGTATGGAATCTAAGACAGCCCGAGGTGGCTTTCAGTCTCATGCACATCACGTAGTGCCTGGGAAAGTCTTAACTCCGGTTGTTGCCATCCGAGTTCTCAGTGAAATGCAGTTGCTTTGTATATGAAATTGATAATGGTGCATATTCTAAGACTTTTTTTTTCTTGTTTGTGAAATCTCTGGTTATTTAGCACGTCAAAGAAACAAATTATATAAAGTTTTTGCATGTGGCTGATACTTTTTTCTTAGGCAGTTCATTGCTTAGCTTTTGGGAAAAAAAAGTGCTTCTTTTTCCCTTGTGTTCTAGAGTGGTTTTAACTGTATCTGTCTCTTTCATAACTCTATCTCTGTGCCTTTCACAGACTTTGGATTGAGCAACTGTGCAGGCATCTTGGGTTATTCTGATCCATTCAGCACCCAGTGTGGGAGCCCAGCATATGCAGCCCCTGAACTTCTGGCAAGGAAGAAGTATGGGCCCAAAATAGACGTTTGGTCCATGTGAGTTACTTCTCTAGTTTGCAATTTTTGTTACTGTTACCATTACCCATTGCTCAAATAAAAACGTTATTCATGTATTTGGCTACTCTGAGCAAGAAAATCTGTTTAATCAGCATGATCATCTGAACGAAATTTCACAGTTACTTTGTTCTGAAATGCATCTTTTATGTACCTGTATGTAGATTTCTAGAACATAAGGCATAGAGAGACTGCAGTAAAGCACAGCTGCTGATCAGTGATGTTCAGACACAGTAGAAGACATGGCTCTGGCATGAGGGGGCCAACAGCTTCTTCTGTTTTCCCCAGAGGATCTTCAAGCATTCCTGTGGGCTCTGTGTACTATCCACAATCAAGTCTGACAGGAAATGTGATAATCAAGTCAAATCATCACTTTGAAAACACAGTTGTTAAAGGGGAAATAGAAATGGCCAGAAAACTTGTGAGCCTTTGTGAGCTTATTAGTGTTGAGGTGAAAGAGCAGACAGAAGTCTCCAGTGCCAGAAGTAAAAGAAACTACAAAGATGTGTTGGAATCAATGCATTTGCCTGCAGTACTGTTTCAGACTGTGCAATTCCTACTACCTTCCTGTTCGCCATGGACATGATGTTGGTTATCCTTGTCACTCCTGGAGAAGAATTAGCTGAAATCAGACGAGTTTTAGCTTTTGCTTTAGTAGCAGTAGACTTTCCCTCACCAAGTGGGGTTAATAACATTTGTATAAATTTCAGTGAAATAGCAGAATTATGCTCATTCCCAAGTTGAAGTATTTGGAATGCTTGGGAAAAGTGAAGCACTGCGTAAGTGCTACTACTGCTAAGAGACGTTGGCAGAGAGAGTTTATAAATTAGAGTAGAACCTGGGTTAAATTAATCTCTCAGTTTGACCCGATGGGTCCCCTAGTGCACTTCAAGGCTCTTTAGAACTTCCCCTGCTGAAGCCTAATTTGCAGTCTGTCCCAGGAGATCCACAGCTAAATCGTTGTATGACTACTGAATTTCTCACTCCAGCAGTGGGCCATCCGTCCCCATAAAGGGTGACAGTACCAGCCCTGAGGAATGCAGGCAAACAGAGCACAGTCATTCTTGTAAACCATTTACATTTCTCCAGTAATAATGTCCTGCTTTTTTAACTGAAAAAAAAGAAAATATGGTTAACTCCTGTCCTTCCCCATACTTGAACAAATGGTGCCTATGATCACAGTTCATGGTAGCACACCGGTTTAGTTTCTTTCTGTTCACGTATGTGTATTTAGCAGACAAATTCCCAAAAGGGAGGAATTCCACTCAAACTGAATTTAATGCCCTCTCAAGAGGAAAAAGACCAAGAATGCCCAGCCCGCTTTTCAACCCTGACTTTGCTAGGCATAAACAAGCAGTAAAGTTCTCTGCTCTGAAAAATGTAATTTTTCACACCTCATCTTTGGGCTGCATCAGAGGCCATGGAGGTCACTTTTGGGTGCTGAAGCAGGACCTGCGACGGCACCCTTGGTGTGGGCAATCATTCCTCACCCAGGGCAGCATCAGGACAAGACCTCCAATAGCAGCATGTTTATGCAGCCTGAGAGGAGACTTAATTGTGGTATGGCATTTTGCTGAGGATTTGCCGAAGAGCTGGGCTCAGTTCTGTGGCTCCCAGCTTATGTCCTATGCATTGTGACCTCCACGAGCAAACTGCTGGGGATTTTTCCCCAAATTGTGTGCACCAGAAGAGAGTGTGCTTTCTTGGTCCTTTTTAATAGCTGTCAGACATTAAAGATGAAGTACATTCACTAAAACCTAAGCTTAAGTTTTCCCTTGTTCCTGTTTATTTTGGTTTCTTTTTCTCTATGTTCTCTTTTAGTGGGGTGAACATGTACGCAATGTTGACTGGAACATTACCTTTTACTGTTGAGCCATTCAGCCTGAGAGCTTTATACCAGAAAATGGTGGACAAAGAAATGAACCCTTTTCCCACCCAGCTCTCTTCAGGTAATCAGGGGGGTGTGCTGGTTCCTGTTCAGATCCGGTTGGCCAGAACTATTGTGTTGAGTTCTGGATTGTGAGTCATGCTGCCGACATGGCATGTTAATTGTGAAGAACACTCTTTTTTTTCATGTTAGCCCCTAAAAGATCTGTGGGAGTTGCTGTACTGTAACTCCTTTCGCTTTGACTTCTGCATGTAAACTGGAAAAGTGCCAAGTTGTGCTGAATATGAGAGAAGAACAAACCTGTGAAATTGCGTTTCTAGAGTAGTTGGTCAGTTTTTTATGTTCAGATGATTTTAGCATAGGGTGTGGATGCATGAGCACATTATTTTGGAGTAACAGATTCCTGGGCATTATTGTGACTAGGGTTGAGTGATAAGCTACCTCAAATGACCTCACATTTATTATGGAATGGTGACATGCACCCAGAAAGTTATTTTGTGGATGGTGACCGGTGATAACCTTTGTGTGTTCACAAAATGCAAAATTGTTGATATATTAACATTAGAAATATTAATTCCTGCTTCAAAGCCGTGTCACTAAGCAACAGAATCATTTTTCAGCTTATAGCAAGACCGTTGTCAGCATTTGGAACAAACTCTGTTTTGTAGTTGGGTTTTATTTTTGTATGCTGAATTTCTTGTTCATGGAGGGCTTCTGTTCTCCTTATCTGGCAGCCTGTCTACAAGGAACACTCAATAAAATTAAAAGATTGCAAATAGAAAAAGGGTAATGGAGCATACATTTTTACTCAGTACATTAAGGATGACAACTGTCATTACGAGGTATAAGCAAAAGCCCTTAAAAGTTGTCTCACAAGATAAATTCTCCAGGTAGAGATTTACCTGCGTATGGAAGAAGGAGGTAATTAAGGATTTTCTTACACAGGTTATTCATGGATCAAGCAGAATATGTTGTTCCTTGTTCACTCAGCCTCTATATGAAGTACAGTTTTCCTGCCAGCAGTTCATGTTGCTGGCATGTTGTAAAGTGGTAGGTTTACAAGTGAGCTGGGATGCCGCAAGGCTTGCCGTCTATTTGACGCAATTAGAGTTTGGGTATTTCCATTCTGGAGACTTCCTGTTAGGATTCAGTTGCACAAAATGGCTATTTTAATGTTCTAGCACATGCTCTAAAGGCCCAGTGAGTAAATTAAGAGGAAGATTATACTGACTGCTTTTCTTGTACCGATCTAGATGCCAAATCCTGCATCAGTTGCAAAGTTATTCTTGACTGAGAGACTTACATGTCATAGTAAACATTTTCCAAGTTTGGCAAAAAACTCACTGAACTTACCTCCCAGAGTGAGGCTTTTAGCAGTAAAGAGCAGTTATATGATGGCTGTGTAGTGTCTTTGAACCAATGAACTATTTCCCTAGTCGCTGTTTTCTTTCAGTTGTCTTTAAGTGGGAGATTTCACTGACTTTCGCTGGGACAGCTCATGTGTTAAAGGCTGAATCACCCATGAAAGGTCTGTAGAAAACCAGACTGAGAGTAGCAAAAAAACCCCATTATCTTTCACAGGTTTCATTTTAATATTTTGTTCATCCTACCGTTTTATAATGGAGATCAATTTTTTTCACAAATGCCTCTCTGTAGCATTTGTAGCTCACTGACACTATGGTCTTCAGTGAAAACAGTATTTTGTTTACCCTGTGAGAACTATAGCAGCTTGAACTTTCAGAGGTGATGTCAAATTAATGGAATAGATTTAAACGTGTTAACCTTTACTCACTGCGAACAGAGGTACGCATCGGTTCTTGATCTAAGTCAGTGGCCTTCTGCATTCACAGACATGGCAAACTGTGATTTAAGATGACATTTGTTCTTGCCACGGTTAGGCTACAGGTCAGTAGGTAGAAACTCTGCTCTGCAAATTGTTGTGTTTGTTGACTTCTTAGACTTATGGGTCTTTTTCTTTAATTGGGTTTTCTTTTTCTATGAATTCACGTATAGAGATCTTTTTTGCAGGAGTCTGTTTTGCTTGTTCACTATGTTGTCTGTCAATACTTAATTTGACAATTACTGAGCACACAGGCGATCATAAGAGTAGCCAGTCTTATCACTAAGCAAGAGTATATTTGATTTGTGTTAGTTAAAATGTTGGGTAACCATGAGCACCCAAAGCAACTGCGTAGCAACAGGGAAGGTTTGGAGTTAGCGTTTGATTTTTCCATTTAGGAAGCCATTTTTCAGTAAGCTTTTTAAACAACATAGCTATCTGATTATTGATTTTAGGTGAGCAGAGTTCAGTTACTCAGGAAGTTGGTATTCACCTTGCACACATTCATTTTTTACCTCAGTTTACAGCTTCTGTGTGCTCATGGTCTTCCTTCTGGACCAGGGAAATAAAGTGGAGACAAGAAGAAAAGCTGTACTCTATCCATCTCTATAGTATGGAGGAAGGATTTTATTAGGCGGAGCTCACTCATGGCTTGTGAAATCACCTCATTGCATTTTCTCCAGCCGTTTTGTAAGCAATACCTGTATACCTGATTATAACCAGGCACACCCTCGCAGTGTGACCACGACACTAAGTTGGTGTCATTCATGAGAAGGAAAATGAAAATAGCAGAGGCCTTGTCATCCCCACCTGAGGTGTGCTGTGTTTCTGGTCATCACTGAGCTCAGTATGCTCCAGGAAGTGAAGAGAGAAATGTAGTTTCCCATGGTGCTGGTCTCTCATTTGTCAAAAGGGCAAAGTTTGCTCGAAGTTACACCGTAGGAACAGAATTCCACTGAGTGCAGGTCACCGGCTAATCAGATTAGTGCTGTCCTCGAGCTTGTCATAAAGAAGGCCTCACATAATGGGGGCCTGGTGGGTTAGTTCACAGTGCCCTTTGTCTACCAGCCTACTTGGAGCAGCAGAAAAAAATGGCTTCAGATGCAGTGGGTCCAAAAATTGATTGGGCAGCTTCATGTTTGCTCCTTAGGAGACTTATTTTGCTGTCCCGCAGCCACACAGCTAACTGGAAAAGGCTTCTCTTGTCATCTAACAGCTCAAATCAGCCAAGGCGCTGTTACTTGTCTCCTCCACGTTTCCTGGGTCAGGCCAGCCAGGGAGCCTCCTGGGGGGAGTCTTCTCTCCAGTATTAATTTCTCTCAGTCTGAATCTGTTGATCTCCATGGTACCTCACATGCTTCGTTTAATAATCCTGCCTTTCACCAAGGGGGAAAAAGGAATTCAGATTTTTAAGGAGACATTAGCTGATTTGAGGACCGAGGGTGGTGTTGGTGGAGAGGTAAGGTGTGGGTTTGGGGAGGGGTTCTTTATTTTTCTCTGAACCTGTGGGATGCACGTGGTTTCTAACACAGAGATGGGGGGGGTGCTGGAGAGAGAGGAGATGAAGTGGGAGGACGAGGGGTTTGTTGTTTGCCATAATGGGGGTTCCATACCCAAGAGTTGTACTTGGAGCATGCAGACAGCAGCCGTAACATCAGCTTCCAGGTTTATGAACTAAGATATAGGCTTTTCCTGCTGCTTCCACGATTTTGCTGTTGTAGGAAAATAATGAAATTTTTTTGAAAGATTTAAGTAAAATATCTCTCATAAATCAGCGATTTATGAAGGGAGAGCTTAGAAAAGCTGAACCAGTAAATACATAATTGTATGTATTGCTGCATTGGCTGCCCTGCCCTGGCGCATCAGCCCAGCTGTCCTGTCTTGTCCTGTGAGAGGGAGGTGATGTAGGTGGGCTTGAGGGGATAAAAATGCTCAGGAGGACAGCTGGGCACAGAGGAGGGGAGCAGTCTCTCAGAGAGAACTAGTGAAGGGCAGCTGTACTGTGCTAGGTTAATGTTTATGCCCTTTTCAGGGGAGGACATTGTGGCCTCACCAGCAGGCATATTATTCTCCTTAAATTGCACATAGGAACAGGAATTCAGAAGGGTTTTGCTCTATTGCTGGTGGAGAAGACACATCGTGGCTGCACTGCTTCGAAGTAGGGGGTGGTGTGGTGCTGTGTGAGCACGCTGTGGCAATGAGACCAAGCACCTGTAAAGCTGAACGGGAAGACCAGCTCATAATACTGCAGTTTTCTAGCACTGAGGCATTAGCACATCCAGTTCTATCTGTAACACAAGCCTTTAAGGGGTTTGGTTTGCCCACACTGATCTGAAGTAGTTGTATTGGCTGTACTGCTCTCAGAAGACACATCCCAGAGGACCCTGTCCCATGCCGCAGTAGTCCTGGGTTGCCACTGCCCAGGATACCTGCATGAGTAAGGAGACAAGTAGGCACGACATGCTCAGGAGAGCATAGGAGGGAAACTGCAACTCTGCTGCGGGAGAATGTGGAAAAAAGCTGATAAAGTGAATCTAGCTTTGATAGTTTGAGAAATAAAGACCATTCCTAGTTAAAAGAGAGTTTATTTTCAGCTCACATAGGCAGTTCATGTGAGTCTTTAAGCAGATCACTCGATTTCATTGCTTTTAATCATGTAAGAAGCACATGATTTAAAAGTATCAGAAAAGTGCTTTGGAGAGCTTTTGCAAGAAACTCCTTGGGACTTGTTGAATGTCACTGAAAGTTAAAGGTTTGGTATCTGAAAACAGAATGAAGCCTATTGATTTTACTGTATTCTTTTAATTTAGCTGAAACCTCCTGCAAGTGACTGTAAGTTGGATGGAAGCTGGAAAAGAATTTATCCTTATAATGTCAAAGGGAGCCCAAACCTCCATTGTCTTCCCTCCCAGCTCTGCATGCCTCCTCTCCCCTCCACTACCCCCAATCCATCTCCTTCTCCTTTAAGCACAGATTGAGCAATTTGCCTCTGACCTGACATCACCCTCTTGAACTCATACAAAAATTTAAGTTTTGGCTAACCTGCTCATAAACTTTCAACATGCTCTGAAATGAAAGGTGCTTTTTCTCCTCTCCTTTATGACTCTATAAATCACTGTGATTATAAAGAATTGTTTATTTTACTTATTAATCCCTTATCAATTTTTTCCTTTTTTCACAAGAACATTAGCACATACTTTAAGGAAAATGTTCCTTTTCAGTATACTCTTGGTCAGGCTACATACCTGTAGTAACTCAGCTATTGTGTTAAGTCATAAAGCAGATGACATATTGGGGTGCTTCTCTTGATTTCTTTACAGCGGCCATAAACTTCCTACGATCTCTACTAGAACCAGATCCTGCAAAGAGACCAAACATCCAGCAGGCACTTGCAAATCGTTGGCTTAATGAGAATTACCCTGGAAGAGCACCACCTAATGTCACATATCCGAACAGGTACCATGTCAAAGACTGGAGAAAGCCTGCCAGGTGTATGTACATTATGTATATTAAAACATGGACAACTCCGGTGTTTCAGTTCCATTAGTGTGACAGCATCAGAGTGCATTTTCTGGGATTGCTTTTGTGACTCCATCCTGGAAGTTGCTACGATTGGCCATCGAATATACTTTGCTTGGAATGGTCAAAACCAAGACCTTAAATTAAAAGCTGGCATACGATACATTGTTTGCAGGGTGGTCTGGGGTGTAGATCGTATGATTAATTGGCTTCAGAACTTAGAATGAGAGCATGTGACAGGTACTTTTGATCTTCTCCCTGTTTGTCAGTAAAAGCCAAGCTCCTTTTCCAGTAAAAGCTATGCCTATTTGTGATAAATCTGTGAGGTTGCAAACCATAGAAAGATCAGAGTTAAGTGATCTTGCTCTCTTGGTTGTTGATCTTGAACAGTGCTGAATGCATGTCTAAATGCAGACAGACAACAAATCTCCCAGCCAGTCAAACAACCATTTAGGAAGAAAGAAAGATACTTGTGGTCTGTTTTGGTTAGAAATAATCTTGCTTGACTTTAAAGAACTGCAGTGTAGAGTTGACACATGAGCCAGCCAGCCTGGGCTCTCATTACAGTCACTGGAGATAAATAAGGGCACTTTTTTAATAATGATCAATGTGACTTATTTTTGATTCTGCAATAGAATGACTTTGTGCCCAGGAGATCTGAGTTCCTCTCCAGTGACTGTAAATGGAGCCTCAAGCAACTCACGTAGAAATACGTGTATATATTTGATCAGATAAAATCTCCTTCTTGTGTAAAAGCCCATCAGCTATGTCTCATGCACAATCTAGTACCTGCAGAAGATTCATTGTAGGGGTTAGTGGCTTGCAGGCCAAGATCCTAAGTAACACTGAGGATGTGCTGGTCACAGCCTGTGTGGTCCGGGCTCCTACCTGAACTCCCTTCCCTCTGCATAGGCAGGAAAGGGAGATGCCCTCATTTATCAGCAAGCATAACCTTTCTGGAGGTAGTGTCTTAACTTTCAAGTATGGTATTGTGGAGAATCACTGTGACTATGCCATTTTTTGACCTGAGAAGAGTAACAGGTCTTCTGCTTTCAAAATATGGTTGGATAGATGCTGAGCAGCTTGGATGTCTGAAAGCATCACTTTAGCCATGCACTGAAATGGGGAGGGCAAATGTTAAGCCAGCTGCCTGCAATCCCAAGCCTATGTGGACGGAATATGAACATGGCCCCTACAAACAATTGTTTCATAAAGAATAAGAGTGAGAACAGGCAGACCCATTATCTCGACATTACTGCCCCAAATATAAGAGTAGTTGAGTTAATTTGTGTAGTATGCTGTCCAACAAAAGGAAATCTGAGTTTCTATGGTTCATTGGACTGTACTGAAATATGGTGCATGTGAACATTGTACGGTAAAGAGAGAGAAAACAAATGTAAACTGAACAAGTCGTTAAGATAATGAAATCACTGTCATAATGAGTCTAATCAATCTACCAAATGTGGCATCCGTTAAGTGAAAGTGTGACTGAGAGCTGTGTGGGTAATTTGATTCACTTGCTGTGTGCACCTTGTCTACAGAAAAGAGAAAAGAAGACAGAAATAGGGCTTGAATGTGCTTTCACAATTCTTTTGCATTTGTGGGTACATTTTCATGACTCTATGCTGTCATTCCTAGCTTGCAG
Source organism: Myiopsitta monachus (assembly GCA_017639245.1). Classification (NCBI taxonomy): domain Eukaryota; kingdom Metazoa; phylum Chordata; class Aves; order Psittaciformes; family Psittacidae; genus Myiopsitta; species Myiopsitta monachus. The sequence continues at coordinate 9,802,298 of CM029927.1, forward strand.
TTGTCATGCTTTAGTCAGGTTGTGGTGGAAGTGTCCCTTCTAGAGTTTGCTCATTGGTGCAGTTAGATAGGTGACTTACAGAAGAGGCTGGCCTCTATTAGAAGAGCTGTGCAATGCTTGTTGTTTATGGAGTGCCCATTAATCATTCCCTTCTAAAGGCAAGCAAATAAGATGGAAGAACAGAAGAAAATGCGTTGCTGAACTATAGAGAGAGCATGTTTGCTCATGCGTATATGTAATATATGGTGATGATGATAATCCTTTCCTATTATAAGCACTTTAAAGGGAACATCAATGTGGAATGCTATGCTTTGCTATTGAAAAAACACAACCCACAACAGTTATATTTCTTTCTCATTGCACTATTTTTCTCATAATTTGGTCTGAAATCAGAAGAAAAGTAGAAAGATGCTCCTTCTATCTGAACCCAGATTTTATGTGGAGCTGTAAAGGATAAAAGCCATACATTCTTTCTTTTAATTTCATTTTTTGGGGAAAATATTGTTTTAGTTTAATTAATTGATACCCCAAACATGACCTACATTGACTTTGTCATACCGGAGCCTTATAGGGAAAATACTCTATGAAGCTTGAAATATTTGAAGACATGGCTCAAGTCCTTTTGAGCTTGCCTCAGAAAGTATGCCAGAGTCAGCTTCAACAGAGTTTCACCAAGGTTTTGTTAGTGTGCAGGTATGGTTAAGATGTGTTGAAATAGTTCTGAATAATCCACTCCTGAATTTGCAAAGAATCACGTCCTTTCTTAATCAACACAAGCAAGAGGCTGTGTTATGTTATTGCTGTGCTCTTCCACTATTCTGGGCGTAGTACCTGTTGTTCCCAAGACAGAAACATGGTAGGAAAGGGGAGAGCATGGAAATAAGGTGGAAGAACAGCAGAAACTGCATTTTCAGGAGAATATTCTCTCAGGCTTTTTATAAGCTTGCTTTTATTAAATCAATCCCCTAAAGGCAAGCAAAAAGTTCCCATTTTGCTGAGCACTTGAAGTAGAAATTGCTTGAATTTCTTTTGCTGTCCAGATGCTTTAATGTGCAACAGCCAAGATAAGTTTTGCTTTTGAACTTAAAAACCCCCAATCCCAAGCATTCCTTAGCTGCAGATTGAATGTTAATAAGCATGCCGAATAAAGGAAAAGAGTTATTTGAGCTTTTCCAGGCTATGATTCACATCTCGTGTAAGTCTTCTGCATCCGACCCAGGCTGCTGTCAGTGCTGTTGCATCACAGGTGCACAGGGCAGGGGGATAGCAGGGCAGGAGTGGGAAAGGTGGAGAATGGTCATTTTGAAGGGGGAAGGTAGGTCATAAAAAAGCCTGCACCCTAAGCTCCCTTAAGTTGCCTTAGCCAGACATTAAGCTTGATGTTAGGAGCAAAGAATATCCTTTGGAAACCAAATGAAACTCAGCATTTCTTTGGAGATGGATGGGAGTTGGCAGATACATCTGGGAAGCTGGCCAGCACATTTAGAGGTCTAAATAGGAGCAGAGTTCTTTGGAAAATCTGCTTTTAACTTAGATTGAGAAAACACTTTGCATCTCCACAATGCTGCTGTATTCCATTTCTTGCCTTGGCTGACTCTGTTATAGAGTTTATAGAAGAGCACATACATAAACACGTCTTGTGCTTTTAACCAATGTGAGTATAGCAGCAGTTTTACCATTTTGAGAGATGCTGCAATAACCCTCCCTATATGTCCCTTTTCTGTGGCATGAATATTGTAAACATGTAAGGGTGAAGCTGAATGCAGTGGTGTTTGATTACAAGGAAAGGGTCATTTCAGAAAGCCAGTAGTAGATACCTGAGTAGGATTTTACCCTTTTCCTTCTAAACCAGATGGATGATCTTAATAGTCTTCACTGGTCAAATGTAAGATAACTAACAGGGCATCCCAAGCATCATGGTGCCATTTTGCATCAGGGTAGGAAATGATGGAGAGAGTGCTGTTAGTTCAGCTGTCACAGCTTTCCATGGTGTCTGTGGTTCCTGAATAGTCTACCCTTTTCATGCCTATCACGGGAGGAGAGAGCTAATCACTCCCATGTTACTGAGCCTTTCAGGCCTCTTCTTCACACTCTGCCATGTCCCCCGTGGCTGACAAGGCTCTGTCACTGGGAGGACAGTACGAATGGCATGCTCTGCCTCTCCCTCTGTGCAGGATTCACCTTGAGGACCTCAGCCAAAGCGTGCTGCTCCATATGACTGAGAAGCTCGGCTACAAGAACAGCGATGTCATCAACACTGTGCTCTCAAACAGGGCAAGTCACACGCTTGCCATCTACTTTCTACTTAATAAGAAGCTGGAGCGCTACTTGGCAAGCCTTAGGGTAAGTACTGCTTGCTGCTGATTCTTTGGACAAGTGGATGAGGAGGGTACAAAAAGTGCTAAAAGTTTCCCTGCTTGCTGGCATTAGATCTCAAGGCTTTACCCAAGGTGTTTTAGTTTTGTTTTAGCTTTGGGGTTTTTTTTCCTATTTTGTAGTAGTAACCATGAAGGGGAAGTATTCCTTAAAACCTAATAACATTATTTCACATAAGTATCCCCCAGGTTACAGAGATAATTGCTGATAGGCTTTATGTCTCACAAGTGCCTGTTTCCACAGGAGTTCCCCTCTGGCTAGGCCATTACTCTATAGAAAGCAAGTTTTGCCATGCAGAGCTTTACTTGTGACTTCTGGTGTAATGTGTCCGTATGCTGAGATAATTCTGCCACTTGAAACACCAATAACACAATGTAATTTGATTCAGGAAATCAAGAGGAAGCGTAAGAGCTATGAAGATTTTGTTTAGTTTTTAAGTGAAAACTTAGCTGAAAGTTTTACGTGAGAAATAACATAAATATAAAGTCTCATCATCTCCTGCTGACTTTCCTGGCTTGAGGGTTAGAAACACCGCTGATGGGTTTGTGCAGCAGCTTTCTCTAGGGCCGGACTCTGCTGCCACATGTCATCCTTCCGTGTGCATCATGGGGAGCTGAGCACACAAAGACAAGCTGCAAGCTCTCTTCCTTTGGCCTCTCCACGCAGCTGCCTGTGCTCTGGAAAGGAGTATTAACTAGTTGAGGGTCTGTAGTCTCCTACGTGACTGCATGGGCAGGAGAGTGGGTTGTATGGAGTTTTGTTCTTGATGGGCTGGCTTCTCAGAGAAATAACCCCCAATGGCCTTCTGATACAACAACAGCTTCTTAGTTTTTTTCTTTTATCAGCTCTTTTAGCGAGCTTGGTTTAACATTGATGCCATCAGTGATATTTAAACTGTAATGGACCAAATTCGCCATCTTTTTATGTTGAATGCCAAGAGTGGGTATGGTCCATTAAGCTGTAATCGAATGTTAGTTGTCTCTAATTATCTTGCATACTTTTCTTTCCCATGCTTCTCTCTCCACAGAAGTCTGAAGGCCAGGACAGTATTTGTCACAAGAACCAGCTGTACCAGATAGAAAAATACAAGGCAAATAAAGACTCCTATGAGGTAAAGCTTATTAATGCTTGTTAAGGTTTTTTGAAAACAGACTGAGCTTGAGGATCCTTGTCGATTGCAAATAAGGCAATGAGTTTCTTGACCTGTGGAGAAACAAAAGGCCTCTGGCCTTTCTTGTGTAGGACAAATAATTCCTCAATTTCTTTTCAAAGGAACAAGTATCAACTCCTTAGAATGGAAGTGTAAAGGTGACTTTCAGCTTTTCAGCTTTTTATGGGGAGAATAAAAGTTTAAAATGCTCTATTTAGCATTTTAATGGAGACCTCTTCCGGGGACTCTGTAGTTTCTCTTCCAGTACAAGCTGCTAGTGTTGTAAGAAGACCATAACTGTGTTGCATTGAATCTGAAGACCTTGGTAGCGTAGGGCAGAGAGCTGAGTGACAGGTGTAGTGATCCTCCCAGGTGACCTGACTTTCCTGGTGTCCTGGAACAACCCTGACTTGACTACCAGAAATGATGAAACTATTAGAACAAAACTCTGTCCAGGTTAATATTTTTTGCTAGCCCACCACATCGCGAGGGACTTCCCCTGGCCAGAGAACAGATTTAACCAGGTTACCTTTTGCTCTGTCGGTCTCCAGTCTTTTTACCTGAAATAGAGAAGGTAGTTTGTTTGAAAAGAATACATATCAGATAATAGGAGTTTTCTCATGGCTGAACTTTTCTTCCCTGTCTGATTCTTTGCCGAGCACTAAAATTACAAGGGTAATATGAGCTGTGCAAGTCTTACCTACCAGCACAAAGAGCGGTACTCTTGAGGAGCCTACCTTTTTCGAAAGCTACTCTTCCATGCCAGACTGATGATCTAATTGCAGGGGCAGATTTGTCTCGTGGCTGGGTTTGTTTATTTTCAAGGCTGCTTGTGAGACAAGTTGAACTGCAAGCCAGATGGCACTATCAGGGCAAAGTCCTTCTTCTTTTCCTACATAAATCAAAAAACCATCTTACTTAACTGCATCAGCAGTGGGTAGACTCAATGCATATAGTATGTCAAAGCACTCTTTGACAGCTTACTTCCAGCTGTTGCAGGGAAACCTTCCCCTGGAAACACACGCCAGTTTCTGAAGGCGAGCGCTGCAGATGTTGCATGATCTCTCTGGGCCAGCTTCCTCAAGCTGATGCTGTCAGTGCTCTGTGCAGTAATGGAGAGCCATGGATGAGTCTGCCTGCCATCCAAGCATTACCTTACCGCTTCTGTGTACCTCCTTCACTCAGAGTTAGTCCCAGTGCAGCTATTTAGAGGATGAGGGGGTGTTATTTTTTTCTTGAAATAGTTACCTTGGTGCAATCACAGTGCAGACACTGTGATAATAATACAGTATATTCTCTTTGCACGGGCACAGCTGAGTATACAGCATGTTTTATACCGTTTTAGGTGTATTTACACAAGGAGATCATGTTACACTTACTGTACCATGACAGTTGAAGCAGCACACTTGAATACAGACCCTGGATGTTACTGCCATTTGTAACTATGGTAGGCATCTCTCTTAAAATGCCTTCCTGAGGATGAGAGCACATCCTGGTAGTGTCTAGCTCATGCCACTGGCTTCAGTGGGTGCCATCAGAACTCAGGGGCAGGGATTTTGTAAGCTCAGACAGATTCACGTTCTGGAGTTCAGAGTCCCCTTATTACCCCTCATTTCCAGGAGGGAACTGGTCCCTAGGCAAACACTGCACAGAGTGTAGCTGTGCGTTGCCATGGGAATAGCAGGGAGATTGCCGGTCAGCTTCAGCTTCAGCAGCTGACTGAATTTCTTCCACCTCACGCCACTGATGTGAAATAAGGACTTTGCCTTGGGCAGGGGCTGCCTCTGCCTGCCAGCAGCACCACCTCCTGCAGGGGCAGGCAGCGGGGCACGTGGGCAGTGGTCATGCCCAGCCACTCTTCTCCATTAGCATTGTTCCCAGGCTGAAAGTCAAAAGCACAGCACTGCACCAGCTACTAAGAAGGAGAAAAATGACTGCTACTGCTGAACCCAGGACAGTTTCCTAACCTGGGATGGTGTGATCAGCATGCCAAGGCTGAGGGTGCTGGGAGCTGCTGCTGGTGCTAAGGAGCCAGGCTGTGTTGCAGGCTGATTTCATTTTAGTGCTCAGAATGGATGGGCAGCACAGGGAGGAGGGAGGAAGGCAGCAGTTTGTCTCTCTCTCTCCCCATCTCTTTGTTTTTGCTGGAGATGCCTTCGGTGATGAGTGGCCACCCCTCACTAAATCTAGGGGACCAGCACTGGGGGTACCTGCCTCCCACAGGGTAGCTAGTGGGCAATTTTTGAGAACTTGTATCATTGTCCTATCACCATTTCATACATGGCCAAGGCAAATGCCCTTTTTTCTCCTTTCAAATCTGTTGCTGGGACTAAGAGTAGGTTTTAAGGTCGAGGTCAGGACAGGAAATAGCAGAGGATGATGTAATGCCAAACCTATTCAAGTATAACATACCGATACAACTCCTGCATTGTGTGACAGCATGCCGTTACATGGCTGCGCATGGTACAGTGACGAGCAAACTTTCACAACTCCCCTGAAGGAAAACTTCCTTTCCTTTTAAAATATAATAGTATGTGGCATGTTGAGAGTTTAGGGTTTTGGTCATTTCCCCTCTCACAGCCGTTGTCTAAAAGAAACAATGTTGGAAAGTTTTAAAACTACCTTTGTAAGCTAGTTTTAAGATTATTTGCACCATTCATCCAGGGTAAACTAATCAACTGCCTACGCTAGATATGTGAATTTTCTCTTTTCATGGGTGCTTTAATTGTTTGGAGCGACTGCTGCTTAGAAAACATAAGAGCAGTGTGAAGGCAAAGTCAGGAGCACTGGGCAGGTGAAGAGCTGCAGCTTCGCTCTTGCACCATTAAGCTAAAAATACTGCAGCACTGAATTGTCCTGCATTCTGACAGATGCTGCAGCAGCCAACATGCAAATTCTTTCCTCACCTATCCAAAATAGCAGAAAGTCGCTAACAATCTTGATCAGCTCCTTTAGGCTTAATATAGTCACCACTTGATCTCATCCTCACAAGCACCTTAAAAAAAGATACTTGGTAGAGCCCAGTCTCTGCTGAACTTGGCAGCAGAGTTTCAGAGCCTTGAGAGGAAAAATAGTGTGGTGAGCTCAAAGTTAACTATACAGCTCCCACTGACTCTATTGTTGCAGCTTCTTATTCGCACAGATTTATTATTATTGCTGTTGTTGTTATTACTTCATCATCATCAGTATGTGACTGTGCTTGCCAAGGTAGTGCCTGGGATTGATTAGATGTGTCGTTCCAAGCACAGCATGGGAAGGAAGGAAGAAGTGCTCCATGCCAGAGGTATTTACAGCCTCTAAAGGCAAGGGGATGATCATCAGGTGGAAGAAGAGGTATCACATAAGCAAAGTGATGATGGCTCCATAATGTGTTGGTTTGTTTCCATGAAAGGGCTAGCCAGCTTTGGCTAGCTAAAGGGAAAGAAACTGGAGGAGATTGGGGCAGATGGAGAGAAGCCTGGGGACAAAAAATGCTTGCACAAAGGGAGACTGAGGTGAAGACCTCACAAAAGGTCTCTGGTTCTTGCTCTTCCAAGTCACCTAACCTCTTCTGTAATAAAACTAAAAACTCCAGTTTGTGATTCACTGAAACTCTTCCTCCTGACTCCATAACTTCTGAAAAATCAAAGATTAATGAGCCAGCGGTGCCCAGACACCATCTGTGCAGGAAGCTGAAATGGTATCTGAGCCAGGAATGATCATAACAAGTGCAGTCCAGTTATTTTCCTTTTAGGTATGTTTCCAGAGCTGTTTAGGGTTCCAAGAGAACCCAAGCTGCCTTCCGCTTCTTTCTTTCTTTTCCCTGTCTCATATATATGCACATTACTTTGCATCTGAGGGTTTTCATAGACTTCATGTCAATGAACTTTCAAAAGAAAATCATCAGGAGAGCCAGCCCTTCCTCAGTGCATAATTATCAGACAAAATACAGGCACAAAATTGGGTGAAGAAACTTTCCTGCGAGTTTAAAAAAAGACTTGTACTTACACTGCCTTTTTAATAAGACACAGCAAAACATGTTGCTTAAGTGAGAATCACCACCATAGAAACAACCCCAAAGTAACTGGACTAGAAACCCCACTTAAAGAAGTTACTTTGGGGTTGTTTCTATGGTGGTGATTCTCACTTAAGCAACATGTTTGAGGTTGGCATCCCAAACCAGATCATGCAGCTTTATTACAGGAAGGCAGGAGATCCCTGAGGCCTTTGAGGTGTAGCACAGCAAACCCACAAATTTGATGCCTGATTCTTTTTCATGAAATAAGAGTTTTGGCTCCCCCTGAAATCAGTGGCAGGTAAGGAGTGTTATACAGCTTGCAGAATCCAGCAATTCATGTTGAAAGAAGATACAATGAATTTTCACTGTCAATCAGTGCTTTGAAAACTCCATTTCTCTTCAGAGTCCCACTCCCTGGTTTTGTCTTAACTCTGTCATTGCTGGAGATCAAGCCTGTCTTTCAGGATGTAGGTGCTTGCAGTCCCCCTTCAGTTGCCTTACCTGTCACGAAGAGTTAGAGCTCAGTGAAGGGTTGTGTCAGCAATTTTCTTCCCCTTCATGTCTTCTGCAGTTGCAGAGATGCTGTAAAAGTAAGGGTCTTTTCCTCCCAATCTTGTTTGAACAGAAGATAAATGACTCAACTTCTTTAAAGCTTTGCAGCTCACCTTTTCGAATGCCACAAGAAGTGCAATTAAGAGAAATTAAAGGCCTATTTTCAGTGCTTAAATAGGGAGGCAAATTTCAGGTATGGAGGAGCACAAACCTATATCTGCTTAAACCAGAGAGGTCTTCTAGGACTAATGGCCTCTGAAGAGAAAGCTTTCCTTTCCCTTTAATTTTCCAAAGCCAACTTTCACACTGCATAAATGTCAGAGCAGATGGGAGCCATGAAATTGTGTCAAACAGATCAGAGAAAAATGAGACATGGAAGATCGAGGGGTTTTGAGTAGCCAGGATAAGTTCCTTGTAAATGTATAGTTTTTAATTCGGCTTTGGTAAGTGGTGTGCTTAGAAGTCTGGGGGTCATCTAAGATTCCCTCAAGTAAACCAAATTGTTCTTGTTTGTTTTACAACTTAAAGGACAAAAAACTCAAAGAACAAGAAAAGAAAGGGGAGATTCTTCATCGTCAGCTCCCAAAGAAAACTGAGAAAAGTCCAGTTTCATATAGACAGCCTTCTTCCTGTCTTATCTCACAGATACAGAACACCAAGGCTCTGCTGAAGGACCGGAAAGTCACCAAGGCTGGAGGTCCGGAGAAAGGTCAGTGGGAGAGATACCAGTGGTGTGTTCTCGTGCGCATGTGCATGTGTGGGCATGTACAGTATTAATGAGAGTGTCTCGTGTGTTGTGTTTTTGTTAGTAAATAGTCGTGGGCTTGCATTAGCTGTCTGCTTTGGAGGTGGTATGTGAAGGAGGACTGGATAATATAGTCAAACATCCTAAGGAAACCATGATGATGTTCAGCAGTCATGAATCCTCACTTTTACTTCTCTTTTTATTTGATAGAATTCCCACAGTGTTTTAAAAAAGCTTTCTTTTCCTATTTATATGTATTTTTACAAAGTCATCTTCACTTCACACTAGAGATTTGAAAGCATCAACACCCACCCGAGATCACTGACAAACCAAAGCTGGTAGACAAGCTTCTTCCTACTGGAGCATGTGTTTTACAAAGAGGGAACTAAGGGGCAGCAGGGGCAGAAGTCCCTGCCCCTGAGGAGAGTGCCAGTAACAGTGGCATCCCTGGAAGAAGCAGTAGGCAGCGGCTGATGGTGGAGAAAGGGTAAAAAGGCAGCTGAGAGGAAATGCAGGTGAGACTGCCAGCCCCAGCAAATTTCAGGCAGCAAAGGGAAGGGGAAAGCATTAGTGGGGAAAGGAGAAGACGAGGCAGCCAGAGGAGAGAGGAGCATTAATCACGCCGGGTAGGAGGCAGCCTGGGAGGTATGGGTGAGAGCTGCTCGCAAAGGGAGGTGGAAGAGAGGAGTGAAAGGGGAGTCAGCAGGGAAAATGGAGTGTCGGTAATGCGCATGGGGATGGGAGACATTGGGGAGCAGGAATGTAATGAAGCCAGCTGTTAAATGAAAGAACTAAATGAGGGGAGGTCACTGCAGAGCAGCATGGGGAAGAGCAGCGATACAAAACATTTGCTGTGGTGTCAGTGGGTAATTAAGAGTGGTGGATCATTGTAGTTTCATGCTTTTTCTCATTACTTAATAATTCATCATTTGATGCTTTCTACCTGAAAGAAATGTCAAAATGGCGTTTGCCTGGGAGTACGGGCACCTCTGCTGCAAGATAGCAGTAGTTTGAGAGCTGGTCAGAAACGGGACATGCTTTTTTGTGAGAAATGTAAAAAAAAGCATTTGAAAAATGTTCGTTTTGTTCAGATTGTTGTTCCCTTTGGGAGGAAGGCCCAGGGGGAAGTAAGCCGAGTTAGGGGTCTCCCTGCTTTTCTGAACTGAAACCCGAACATGATTCAAATTTCAGCTAAAGCATTTTTCTGCTTATGGAAACTGTGTTTTGAGACTCCTAAAATTGAATGGTCAAATAATTTTGACCAGTTTTAGAAAGGAACTCGTCAGATTAAACCTGGTCTGCTTTTCCCAGACGACTCTCAACGCGGGTGATTTCATCCCATACATTCATTCAGGTCTCAATCCCTGCAGAGACCATCCCTTTCAAAAGAAAGACGTGAGATTTGTGGCTGTGACCTCAGGGCTGGCAGACTAAATTATTTTATATCCCTTTTAGATGGTTTGGGACCAAGGGAACTTGTGGACAGGGATTAACTGCCAGTCCACCATTCTTCCAATTGGGGGGAACCTAGCAAAGCAGGCTCCTTGGAGAGCTTTCTGTAAAAGCAGCAAAATGTGTTTTCTTGAGATTAGCTTGGCGTAAGCAAGTGCCAGCATCCTGTAGAAATGGGGCAGATCTTCTCCATGTGCTGTTTTGTTTTACTGGGCTGAATCCTGCAAAGATTGTTCCATTTATATTTGGTCCTTGTTGGAGGAAGATACTTGCTAAAGTAGATGCAGCAAATCTGTTCCAACTGTAACAGCCTGAATTTGGCCAGTGCAGCTACTCCATATTTACATGTGTGAAACCAAGAACAGATTTTGTTCCAAAATGGAAGGAGAGACATTAGGGATTAACTCAGTGTTGTTCCCTGTGTCTCTAGGTATGTCAGTGAATAGAGTGTGCAGGCCCATTAAAAGCTGTGAAGAGTTGTGCTAAGAAAGGAGACGTGAGATTTCTCAGACATGTCCTTAGAGTGTATAATTAATACAAACAGCTGAAGACATCTGTGGTTTTCCATTTCATGTCCTTGTCTTACTCGGTTTAAGCACTGTGCTTGCCTTTGAGGAAAGTGACAGATAAATTATCCATGAAACAACAATGTAAGTATCAAACAAGAATCAGGGAATTAGGTTCTGAGTATATCCCTGAGACCATTTGTTTCAGCTAGTGCGTTTGTCACACTCTTCTCAAATTTGTTAAAGGTGATGCTGGACACTGTCTGCCGTAAGGCAGAGAAGGCAGTGCTATTAAGTGCAATCTGCTCTTGTGGTTGCTTTTCTGATTGCTTTGCAGACTCCAGCGGTGGGTTAAGCCCTTTCCATGAACCCCTGGCAGCCAAGACGGGCTGTGTCACTTCCAGCTCCCTGGAGTATCTCGAAGTCCAGCAGCCACCCCCCAGAACTCCTCGGCTCCTCAAGAGGCAGGAGTCTCCGCAGCAGGAGCTGTCCCGGATCGGAGGCCGGACAAAAGACTCCCCTCTCATCCTGAATATTGTGCACTCCTTCGAGTCGGTTGACAGAGAGGACCAAATAGACCAGGTTTCCCCCTCTCATCAGTACAGGATTTTAGGCTCACCAATGAATTTCCCTTATAAAAGCTCAAGTGAAAGGACACTGTCCCCACTTTTTCAGCCAGGGAGTACATCCCCTGTCCACCCCACCCAGGTCTCTTTCACGTATGAAGAAAAAGCGTATCCAGTGAAGGAAGAAGCAGTGTCCCCTACTCAGCTGGTTTCCAGCAACCCCTTGGGCAGCCCTAACTGTGTTAAAAGCAGAGGCAGGTTCCCCATGATGGGGATCGGACAGATGCTGCGGAAAAGGAACCAGACGATGCAGTCAGCAGGTGACAAGCCACTGGAAGCAAGAATGCCTCAGCTGCAGCAGATGAGCCCGACACAGATTTCCTTCAATGCAGCAGATGCTGTCAGTGGCCAGTGTTAATCTGACATACTGGGATTTGCGCTGCTGTTCTCTGGGACCTAACCTTTTTTACCTTTAACAAGAAGGGAAAGCCACAGGCACGTTCCTGTCACTATGTAATACACCAGAGTGGTTCAGAGTAGAAAATCAGAGTTCTGCTTGTAAGGAAGGCATTGTTCTACATATTAAACATGAAAGAAAAGGGCTCTGCTTGTGCTGGTAAGAAATATTAGCATTTGGCATCTGACTCTACGGTAAAACGTGTCTTGAAAGAGCTATGCAGCTGGTGTTGCAGTAAGGTTGATTGGAAGAACAGCGAGCATTAACATTCATGAAGGTAATCTGCGTGGTGCCATGAGTGCCAGTCCCATCCAGGATCTGTGGTAAGACTGTCCATGTTCCATTTGCCTGTGCTGCACAGTACGTGGTACAAATGCAGGCATTGTTCACGTGGCTAGACAAGTGGAAAAACTCAAAGGTACTATGTCCAAAGTCAACTTGCTAACAAGCCCTGCCAAGAAGACGGAGTTGGTAAAGCTTGAGTAAAGACACGAGTAATCTAAACATTCACAGAAAGTGGGAGTATTGGAAGCCAAAGCAGATTTTATTGTTAATTACCTAAAGTAGCTAACAGCGGAATCATTTTTATCCTAAAGAAAATGATGATTTAATGATGTTGCTCAGAAAAAACATGATTACTTAAAACCAAGTTTCATCACGTGGAAACTCACCGTACTAGAGGCCTTTCATGTGATGGGTCTGCAAGTGGATGCTTCAAACAGTAATCCAGATTGCAACACGCTGTGTTTAAACAATCCAGTCACCTCCAATTTTTGCATCTGTACTAGTTCCATGGTGCACCTACGTCTGCATTAGCCCCTGTTACGACAGGGCAGCATTGGACACACTTGAAAGCTTTTCTGAGAGACTGCAGTGAACTAAAAAGGCTGATAAAGGACACGTGAACCTGTACCAATACCATTTCGTACTGCAATGTTGGTAATGCAGTGGTTACCAAAAATTCAGTATTGTTATGAGCGGTGAAGATTAACTTTCTAAAAGACACCCTCTTTGCGTCCTGGTCTTGTTTTTCTAAGTAAATGATACATCTGCGAGGTTGGCAACAGGTTTTTTGTTCTGCTTTTGTCTTAAAAGCATTTCCTATAAATTAGAAGGTTTAGCCAAAGACTACTCTTTTGTTTCATCTGTGCCGCGCTTGTGTATGTGTTTGTGTGCACAGGACATCTCAACAAAGCTTGTTCCAATCTGGTTCCCAAGCAGGTAGCTCTGGCCTGCTTATGCCCCGCTGCTGCCCACCCACTTAACATCATTTCAGAACTCATGCTGCAGAGGTGTTTTCTTTTTGGAGTTGAAAGGTGGGGATTTTGCGTGGAGTCCATTGGTAGGAATCCAAATCCTATTTTCATCAATATTTTTGCAAACAATTTTGTGGCCCCATTGGTTTGGTGTCTGTGCAGATGTTGAGAGTTACCTCTGTTTGAGAAGCTTTCCTTCCAGTTTAATGAGAAATGTACACAGAGACTGGGGGAGAAGGTCCCCAGCAGAGCCCATAGTTGAGTGTGTGTTCCCAATTCTCAGCATAGCACAGGCCTTACACCAAAATCTGCAATAAAGAAATGGACATGAATCCATATAGCGATGGAACAGGTAACTGGGACGTTTGGTATTTTGAATGCTTGCTGGCAAAACCAGCAGAGCAGAATGCCCAGAGAGCCCTTCTCTGGGCACTTCACCTCGTCACTGGAGCCCACCCATGAGTTCAGTACGGGGAAGCCCATATGCATCTTGTAGTCTTCATTGTAGTGAGGAGACCCACCTCTGGGGTACTTAAGCTACCTGCAAAACAATATATATAAAAATCCCAGTCTGATAAGACAGCCCTGAAATAATTTTACTCATTTTCAGATCGAAAAATGTAATCTTTTCTGTGTCCTGAGTACTGTGCATCACAAGGGTCCATTTTAGTTCTTTTTGTTTAAAAACATCAAAGCATTTTCTTTTTCTTCATGCTAATAAGAGCATGTTTGTGCTGCAAAGCTAGCAAGCAGGGACCACTGGAATCCTGTCTTTTGTGTGCGTTGGACTTGTGTACCTGAACAGATGGCAGATACTGACTTGAATTACAAACTCAGGTTTCTTTGGAACCCAATAAAAGGTTGGGGCAGGCGGAAAAGAGACATGTATTTTTTGTGAAAACCCAGTAAATATGTGTAAGAATCAGACTGAAAACAGAAATGTTGAATCTTTTTATTATATTTATAGAGAATATATGAGTACTACACTGCTAAAACATAACCATGTATCCAGCTTAGACAGTAGCTATGTACAGTCAAACTGCAGTGACCATAGAAGGGACTTACTGAAATACAGTAGTGGAAATTCCAGGGGAAAAAACTGTATTTGTTATCATTATTAAATATATGTACTTTTTGAACAAGATTGCCGTGGACTGCTGATTTTTTTTGCCAGGTCGCTATGTAGCGAGGATAATCTAAGTACAAAAACAAACAGTGAGATGGTGAGGTAAGAAGAGGATTACCAGCACCTTTACCTTCACCCGTCAAAGGCTGTCCCTTTAAATCTGGCTGCTGACTTGCCTATAAATCCTGGATGAGCTAAAAGGCTCACGGGTGGGATTTCCGTTGCTTTGCATTCGCCCTCTGCAAGTTGTGCATCTAGTCTCTGGTTATTATCTGTGATATCTCTCACCAGTGGAGGCTGGTAGGTATCTCCAGTTCTTTGCACCTTAAAACAGAGGTCCTAAATGATGGGAATGAATTGCTCCTCAGCAGTGCATAGCTGTATCCATATACGAGGGAGCGAATAGGGTCGGCCAGTTCAGATGAGAACCCAGCTTTTAGACGGTCATAGGAAGTCACTCCCATATAAACAAAAGCATCTGCTGATCAGCTTTCAGCATGCCTGGATTTAATGTCTTCAAGTTGTAGGGACTTGTCCTACCTTTGGTAAGCTTAGCAGAGCCATGCAAACTGGTGATCAGCCTTGCAGCATCAGTTGGAGTATTTCTGTTGTTGATTCCACAGTTCTTTTAAGTACAATTTCTTCCTCCTCCTACCTTTGTACAAATCTGTTTCCTAGAAGAACTGATCCAAAGACTTCCAAAGTCAGCTGAGTTCGTGTTCTGGTGTTTGGAGTAGGCTTGGCACTAAGCCTGTAATGAACCAGTTTGATAGATCTGAAAATATGCCTTATGCTTCAGGTTGTGCATTGGGGAAAAGAGCACTGCTGGGCTTTGGATGCAAGATGGAAGCACTGTGGCTTTATGGGGTCTTTCTGAGTTGCTGTTTACATTTAGAACCCAATGAAGTCAATGGAGCAGATGTAAAGGACTGAAAGAGGGTTTTGCAAACTGATCACTGCACAGCAATTCAGGTTCCATAGTGATAGGAGCGATTTTGTTCAGGCTCTTCTGCTTGAAAAAACAGGTGTGACATTTATTCAGCGAGACAACACAAATCAGCATCTGTTGCTAAAGGTGTTGGTCTTTGTGCTTCTCCTGTAAACGGGCTGATAAATATTAAAATCCCCAAGTATTGAGGTGTGCAGATCCTAAAAGTAACAGCTACTTTCATACTTCTGTGCTTGACATCTCTTGATCTTTGCAACAAAACCCATTAGCACATAGGTGCAGAAAGGCTGGGTCTGGTTTGTGGGAGACTCTTAAGTCTCTGGGGCACCAGCGACTCCCCAGAGCCAGCCCCCACAGATCAGGCCAGCAATGTGGCTAATGTACATAAGGAGGGAATGGAGGGGGAAGAAAGACTTGGTGGTCACAACAGCTTTGCTGTACTTCTGCTGGGCTGACTATGTCAATGGCAGAGCAGGAGGCTGGTGGGTAAGCTCTTGGAGTGTTGCTAGGTCTAGGGCTGCTGCTTGTGGTGAGGGAGTTTTAGGGTTTCACAGATACACCCCCTTCCACAGTTGGTGGGAGGAAAACCTCCAGTCCATGACTGTCCCTTTATTTGATCACTTGTAATAAGGCTTTAAACATTAGTGTTTGAAACACCCCAAAGTGCGTAAGGGCCTTGCTTATCAAGAATTAAGCAGAAATGTCAGGGGCACTATGTTTGCATGCAATAGTTTGTATTTTGCCTGCTTCTTCCCTGCTTTTTTAATATTCAGTGGTCACAAATGGTTGATTTGCTCTTTTGTTTCCCCTTCCACATAGCTTCCCTGGAGCATAACAAAGCTGATGAGTACATCACTAGGGCCTGTTTTTCCTATTAAAAAGTTATAGCTCTGTGTGCTGAGAGCTACAAATCATTCGCATGCAGAAATCGAGCCATGTGGCCTATTTATGAATAGGTGTAACTCCTATGGTCTTTCAGCAAGCTCCCTGTGTCCTGGTTGTGTGACTTGTTTGCATCAGAGGCAGTCTCAAGCCGGAATAGCATAGGGAAATACCGGCAGAGGGTTCAACTTCATGTCATCGTTGCTGAGTGAAAGAAAAGTGCTCTCTCAGAAGTGAGTGTCTTACTTGCAGGAGGTTTTACATCAAGAGAGCTGCTTGATGTAGGCAGGGGGAGGAAAGGCAAAATCAGTCTGAGTCTTTTCAGTGTTTAGTATCAAAAGAAGACTGTAATACAATTGCTTTCTGTTGTTGAGGTACAGGTAATTAGCTGTTGTTAGAAACAAAGAGCATCAGGATAGAGCCTGGGGTCAGATTTGGTGTTCACCTGAGCATCTCTGCTGTAGGCCTGCTTATGCCAGGACACTGAATAGCCTGAGAAAGAAGAAATAAGAAGAGGTTTATTGATTAAGGGTGAGATGCTAAACTTGTTTTAAAATTTTGGCTGATATTTAAAACAGGACTACTGCATTTTTGAGATACAGGTCATAAATTTATTCATTAATGTTTGTATGAATAGCACTCCTATAAATGTAAAAATCCCCAAATTCCTTGTATCTCTCTAAAACCAGAAAAGACAGACTCAATCTAAAACACAGGTAAAAAAAATGCCACCATAGGCTTTATTTCGAAATAGCTTCCCTCTTTTTGTTTCACAGAAGGAAACAGAAATACTGTCTTCTGCTTACAGCATAGGGATGGTTGTTAGATAAAATGAGGTTTTTTCCTACCATCTCTACTTGCCCCCAGGTGATTTGGTTCTGACTTGCCTGCATGTTTCCTGTGCACTCCACTGAGCTGATGTTTCCTCTTCCTGGTCACCAGTCCTCATCAAAGTCTGTGAAAAGTTAAGATTTCTGATACCTCTTTTGGTTGAAGACAGTGAGGAGGGTTCAGGCATTGTTTAGGAGGTGGATGGATAGATGGACAGACGGATGGATGGACAGATCTGGGATCCATGACAGAAATACCTTTTTCACCCCATGTCAAACTGAGTATTATTGCAGGGGCTATCCAACACATACCAGTATGTGTGGGGCATTTACCTCAGAATTACTTGGGCACTTGTGTGCAGCAAAGCTTCTGTCCATATGCCAGGCTATTGAGCAGGCTGCAAACTGAGATTGCTCAGTCTGCTATGCTGGCACATTAGCCACTGGAAATTACAGGGGGGTTTGGTGTCTGTTTCCAGTCCTCGCTATTAAAACACTGTTTGAATGAAGCTAAAATGTTTCTGTCACCTCTGACCACAGGGCTTGAGAGGGGAAATACAGATTTGCAGTTGCCAGGTTCACAAGTTCTTGCCGCTTCTGTCTTTGAGCAGCTCTCTGAGTACAAACCCTTCCCCAGAAAGCCTTCAAAGGGTCTGCAGGTGGCCTTTGTGCCAGGAAGTGGTCTGTCCATCCCCGTGAGAGCCACCCACATTGGACCAGACCATAAGTCTTTGAAAAACGACAGGGGACAGATTTTTGAGAGGAGGTTGGGTTGTTTTAGCAGCTCGATTCCCCAGTGACCCGGCCCTGAAGACCCTGGCACCACAGGAGCAAGGGATTTTGGGGAGCAGCTCGCAAAGCCTCTCCCCTCAATGGTTAAGTGAGAGCTGGAAGTGTGATATGGAACTGTTGAAGGTTTTGAAGAATGAGACAAGTTTCTGATGTGATCTTGCTGTGTGGGATCAGCACCCAGTGGCATTGGTGGGAAACCCTCCCAGGCAGCGCCCACAGGCCTTGGAGCATGTCCTACAGAAGGCCACCATCACACTTTGGGAGTGGGGAGATGGGAAGCCACTCTCAAATGTGATGTGAGCAGAAGCCACCCCAGAGATGACATCTGTAAAACTGGGAGGATCTTCTGCCCTAACATTTTAATCAGGGCACTTGCTGTGACTGCCCCAGCAAAAGCTTCTCTCTCATGTTTATTGACTATCACTTTCCAAAGAGCAGCTAAGATGATAATGCAACACAATTTTGGAGGGGTGAAAAGGTGCCATTTTCACAGCATGGTTTCTGAATGGAGAAGTTGGCTATCTCAACAGAAAACATCTTAAATCAGTGCTTAACTTCCCGGTCCCTGCAAAGGCTACCAATTTGTCACAGTTTAGGGGTTAATTAGATTTTGCTTTGAACTCCAGGGCTATAGATGAAAATTTCAGGCTTTTTACTTACGGGTTTAAGGCCTACCTTCTTAACAACCATGCACAATACAAACCACCTTATTTAGTTGCTTAGACACATGGCAAAACTGCAAGCTATGAAATTGGCCTTTATTTATGAAAACAATGGTGTAATAGGTAGCGCAGCCAACATTTTAATGCACACAGCTGTTTTGTCAAGCACCTCTGAAGAGGAGGGATGGGAAAGAGAACAAGCATCCATCCTGCCACACAGCAGGCAGTCGCTGCAGGAGAACATAGCTTCTGCTTATGTTTATGTGCAGCAACAGCACGGCAGAAACCATCTCAGCAAAGAAGGACATGTTTTGCTTTCTGTGGGAGTCAACACACTAATTATTAACTCGGACAAATGAAAGCAGAGGGCAGGCAGAAGGAAGACAAGGAGTAGATGAAGAGCAGCTCTCCCGTGACTGGAACTTCATAAAACCAAGGCTGCGGCTGAACCATCCATCCCTTTCTTCTCAAGCACACCACCCTCCTCCAGCTCTGCTGACCTGTTTCTGTCCTCTCCCACCCTGGGGCTGGTTTTCCAGCTCTTCACAAAGAGCAACTTCAGGAGCTGACCCAGCTGAAAAATAATTACCTGATTTGCTGGGTGGTTTTCAGCTCCCCTGAGCCCACACACTTTCTTGCATTGGAGAGGAGACAGGAGCACAGAGGTGGGGTGGGGAGCATGCAGTCAGGGCAGCTCCTGTGACCGGTCCAGGGTCCTGCAGAACTGCATCCTCAGGTGCTCTGCTCGTAGGTCCATAAACAGGAATCAAGGCTTGTTTCTTCATTTAAATGTGAAGGCAAATTTCAGATGTGAAAGAGCAACAATCTGCGCATGCTGCCTCAGTTTTGTAGCAAAACCTACTCAGTTTTTCACTTCTTATTGCCTCAGAGGCAGGAGAATCTCTCTTTCTCCTGAATTGGGGAAGGAGGACATGGTAAGCTTGTGCAAAAGCGTCATTGCAATTGCCAGGAATGGAGTCATGCTCCATCAGCATGGGGTGAGAGCTGTGGCAGGTCACTGACACTTATGGCCTGAACCTCTCACAAGCAAATCTGAATGTTTTAATCTGCTATTAAACTTCTTGCAGCCTCCAGACTCTGCCAGAGGCAACGCTACAACTAGCCTAGATGGCTGGGAGCAAAGCCTCAGGTGCAAAGACATTGATGCTTGGGCAGTGAAAGTGTTTAGGAATATAAACCTACCAAAACAATGTGTCCTGAGTGATGCTCTATAGCTAAAAGAATTTCATGTGCAGAAGTAGGCCTGCTTATGGTTGTAACTATTTTTTCCTCATAATGAAGCAGTTCAACCCCCCCAAAAAAAATGTTTTAAAAATTAGTAGAAAGTGCAGAGAAACAGAGAAAACCACAGAGGGTTTGCTGACTGCAGCATTGAAGAAAGACAATTCCTGTCTCACTGGTAGATCTTACTGTCACAGACCTCTGTTAGACCGGGTTTGATGAGTACATAACTTCCTTATTTTCACACAACATTTAACAGGGCAGAGCCCCATGGTCTTCTGGGACTACCACAACACCAGTGACATATGGCCCAAGTCTGAGAACAAGGATTTAGGCAAAATGAGAATGCATCTGGTGTTTTTTCAAAACCTGAAACTAGTTCTAACCTTTCCCCATCCTGAGCCTGGAAAATAGCTGGAACTGATGCTTTTAAATGCATGCCTTATCCTTCCCAGCAGCTGTGCTTGGGGTTTCTCTGCTAAAGCAGGATACCGTTCAGTACCTGCTCCGTAACACTCAGTTTAGCTGGATATCTCCATTGCAGTTTCAGGGGCTGGTGCAGCGTCTGAAGGACAGCCAGGTAGCCAAAACAGAGGGTGCCCTCCAGGCAGGGCTGCCTGCCGACTGGCTCAGGCCTAGCCCAGGCAGAGCAGTGCAGAACTGCTTTAAGTCTCATGTAGGCACACCTGTCCCTGAGGGCTTAGGTGCTTCTGGATGCAAGCAGGAGAAGGTGGGCTTCACAGCACCTCCTTTGGGAGGTAGTCAGGACACCTTGTAGCCAAAACTGCACTGTGGCACTGTGGACAGGTATTTCAGTGTCGTACCAGGAAACCACTGGCAAAGGGAAAGGGGACAATTATTCAGGGTGTACATCAGCTGGTTTTACTGTACATCTACAGTAATGGAACTGGGGCGAAGCAGAACTCCAGAATAGTGCCGGTTGTCTTGTGTAGTAAGAGGACAATATCCCAAGAGCCCCTTTTGCAGCATTTAATTTAAATATTTCACCCACAAATACATCTGGATGTGACCCCTCTGTCTTTCCCTGACACTGGGTAAGGATATGAGCCTTCATCTGCACTGGGCGTTTCATGTGGAGCTGCACTGATGGTTTTGCATCAGCAGCACCTTGTGAAAAAATGCTTGCATTGCTGTCCTGGGGTGCCTCTGGTTGCAGTTATTCATCACTGCTGTTCCACAGAGTGCCTGTCAGGTTGTAGATTCAGCTCCTCCAAGGCTGCTGAAATACTCAGTGCATTTGATGAATAAATCCATGCAGTTGTTATCCATGGTTGTCATTCCCTGTCTCCTGCGGGTCCAGTGTCACACAGACTTGCTGAGGGGGCAGGGACGGCACAGGGCTGCGTGTGCGAATTCAGCAAGGAGCTGCCAGCACTTTAGTGCAGTTTCTGTCTGATCCGGCAAAGCCTATGGATGCTCTGAATTTTCTTCTTCTCAGAGCTATGCTCTCCTTTCCAAATGGAAAAGGTGACGTATTTAGGTCTGCTCTCCAGAATGTGGCTATGTTCTACCTACAGCAGAGTGCAGTCCCCTAGTTTGCCTGTGCTGAGGAACCAAGGAAGGACTCACATGTCTAAGGTATGAGATACGAGCCTCAGCTCCAAGACATGTTTCTGCAGGGCTTGGCAGAGTGGCATCTGGCCACCGCACTGCTCCTGCGCTCAGCGAGAGGTAGAGTGGTGAGAGAAGCTTCTGCTCCAGTCTGTGTGAGGAGCTGGGCTGGCAGATACCCTGATGCTATGATTAGAGCATTTAACACACTTACTGTGTCTCTAAATGACAGCAAAATGCTCTGTTCTCCATCCACAGCCCAGGTTTTCACTGGGTTGTGGTCTTTCGTTTCAGATTGTGTGCCAGGACCGGGGAAGACATGCTGCTCCCCAGGGGCTGCACACTCAGATGTGCCCTAGCTTCTGAAAGGCAGTTTCATTTATCAAGTTTTGTGTTCCTGGGCTGTTATAGGTGTCTGACCATGGGTTCAGACACAACTGGGGGCCCTGGAAATCTGAGGTGTGCCTGTACACAGCCCCATAGACCTATGTTGGGACCCTGCATACCTGCAGCTCCCACAGATTTCTCTGCTTTTGAGATGACTCCCTGAGTGAGCCATTGCAAGGCTCACATACGCAGTGCAGAGTTTTCCATGAGGTTAAAACCCTCCATTAGCATGAAAAGGGAGCATGGGAGACCCTTCAAATGAATCAGAATCTCAATCTAACCGTTCCTCTGATGAATGAGCCCTGATGCCCACCACCTCCACCAGTGACAGGGGCCTGACCCATGTCATATGGATTCTTCTTCTTCAGGAAATGCCACCTAACAACCTGGGCTGCGCACTTACCTGTTAGCTGGGATAGAAACACCTCTCTTTTCCTTCGGGCACTGCACACCAGCATGAAAAATAAAAGCTCTTTCCCCAAAGCCACCCAGCACCTGCTGGTTAGAGCTCAGCTGAAACACCAAGCCCGAACTGGTGAGTTTGCAACTGTCTCCATAGTGATTAATTGTACCTTCACAGACAGGGCATCGTGACTTGGCAGGGGAAATCGGATGCTGAAGCAGAAAGCCTCCTTGCTTGTAATAAACCAGGGAGAGACACACTGGATTCAGCCAACCTGCTGCTCTTTGCTGTTGCTCCCGAGCCTCTCCAGGTCTGGAAGGTGCTGAGGCAGCAGCACAGGGTTTAGGCAGGGATGGAGAATTCTCCCTGTAACCCAAACAAGTGATTTCATGGAAGATGAGACTTCCCTGCCTACCACATCTGATTCAAATGCATAAGTGACGAGATGGCACAGGCTGACAGCTCCAGAGGATGAAAATCCTCATGGTGTTCACTGATGCATGTGCTGAATGATCCATCCAGGAAATGGGGATGTGGCATCCACCTGAGCCCACTCACTGCCTGTTCTGTAGGATACTTGGGTGAACTTCTTATGAGAATGACTTAAGGATGGACAAACATTATGGAAAGAAAGGATGCCATAAAACAGATATCCTCCACTTTCTCTGTCTTTGCAGATGCATTCTGGGAGAGCCTCGCATTTGTGTATTCTGTGAACTTATCTGCTTTCCAGCCCATCCTTTTCTTTGAGTATTTTCTGCTTCTCAAATTGCGGTTGCCAAAAGAGCAGCTTGCATGGGCAGTGTCCTCTTCAGGGAGTTCTGTCTCATCTTTATTCAGTTACCTGCAATCCTCCTTGAATGAAGACACCAAACCCCTAGCTCACAGCCCTATTATAAAACCTATTAGTTACCTGTGCATTCCATGTTAGAAGGATAGGATTATATAGCAATTATAGAAGATCAGACTCAGCCTATTTAAAGAGATGCTGATATCTTGGAAACAATTTTTACAAGCATTTTACACTGAGCAAATCCTTTCAGGCATGTGAAATGAAAACTTAAAAGTCAGTTTCTTAAAATCATTGTGGTTGTATTTTGTGCTTAAGTGATTATGGACAAGAAAGGCAAATTGCTGGCAATTACCCTTGTCATTCTCAGCCTCAGGTGCCAGGCAGCACCATGGTGACAGCACTGCTTAGCCCAGGTACTGACCTGGAAACATGATATAGCTGTGTGCAGTTTTCTTCATCTTTGAAAGAAAAATAGTTGATGCATTGGAGCGACTGCTGTCCTTCAGAGTTTTTTAGAGCTACTGACTACGCAGTATTGTTAAAGAGCTAGTAATAAACTGAGGGTTACAGTCATGCATTTTTACTCTATGTGAATATTATTGTCCATGAATATATAACTCTCAAGTGGGTGTCTATTACTTGACTCACATGCAAGGTAAGTGGGAGCAGGCAGGCTTGCAATAGTATTAGTTGTTTTCTTCTCCCTCAGTGTGTACGTCTGTCTTCCCTGGTCATTTCGGCATTCTTGGCCAAGCTCAGCTGCAGTTCACAGCGATGCAGCAGTTGCATAAATCACACTGCTCCTTGAAGTTTCATGGAAATACACAGGCAAGTAGAAGAGGGAGCCATT
Organism: Myiopsitta monachus; assembly: GCA_017639245.1. Classification (NCBI taxonomy): domain Eukaryota; kingdom Metazoa; phylum Chordata; class Aves; order Psittaciformes; family Psittacidae; genus Myiopsitta; species Myiopsitta monachus. The sequence goes on from CM029927.1 coordinate 9,825,843, forward strand.
GCTTGTCTCCCCAGAAAGGATGGGCTGCAGGTTGCACTCAGCAAACCTGGAAGCCAGAGTACCTGTTCAGGATGTAGTTACTGAGACCACTACAGTCATGGAGAGCTTCAGTCAAAGCCTCTACGGACTCCACAGACCCCAACCAAGGGACTGATTTCCAGTGGGAGGTTTAGCATAATTAATCCCTCTGCTCATACAACTACTCTTTTTTGTCATGCAGTGACGCCTGCCTCCTCCCTCTTTAAAATGCAAGCAGCTGCTTTCAACTGGCTGTTAGGTTTGGCGTCTCAATCCTTCTCAAATCCAGAGCAACCACCAAGGCTTTTTCTTTTTTCTTTCCTTTTTTTAAAAATTCAGGCTCTAAAACTCCTGTGCACAGCTTCTCCCCATTTCTCCCTAGTCTACGTTTATTGTACAAGCTATTCCTTGGACCAAGTGGCTGTGAAGCTATAAATGTGCGCTAGGGAGGTGTTTTTTCCAGTGAGGGAGAGCCATGCTTCTGACAGCCATGGAAAGGGAGCGAAGGTCAAATCTAACTAATGCCTTCCCTGTTGCTCTTCAGGCCAGTAGCCCAGGTGCATGCACTGATGCTGACCAGCACAGGCTGCAGGAGGCATTCATAACTCCTGCACTGGGGCACTCCTGCAGTGCACTGAGCTCATTGAATTAGGCAGTGAAGCTTCCTTCCCAGTCAATGGAGGGAGGCAGGCTGCTGCTGTGAGTCAGCGGTGGAGAAGCATGACTGAATGATCTGCCTTTGCCCTGGGAAGGAGCCAGCCTGTCTCTGCTGACTGAGGAAGGCGGCTGAGCATCTCCGTGTGTATCGCACTTCTGGTAAAATCTGCTTCTTTAGCAATGTCGTGTCAAGTGCACCCAGGCTCCCATTCAACAGGCTGGTCTCCTGCAGCTCTATTCCTTGATGTGCTGCTGCATAAGCGGTACAAAACTAGCCCGTCTTCCAGCAAGGAGGCTTTTCAAAACTGCTGTTCTCGACCAGAGGACGACGGGAAGGGGCAGAGGGAAGAAGATTTTGTTTATTCCACATTTATTTGTCTTCTGGTGTTTTGTTGTTGGTTGGGGTTGGATTTTTTTTTTCTCAGTTCTTTGGGAATAGAGAGAGGGGGGAAGGCTGCCAGGGCTCAGAAGAGCTGCTATGAGCAGCAATGTATAGAGAACCTGAGACTGGGGAGATGGATCCTGACAACCAACACGAGACCAAAGTACCTTTAAGAAAGAAAAGCCCATCAACCCCCCCTCCCCCCCCCAAAAAAAAAAAACCAACCAAAGAAGCACACAAAACAAAACAGAAAACTCATTCAAAAGAACAAATGCTGTGGAAAAAGCAATGGTCCTAATGGAGTTTTCTCTAAAAGGAAACATAAGGATGATGGATGCATCAGCTCCATAAGCAAACATCTGTGCTCCTCCTGATAGGCATCTTCTGAGGCAGAAAGGGTGGGTTTCTCCCACAGCACTGGCGCCCAGAAACATCTGAAATCCAGACGCCCTCCTGTCCCTTCCCCTAGAAAGGAGCTGCATATGCATTGAATGCCAGCAACGACCTAAGGGAACAGCATGGGGTTTACTGGGCAATAAACATCCCGCTGGCACATTATCCTCCTGTGAAGTGTCAGACTGATTTACCTGGGGACAATGCTGTTTTACAGCAGTCATTCCCAAGGAGAGACGCCAAATCTACCAGCTCTCTCACCCCCAAAGGGCAGGGGGATACCAGTTCTTGAAATATCTTGTAGTACAAGCAGAGCTGGTACACCTTCACGTTTTAGGCAACAGAATCGTCCTCCCTCAAATCAGGGAGATGGCACTTTAAAGAAAGAGAGAGAGAAAGTAGAAAAGTAACTAAAAGTGGTTTCAGCCCAAATCCCCAGCTGGAGGAAATCAGTGATGCTTCACTGACCTCAGTGGAGGTAAGGTAACTTAGGGCTCACCACAGTCATGAATGGAGAGATCCGATCTTGGATTCAGGTTCTGACCCAGACTCAAGCACTGGAGATTTTGGTTGTGTTTGTTTGGTTATTTTTTTTTTAAACTGCTTCCCTTAAGTAATATAAAAACTGGCTTAGACAGATAATAAGTATTAGAAACACCTATTTTTAGTTAAGGAAGTACAATGCTTTTTCTATCCTTGTCCTTCCCTTTGATGCTCTCTCCAATTTGTTGCTGACGCTAATGATTTTGGTGGTTTAGGTCAGTCTGTGTACCACCTAAAGGTGGAAGAACTGCTTCTATCACATGTCTAAAGGCATCATAGGACTTGGCAGGACTCCTGATCTTCAGTGGCTGGTGTTATTTATGTAGGAGTGTCTTTTTCCTGATGCTTGGAATGTCTGTGAAAACGGCTGCTTCTGCAAAAGCTTAGACAGTTTCCTGATTTCCATTTTTTCCCCTGTAATTTGTGCACATCTGATAAATAACCATATTTTAAAGGTTACATAAGGTTTGTGCTTCACTTTTAAAGTTCAAGACTTCTGCTGGTGTTCCTTAGCTAAAATAAGGAAATACTGCCTGTTGTGTCAGCTGATGGTGATGCTCTCTCAGCACTCACATGTATGGTAGAGCCCAGAAAGAGGTAAAAAGGAGAATGGAAGTGGATGGGGGGGACTGGGGACACAGCAGCTGTGCTTGTCTTTAGCAGACAACATGAAGGGAAGAAGAGCAGTAACAGGCTGTAAAGTGTCTCCAAATGAAAGCAGACCACTAGAGAGCCAAAATTCAAGAAAAATACATGGGCAACCAGCGCGGGAGAGTTGCTGCTCTGTTGCTAGGTGATAGATCTGTTATCATGCTAATGACAATGAAGGATGATACTGGTACCAATAAAATATCTTTCATCTCAGAATTACCAAGGGTTCTCCAGACAGCAAGGCTGTACTATTCCCATTTACCAGAGGCACAGACAAAGATGAATTGATTTGTCAAAGGTCACCCAAAGCAGCACTGACAGATTTCAGAATAAGAAATTGTCCTATTTTAGTTCTATTAGGCCAAGAACTGCCATAAAACCTTTCTTCACGATCAATGCCTTCTCCCTTCCTTCATCAATCACCCCCATGCCCCTCTATCCTGAGGGGACATCCTCCTGTCTTGTTTGTATTTCTCATCCTGTTTAGATTACAAGATTTTCTGTCCTCAGAGCATAGTTTACTAGGGATTGTGAAGGGCAGAGCAAATGCATGGGCCAAGCTATGCTGTTCTGGGGCTGTGTGAGCAAGAAGAAAGTATGAAGCTCAGCTTCAGCATGGCAGGTATGAAGTATAGGATGGGTCTGCACTTAGAGCATCGCAGTGGCCTTGCATGAGCTGTAATCTTGGACTGCAGCTCCTTCTTCGGAAGCCTGGGGCACAGGCTCCCTGAGCAGCTAGTCTGGTATGATCTCTCCTTGCAATGTGTTGGTATCTGCTGGTAGCAGTTCTGGTATCTGCCAAGCTCTTGAGCTGCCTCAAGAGCAGGATTGCTTTCACTTGGGATAGGGTGAGGAGTCCTACACTCCTGGCACTTTCCTGTCCTCTTGGGAACAGAAACATAATAGGCCTGAAATCTTCATGTAGGATCATAGAACCACAGAATGGTTTGGGTTGGAAGGGACCTTAAAGCTCATCCTTAAAGCTCATCCTTAAAGCTCATCCTTAAAGCTCATCCTTAAAGCTCATCCTTAAAGCTCATCCTTAAAGCTCATCCTTAAAGCTCATCCTTAAAGCTCATCCTTAAAGCTCATCCTTAAAGCTCATCCAAACCCCCTGCCGTGTTCAGGTAACACCTCCCACAGTGGGCTTTGACCAGGTTGCTCAAAGCCCCATCCAACCTGGCCTTGAACACTGCCAGGGATTGGGCAGCCACAACTTCTCTGGGCAGCCTTTTCCAGTGCCTCACAGCCCTCAGAGTAAAGAACTTCTTCCTTATAGCTAATCTAATTTTACCCTCTTTCAGTTTAAAGCCATTACCCCTTGTTCTATCACTACTTGCTCTTATAACAAGATAGAACTAGCTTACTGGTCCTTGCTTGCTGACTTATGACAACAAATTGTACTAATTTTGATACTCTGGCTAGGAAAAATCCAAGGGGCTCCCCACTGACAGTAGCTGTGTGTCTTCATGGCAAAGGGCTTCTAGGTTGCCCCCCATGATTTCATGTTAGATACTTGTTTGCACCACAGCCCATGAAATGCCAAGAGGCAGTGTGAAGAGAAATGCAGATGTTCCTCAACCTGCTGAATAACATCTCTCCCTGACAATCTGCATGGCTCTTCCCAATACAGGGGCTCCTCAGGCATGAATCAGTAGAGGCATGAGTCAGGCATAATTTTTCCTGTCATTGTTTCCCGCTAGAGATCATGAGGGAAACACAAGTGATCCTAAATTCTAGTGCTTGTAGGAAAATAGCATTTCTGATTTCCACTTGAAAAACAGTTTCCCTGATGAGGAGGAGCAGCCTGCAATTTCTTGATGAGCTGATGTAGTCTAGCGAGGACAGCGGGGTGGGAACACAGCGGGAATGCCTACATGAGAGGTTTTACGCTGAGTCATCATTCCCCCCCCCCACCCCCCGGGGGTCTGGGCTGGATGAATATTCCACCAGGTGTTTCCTACGGTGCTTCCACAGACACAAACCTGGCAGCTCCCACTATCCCTAAGAGGAGTACTGGGCCCTTTATAGGTGTGAAAACTGGGCTTTTGCAGTCTTGATTTCCTTTTCTTTATGTGTAAAATGGGGACACATCTCATTTATATCTAACTGTCATTGTGAAAATTTAGCTAGTCTTTCTACAATACAGCAGAGACACAAATTGCATGCACAGTAGGTGCTGAGAGTTCTAATGACTCTTCTCTCCTGTTTTCCCCTCCTGTTTTCCCTACTTCTCAGAGCCTTGGCAGGTTTCCTCAGTCTCACGTATTTCAGCCCAGGAGGGGACAGCCCTGAAACAGCTGAAATACAGGAGCCATACAGCAGCGTTGTGGGTTTTATTCAAACCATGTAAAAACCCAAGGCAATTTAGAACAGGCCATGCCTGTAAAATAGATCCTACTGGACTGCTACATCCTTCTAACCGATGTAAGGCTGCCACTGACTAGCTAAGAAGTCTGCATTAGCCCCAGTTCAGCAAAACATGTTATAGACATGAATTTAAGATTAGCATGTGCTTTATTAGATTGGGATTGTTTTCCCTTTCTATGAGGGGAAAAAAACCAAAACCAAAACCAAGAATGCAAAAATGTGAACTGGCACTTTTTAAGGTAAATTTTAGGTAAAATTTAAGGATATTGGGAGCAGTTGGGTGGGGTAAAGCCAGCTAAGGAAAACTATACTGTCAGCCTTCTGACATTTTACAGTGTAAGAACTGCTCTTAGCCTTCATGTTATGCTTGAGCCTGGCTTGCAGGGGAGCCTGCAAGATCTACACATGAATAACTCTTTCCAAAAGGTGGAGATGCCAGATGGGTGGGTAAAAATAGCGCTTGGAAACATCCCCTGTGCTGCTCCTCTGCAAGTGATAGCCAAGTTCTACAGAGAGCAGCTGCAAACAGATGTGGCGTCTTTGGGGAGCTGCATCCTATCTTTCTCTCCTAAGCTTCAGAGACTTGTCCCCATGGAGAGGATGCTAGCAGCAAGGCTTAAGTAGGTAGTGTTCTAATCAATGAGTTTGGTGAGTCACTTCTCCCAGCAGCTATCCTGACTCGAGCTTCCAGTTTTGTTGCACACCACTGCACTCCACGTGGCCTGGGAAGTGTGATGGGGAAGAGGCCATCTCTCAAGCTGCAGCTGAGAAAATAGCTTCTTGCAAGGTTCCCTGAGCACCCAGGCTCATCCTCAGCAGCAGTGCTGTGCTGGAGCCTGTGACAATGTCCCACAGGCCATGCCTGAACTCTCCTGTGAGCTGTCAGAGGGGACAGGAACAAACAGCCCTGCAAAGGGGCTAGATGCAGGGATGGCCTGTAGCTGGAGGGAGGCAGAATGAGCTGATCTTAGACAGAATTGGTTAGAACTTGGCAGTTGGGGCAATCTGTGATAATAAAACTACAACTTCACTCCGGCATCATGACTGAGAGAAACAATACTTATTTTCAGACCAGCTCTGCAATCCAGACAAGGCCTCTGTGCAACACACAGGAACAAATTTATATTTGGGACACCCGGAGAAAGTTAAACAGAAAAATGTCCTCAAGCTTACACTCTACCGTTTTCTGTTTTTCTCTGCATATGGACAAAAATTGGTTGAACCAAAGTGGGTCAGAATTGCACAAGGTTTGCACAAGCCGCTCAGTGTGGGGTCTGGACCACAGTGCAGGCAAGTAAGGAGCACCTGAACAGGAGGATCTGAACTATTTGCCTTTGACTTGCATCCAAGACTTTCCTTAGGTGGCCCTTTTCCAAAGGCAGCACCATGGTTTCTCTCAGCTACAGCCCTGGTAAGAGGCAGATTGCTAGACAAAGTCCCACAGATATATCCCAGAAAAATCTGTTTCACAGCCAAGGTCTGTCCTCAGCCCACCCTTACCTTTGGCAGTCCCCTTTAAGTCCTTCTCCAACAGCAACTCTGGGCTCACTGAATCCTAAGCCAAATCTTAACCTCACCTAAAGAGTAACTGATGGCTGACCTTTGGAGAGGGTAACCAGACAAACTACATTTCACTTTCAAGCTCTCTCAGTAACCCGCACTTTCCTTTCCATCCTGATGTTAAATGCATCTCCATGATTTCTCCCTCTCTCAGCCCTAACCCTAACGCTAACTGTGACTTATGGACAAGGAGCCCCAGGCATTGCCCGTAAAATCTACCTTTCACCCAAGTCAACCCACACTTCTCTTTAACAGATGCCTTCTCTACCCCAAGACAACAGCAACTCCACTATCTCCCTTTCTTAACCCAAACCCCAAACTTAACACTAACTGATGATCAACATTTGGACAAGATGCCACAGACATTGCCCAAAGAGAAAAATAACTCACAACCAAGTTCTCTTAGCACCACACTTCCTCTGAGCAGTCCCTTTTTATCCCCCAAGTCAACAGCAACTCCAGGCTGCCTTCCTTCCTCAACCCTAGCCCTACCCCTACCCCTAATCTTACTTGAGGAACAGCCTCTGAACATGACCCTCCAGATATCCCATAAACAAAGAATCTCATAGCCAAGCTTTCTCACACTTTTCCTGTAACACACAATGATTGTACTTCCATGCTACCTCCATCATTCAACCTTAACCCTAACTGTAACCCTTCATGGAGGCTGACCTGTAGACAGGTCACCCAGACATAGCCCAAACAAAAAATCTTGAAGCTGAACACTCTTGGTAGCCATTTGTTCCCTTGGGCAGCACTTTTCCATGCGCATGAAAGCTGAATGTCCAGGCCCATTCCCTCTTTCAACTACAGTGTTAATGGCCAACCTGATGGTAACATGACTTACCATCAGACAAGGTCATCTAGAGATTGCCCTAAGGAAAAATATCTCATAGCCAAGCTCTCTGACCATCCTGTAGTATCCATAGCCAGCTTTTTTCCATCCTAATTCCAACTTCCTCTCTCAAATGTGGTTCTGACAATCAAATTCTAGAAAAGGGCTTTTCCCAAGTTGAAAAATATCTCACAACCTCTCCTGTCAACCCATCCTTCCCTTTCCATCCATGTGCTAATTGTATCTCCAGACTTTTTCTGTCAGCCCCTCTGAACCCCAAACCTTACCCTAACTCTAAGGCTAATTGATGGACAAGCTTTGTGCAAGGCCCTCCAGACACAGCCTAGATGCCGCACAGCCAAGCTCTCCTTGCAGCCCACAATTCCCTTCCTTCCTCACCAATTGCACCTCCAGGCTTTCTTTGTCTCTCCAGCCTTATTAAACTTGCTTTTCTCCCTGTCCCCTCTTGTTTTCTCCCTGTGGCGCTCTGCAGTGATGGGCTTGGGACTATTTAGTCCTGATGCTCATTTTTTTTCATAGATGCTGGGCACAGTCACACATGAAGGTTGACCTCTCTGCCTTTATGAATTCTCAGGAAGGCTTTGGTTGTTCATTGAAGGTCTGGGCATCCTGGTCCAGCCTGTCCCTTCCCATCCTGCGTTCCCAGTATTTTGACTGAAATGACTATCGGTCTCCAGCTGGCTATGAAATTTTATGCTACTAATTTTTCAAGGCAAAGCTCTAAATTCTATTTTAGGGTGAAACCACAGAATTGAAAGGATAGGACTATTTTTTTCCCTGTGCAGTTCTGTGCATGTAAAAAAACCCCTGAAGCTGGCCATAGCCCACAAGTGTTGATTCCCTTCCAAGCTGCTTGTTTGCATCTGCTGTGAAAACATGGATGGGCATAAGTATCTGCTGGGAAAACAAAGACAGAGGTAGGATTTTATAGAGCTCCTGAGGCACAGATGAAGCTCTGGGTATGTGTCTTCCACATGCACATATCTGCTCTCCAGGATCATCAGGATTTGGGAATCCTAGCACTTTTCTTTGGAAAGATCTCACAAGATGTGGGAAAGAGTTAGAGAGCCTGAAATGAAAATACTGTTTCTTTAAATATTTGGAAGGAAACAAAGAGGACGGGATTTTAGAGGAACGAACAACTCATGCCTGTCCCAGCTAAAGTCCTGTGAGAGACCTACCTGTTGCTTGTTGCTTTAATATACTATGTGGGTAGCTGGAATGCCCGGAAGACTTAATCAAGGACCAGCAAGGAATTCATGTTAAGTGCTGTGCAAATAGCCATGATGAAGACGATTCCTCTCCCAAGGATACTGCAGCCTGCAGCAAATGGAGAAGGACAGGGTAACAAGGAGTTAATTATGGTTACTGTGATAAACTGTCTTCTCCGCATCCAGAAGTTGTGTCTATTTTCTGCAGGCCCTGCAAAAAAAAAGAGCATTTATGTAGTAGGAGGAAAAGCCTTAATTAGTTTTACAGATGTTTAGAGGGAATTTCCCTTCAGGTACCATGGGGAAATCAGGCAGGGCCTGTTTGTTAATGCAATTCATGTAGCTTTCCTCATGGACCCTCCGAGGCGGGAGATGACCCATCAGCAATGAAGAGAGGTGGGAGGCTGGGTAAGGGCTGCTGGGCATCTTGTGTGTGACATGTGAAGTTGGGTAGCCGGAGGGTGGGCTAGATCATATGTTGGTGTCCCTCAGATCCCCACTGGGACTGGGTAATGTATCAGTCTGCTTTGCATCAAACAGCTGCCTGACAACAGCCTTCCTGAAAGCAAGGAGCGGGGAAGCAGAGAGCCCTTAAAATTCAGGCACTGGTTCTTGCTTTTGTCAATTGCTCTTGTCAAAGCCCATTTGTCAGAGGCTCTGCAGGCTGTCGTGTCACACAGCTTGGCACCCATGGCTCCTCTGCTGTCCCACAATAACCTTCACAGCAGATGAAAGACTGAGCCATTCTTCCTCCCCATCTCCTAGTTTTTTTTATTTTATCAACCAAAGTTCATTCATTAAAAAGGAATTCAGACACTAAAAATTCCCGTGACCAGATGAATGTACTTGGCTTCCTAAATGATGATGCAGTATGTCCAGATCCACTGTAGCACAAAAGATTCCACAGCAATAATACAGCAACAAAGGACATGTTAGAAAAATCATTTCAGTGTTTGCATGGATTATAAAATGCTGCCACTTGTTTCACTAACTTGTGTTAGCCTTGCATGGCCACAAGCACACCAGGCTGCCTTGGAAGAGAACTGATGGGCGTTACGGTCTCAGCCTTCTGAGCAAGCGATGGCCCCCGGCAAATGTCCTCGAATTCAAATGTCTTCTGTCACCAAAGCCTGAAAAATCCCTCCATGATACATACATCATGTCTGTATGTGCCTCTGGCTCAGTTCTCCTATTTGTTTATTGGTTTTGTTTCAGATCCTCATGTTTTCCTGAGTTTGATAAGTAAAATATAGGCATAACAGAACCTTCTGCTAATTTTGCACTTGACAGGAACATGTAATATTGGTCTGTATTGGCTCCTTCTTTTGGTTATATATGATGGTAACTTTTTCCTTGGAAGAGGAAGGATGGCAATTCCAATGGCTTGTTATAATTCATTGTTAGCTTTGGGGGTTTTTTTCAATCATAAATGAAGATGGGGGTTCTGATACTGTACCATTTTACTTTCAGAGGTCAAGTTCCTACTAATTTGCAGTTTTGCCAGTGGAGCAGGTCGGTGCCAATGGCATGATAAAACTGGAAAGAGCCTTCCTAATTTAGCAATAGTGGATAATGAGAAATCTCAATGGAGAAACCTGCAACGTGCCACACGCCATGTGCCATGATCTGGTTAAAATCAGTGGGAGGCTTATTTAAAGACTGAGGGCCAGACCTGAGACTGATATAAACCATCTCAGCAGAGTCAGTATGGTTGGCATTGAGTAGGACCATGGCTCAAATGCCAGGTGATCCCAGGACAACCCACCTGCAAGGTGCTTATCTGTTAAGCCTATGAGGGCTCTGCTCTTCCCATTTGGCACATAAGAGGGGGTTTCCCTGAGCAACCATAAAGAATGAATTGCTGTCAGGGGGTCCAGAAGCATATCTGGCTGAGGTCCTGTGAGCCAGGCTGCCCCAGCTTGCAGCCCTTTTTGCCTGCCAAACACCTCCAAGAAAAAGAGGAGGGCTGGGTGGTGTGCGACTCCTTGGCCGCCAATGATGCAAGTTGCCATCAGATCCTATGGCACACCACCTTCTCAGTTACCCCTGCAACAGGGCAACAATTTCCAGCAGCAGCCAGACCAAGAGCAATAAACTTTTAGATGGCCCCACAGCAGATGATCATAGCCTGGCTGGAGGCAGCCCTGTTTATCAATAGTTAATGCTGGTAAAGGTTTATTTCCTGAAGCCTCCTTGCAGAAGAGCCTCTGTGTTGGGCAAGGCATCACCTTCCTGGCAAGGAGATGTTAAACGGCTGCATGCAGAGGGAGGACGTTATTTTAGACAGCATGGCATGGCCACAAAGTGGACAGAAGGCTCTTTAGCAGCTGATTTTATGGTGTTCCCCCTCTAAGTATCAGACGTGGAAAAGCCATTTACTTCCTGCTCAGCAAAGGGTTTTTTATATAAAATGGATGTTCCACCATACATAGCTATGTCACGATGACTGTAGGACATGCTGGCATTGCACATCCCACTTGACATGACCTATGAATTTGGACTGAGTAATTTCAGGTTGTATTTAAATAAAAGTGACAATATTTTTTCCTGCAAGCACAAGTCAGTTAAAAATATCCTGTGGTTACTGCTCTGAAAATGCCTTAAACCAAACTTAATCTGGTCAGAAAGACAGGCGACGGTGACAGCCACATTAAAATATTCATCTGCAGAGCATGCCCACAAGGAGATCAGTCTCTGCACATCAATGGAAGCAGACCTTTCCTTAAGGAAAGGTGGGCTTCCTTTCCCTGGCCACCACAGCTGACCCATTGACCCCACAAGCTGCCCCTGCTGCTTCCCTAACTGTTGGTGAAAAAGCAGCTGCTGAAGCCTTCGTGGCATCGTGGCCAGTGCAATCAGAGACTAAGCAAAGACAAAAATCTCTGCCTTTGGACTCCTGTAGCATGCGCCTGAGCTGTGGGATGTGCTGTCCACCTCCATCTCTACATCCAATCTGAGTGCCTCAGCCTCCCTGGGGACTCAGACCTTCTTTGGGAGGCTCTTTGCAAACATGCAGCTGACTTCCCTGGTCACCTCACCTTTGACTCTGCTTGCTGCAAAAGCCAACTCAGCCATAATCGGGGCCCTGAGTGCACAGCCCCGCAAGGCTCTGAGCAGCCTCACTCAGAACCTGCATGTACACAGCTGCCCATGGGAGCCCCATTGCAGTCCTTGAGGCCTGTCTCATGCTGCCTTGCAGGTCACCTGCTCTCCCAGTCCTGACTCAGTTTCTGAGCTCCCTAGATGGACAAAAGGAGAATGATTTCACATTTTGTTGTGGTTTGTATGATATTGAATATCTTTATATGATATTGAAAATCTTGTTGGGAGAGCTGGCTCTCAGCTTTTCATCCCAAGCACTGCAGATACGAGCACAATTCCACAAAATCCTTGTTTCTGGGAGCCCAGCTCCCCCATGAATGTTACAGAAACTTGAGAAAAACACTCTCTGATTAGTTTTATAAGCGCAGCAAAATCACCTTCCTTATTAAGCAGCTGAAGCAGCATTCCCATGCTGTTCCTATCCACCATAATCCCCCTGACTAAAAGCTACTGAAATTGCACAAGTCTTTCTAGAAACCATAAGACAGCATTAGCCTTTCCCCAGCCTCGCTCAGGGCTGCCCCTCTGCTGGGGCTTGAGGTTGAGCTTCCTCCAGCAAGGATGGCTTTGCAGGCGCTCCTGTGCATGCTGAACGGCTCCTCTGGTTCTGATAAATACTGGGGCTTCGGGCCAGTGCAGTTTGTAGTCATGCTATGGGGGATTCCTCCTGCCAAATGCTCCACACACCAACATAATTTATGTGCTGCAGCGCTAGCTGGAAGTCAGTCAAGCCCTTTGCTCATCTTCCAAAAGCGAGAAGCAGCATGCTGCCCACCTGGCTGTGTCGTCACAGGCCTCGCACTGCAGTCTTTTGCAGGGAAGAAGGCTTGCAAGGCAGCTGGATCCTTCCCAGTGCCTTTTGGCAATACGAGATATAGCACAAGATACAGCCTGGAGGCTCGCTGCGTGTTCTATGGGGCTGGCCAGCTTGGCCAGGCAGCTCCCACAGTGTGAAGCAGGGAAGCGAGGGCTCTCTCCCAGCTTTCCTACAGCAAGATGGTAGTAGGGATTTGCCCATGGCTATTGCATGACTTCAAAGAGAACATCTCGGTGTCATCCTCCAGGATGCCCTAGAAGTACACAGAGCAAGCCTGATGAATTTGCAATGTGGCTTTATGTTCTCTTGTTTACCAAAACACACTTCAGCATTTTATACCAAGGTCCTGTCTATAGCTCTGTGATTTTCTCTTGAAAAGCCCAGGTGAATTCCCAAGTGCCTTGCTCTACTGAAGGCCAGAGGAAAGCTCCTGCTGACTTCACTGACCTGCCCACTGCCCTTCAGTTGCTCCATGCCCACTGCAGGGAAAGACTTCAAACAGGTCTGGTGGGAAGCCACCAAAAGCAGCAGTAAGCTGCACATGATCCTGATTAATATAGTTTTCCTTACTATGCTCATAGCCAGTCTTGGTTAAAGCTTTCATTCACCGGCTAATTTTTAATGCCCGACAATACGGTTATCCACCAAATCAAGAACTTGGTGGTTAAGCCTGAATTTCCCAACACTGGTGACACTCTGAGGGTGTCCTTTATCTAATTTAGTAAGATCTACTGCGAAGAAGAGAGTGTTTACTGCCATCTGAAGAGGTAGCTACTCACTCTAGAAAGGAAAACTCATGGTTCAAACTGCTACATGACACACAGAGCCACGAATTTGACTGCTCAGGAAAAGTGGAGCATGTTCTCGTTATCAACACATTCATCTTAGAATGGGATTTGGTTACTTCTAAGCGTGTTATAAATAGAACCATCTGTGAGATCCAGACCCAGATCCAGAGCTGCTCCATGGGGCGTGTGGATTTCCCTTCAGTTCACAGTAAGAAAGAGAGGCCAGCAGCAAGATTCAACCCTGAGTTTCCCTGGAGTCTGAACAAATTTTCATCCACAGATGCAATATGCTCTTGTGTACGATACGTAAGACAAGAGCTAGACAAATACTTTGAATCTGGACTTGAGCTCTCATCAGATACTCTCCTGTTCAGGCTCAGGGTATAAGCCCAGCTCCAGAAAAATGACACTTACTTCAAAAAACAAGTGTCGGGGCTGTACTGCTTCTGCCCTGGGGCAGGTGCTGGATGAAGTGCCAGTATAGAAGAGCAAGGGATGACACAGAGCTGAGCAATTGCTGGTGTTTGGCCGCATCACTGAATGCACCGGCGTGCCTTGCAGAGATCAAGGAGTGGGATAAAGGCTCCATCCAATCAGAGGGATGTGAGGGCAGAGGAGGGAGAGAGGCATTCCTGTGCTCTGAGGATCCATGCTGCACAGATATGACACACAGTCAGGTGGGCTGGGGTGAATTACCGCTTCTGCAGCGTTTTTCAGGGGTGGAAAGAAGAGTAGCCCTTCAATGGACCTTGATCCTGCTTTGCCTTGAGGAGAGAAAAGAGAAGAAACAGCAAAGCAGCAGGTACTTCAAAACCTCATCCATGTTTTTCCATCCATCAGGGAGCTGAGGTGAGGAGCGGGCTTCAGCTGAATGTAACTCTCTTTTAACTGGCTCCATTAGGAAACACATCATCATTAATTCTGTCCCTCTCTACCAGGAGAAAGTATTGCGGAGCTGCTTCTAGACACAGCTCAGGGCATACGCTGTCATTGCTGAAGATTGGATTAAGACCCTGCAAGGCTCTGAAACCTAGTAATGACAAGAAGATATTTTACAGCAAAATTCATTTTGATATGTGTATATTTATTTGATACAGATAAGTATAGACACACATGCATGTATGTATATATACAGAGACATATTAAAGGGAAAAGAAAATATGCTATGTCAGCTTCTTGCAAAAAGACACATTAATTCACATGGAAAGTCTCCTGGCTGTTTAAGCAAAGCCAAGGTGCTAACTGAACAACCTACCCAAACAAAGAACTTTTAGCAGCTCTTACGAAGTCACAGAAGTGGACAAAGGCACTTATGTCTTATTATTTTCACGCACACGTTCATAATTTCACTGAACCAATAGCTTTTGACTGGTTGATTTCACTTCTTTAGACACCACACATATGGAATTATTCAGGAATTTTCTGTATATAATACTATGCTAGAACAATTGTGCCATTTGGCTTTTTCCGCTATGCTTACAAAATCTCAGAGGAACTTAAAATACTCCTAACGTTTGTGTGTGTGTTGGCATGTTTGGTTTATGCATCTGAATGTCAGCATAAAAGTGCCATGAGTGTAATGCTAAACCAAAGATTGACTCTACATCGAAGTCAGGAGAATTCAGATATAATAACACTCTCATGGCATTGTTGATATCTTTAAGGTATAGGTGTCCCTAGTATCCAGTTATATTCTTATTTACTCAGCCCAAGACTTCATGCCAGGGTTCAGCTCACTGAAGTCAACAACACTTTGCATATACAGTTAGGGACTTACTGTAAACAGTAACACAGTCTCACCCAATGATCACATGCTACATCCCACCCAGTTTGTCTGTTAAAGAGATTAAGGAAAACAGTGTTGGTTTAATAGACAATGATGCAAAACTCAGCTTATATATAGAAGGACAGGAAGAGGAAAATATACACAGACCATCTCTCCTGTGGTGAGTTTGGGTTAGTTTCTGCATAATTAAAGCTCAACTGAAAGGAAGGAAAAGGGTGTTTGCACTTGCTATAGATTTTGTGTGGTGAATGAGATGATGTCAGGGTATTTGTTTGGCAAATGTATTGAGGGAAGACAGATTGCTCATACATTGCTGTTGGAATTGTTTAGATATCCCAATTTGTTTGCTCTTAGTGACTATTTAGGGGACAGAGAAATCTGCCTGAGCTCCATCCAGCCTTCATTATGGAGAGAGAAAAACCATAATTAGACAGTCACTTCAACAAATAGTCTCCTGAATAAATCAGAAAAGCCAGCAGAAGATGAGAGAAGAGGCTGTTCATAGAAAGTTCACTGGCATTTTCACCATGGCATTCATTGTCACTATTGCATTCGACACTATTGCAGCTATCCCACCTCTAAAAAGTTTAAGTCAAAACGCTGTGCTATTTATAGCCGTATGGTAAAGAAGGAATGTCTATGAAGTCTCTTAGGAGACGTAATTTGTTATAGTTCATTCATCATTGACAAGCCGCCATGCCAAGTGAGGATGTGCCAAAATGTTAAAGATTAAACTGTCCATTGCCGCTTGCATTTTGGATTCTTGGCTCTTCCAAAATTCACCCCATCATTCTGAAAGGTAACACATGTCTACAGTAGAAAGGATTACCTAAAAGGCCAAGGCTCAAGCGACAGCTCTAGCATACTTCTGACTGGCGTATTTCTGTTAACACTACTGTTTTGTACAGCTATGTAAAGCAGAAATTGTTTCTACCATGTCTGTGAGAATCTGTGTAAAGGTGAGGCTGTTTTAAGGTGCATCCCAGGTTTCCACTGATGTTTCAGCAGAAGTGTGGCTGCCTTTTTTTCCTGGATTTTGATATCCACAAGGGCATTACATGTGCCGAAATTTCTGCTATTCTCCCATCTGACCCATATGCAGTTGGGAGAAACGTCCATAAAATCGTCCTCATCCTGCATTTTTACAGTGATCTTTGCTGGGTTTTGTAATGATTCTCTGTGGTAGTAAAGCCCTCTCAGTTTAGCTAAGATGGCTAAGGCCTCCGATGGCTGGACACTGGCACGGTCTCTTTAGTATGGCAGAAATTATATTGATTAAATACATTTTACAGCTACTGAATAACCATCATTAAGGACTGAAGTAGGTGGTAAAAGATACCTTTATGCCAGTTCAGCTACATTTGCATTAGGGACCACAGCTTTCTGGCAAAAAAGCATACTCCTCATCAAAATCTTATTACCAGAACAGAAGGCAAGCACACCGCAGCCATCAGCCTCTTTACAGCTCATGGGATCTCCCACTGCAAACTGATGAAGTACAGGAGAAAGAATGATAGATTTTTTGTCTTGCTTCTATTTTGAAAGGATTTGATTAACATTTAAATCAAAGGTTTAGCAGTTGCCCTGTGTTGTATATCATGCACATCTGCAACCACCTCCTATTTAAGTTTGTTGACTGTTCAACCTTTTGCCTTTCTTTTTATAGTTCTCCTGGTAGCTTCCTTACCTCATTAGGCTTTTGAATTCTGAAATAAAAACTTGATGCTTGACTTCTCTGTCCTGTGTTTGTTTTTTAAAGCCCCTTTTGAGGACATTAAATCAAGATCAGAGCCAATAACATTCTGCTTTAGGAGCACAGAGTGACTATTTAAGGTGTTTCAGACCTCCATATGATCGTTTATCACAACATTATTCCACTTCAAATACTTAATTATAGCATATTTTCAAATCCCTTTCCAGAAACTCTATAAATACCTCAGCAACATCTAAAGACCAATTTAGCTGTTGTTAGCTTAAACCATCTTTTCACACAGACTGGCCTTTGCTTTCTCTTCTCCTAAAGGAGATTCTGTTTATGTCTGGTTTTTGCATCTAGGAGCCCATAAATTTGGGGTTCTTTCTCTAGTTAGCATTTGCTGGGTGCCACACGGGGCTGGATATCTTGCTTTGCAGACATAGCCAAGGCTCTGTCTTGCTCTTCCAAGGTGGTCCTCAAAGCTCCTCCAAGGCAGGATGAAGATTTTCCCCATCCAGCCTATGTTCCTCCACATGTGCTTGGCTTTATTCTCCCTACTGATGGCAGAGCTGGCTTCAGTCCCTCATTGCTTCTATCTGACATGTGGCACTGTACATGACATGAGGGCATAGCGCATTGGATGAAGACACACCTACTTAGTGCTGCTCTCAGTTGCAGAGCAAGAGGCCGTTGGACAAGGATCCCACAGCTTCAAAGTTAGCAAAAAGAAGTAGCTTTCCCATTAACATGCACAATGCCACAAGTCTGACTGAGGTGAAAGTTTCACTATGAGTATAAAAATGGCCAGACCTGGAAAATACCCACTGTTACCTGGAACAGACTTTTTAGAAGATTGCAAAACATTTATGATCCGCTGCCTTGATGAGCTGCTAGTGAGCACAGCCAACAGGAACAACCCTCTCTGGGTAGGTCATCCCCCCTGGTTGCTGCAGGGTGTGTTTGGTTCCATCCCAGTGCCTTTGGGGCTCTTCCACCCCCACACCCCACACCCCCCCGATGGATGCACCAGCCTGCTGAGCTCAGGCTTGGGCAGCGACTGCTTCACCCTGTCAGCAGTGATTTCAAGATGTCTTTGTCTGAAAATCAATGCCACAGGGAGACATTTTAATGCTCAAAACAGAGTGACTACTAAATGTCCTTTTGCTTTCCATACTAGAGAAGTGTAATGAAAACCTCAAGCAAATAAAGAAAATGGGAAAGTTTTTCTCTTCCACAGCACATTACAGCAAGGAAGCCTGAACACTTCGTAGCCTCAGGACATTTTGATCCCCTTTCATCCCTTTCAGATAAGCTCCTGAGGTGGCCAGGTCTCTATCTGCACCTGGACACTCCACCCCCACTAAAAGCCTTCAGCGGATAAAGAAAGAAATTTTAGATCCAACTTCACCGATGCTGGTCTGGTTGTACTTACTTGCTTTCACTGTTTAGAGCATGGGAAAGCGACTTAAAAATAGACATTTAACACACTGAATGAGTGATATTTAGAAGACTCTGTACTAGACTGGGGCAGAGCCATGTATATATATTGGCAAATGGTAACTTTGTTGAAAAATGTGGTTTTGGTCTTTCTGGAATTATTGGTGGCTTTAAAACTGCCTGGGCTGGAAATCCATTTATTTGAGGAAGAAACTCATAAAACTGCCTGGAGGTTGGGAGATGGGAGGCATCTCTCCTCAAGCAGAGGAAGGAAAAGAACTAAATTTACCCACATCCCAGTGAGTCTTCTCAGCCTTGAAATGGTTGGAAAAGGAGGAGTTCTTAATGCCCTAGCTTTCCTTTTTTGTTTGCTTTTCTTCCACAAGTCCAGAAATCAGCATTTTGTTCAGGTTGAAGGGGTTATTGCGTGCAGAAAAGAATGCTTTCTTTTGGTTTGGGTTTTTTTTTTTCCTCCTCACAGAAAAAATGAATGTGAAATCTTTCACAACTTCGTTCACTCTAGAGGGATTTTGAGCTGATTTGCTTTGTTTGGCTGATGTACTGAAAAATCACTTTTATTTTCTTAGCCCAAAGCAGCACCCAGTAGGCTCTTCTGAAATGCTCTGTGTCCTAGTCTTGTCATTTAAAGGTGAATTTGAAGAACCAAAAGAGAAAAAGAACATTTTTCTCTTTCGGTTGTGTTTACACTTTAATTGCAAATCCTCTGCCTTTGACAGCTCTGCCTATTTGTAGCTGGTACAGCTATAGCTGCACCCCTCTGAAAAACATAAAGATTACGTACAACATACCGTGCACTGTTTTCCTGCAAATGGCAATATGGAATCCAAATCACCACTACAATTCACCTATGTGTCCTCCCTGAAATCCTCATCACATGACAGCAGTAAAGTAGCAAAAAACTGGGGTGGCATCAATTATGGGAACAAATAAAAATTACCCCCATGCTTGAGTGTAAATGAATCACCGAGGCTTTCAAGGTGTCAGATGTGAAGAATTAAACCATTTATGGAATAAATGTGAGGTTAGAGCCAAATGCTTCCCCCTTTGGTTAGACAGTTGTAGTTCCAGAGGTGGGAACTTCTGATTTGCAAGGAAGTCAGGCAAGGCAGAGCAAATGACCATGCTTATGGGGACCACAGTGTTGCCTAGCCTGGTCCACAATTTAAAACCTATAAAACTGAGTAGCGGAAGGTACACACGGAACGTTGTAGCCTTGGAAGTGCCCTGCAATACCAACATGGTGATGCAGGGCACAGCTCAACTCAGCTGGAATCACACTTTGGCAAGAGTTCAAAAGTGCAACAAAACCAATACGCACTTACCCAACCCCTACTGAAAACAAGAATAATAAATTAAAATTTTAAATTAAAAAAAATTCATACCCAAACTCCTACTTCCAGGAAAACCGCAAGCTGCTCTGCTTAAAGCTCTGGTGGCAGCTAAGGGGACGACATCAAAACCTCACATCAACCTCACACCAGTCCCACAAACATTCTAAAGCAGGTTTCAAAGTCCAGTGTGTGGGCAGGTCCCACTGATGTCAAGCTGCTTCATTTTGTAGTTTTCAAGATTCTGTTACACACCTTTCTGAGCACCTAATGCCAGGTTTTCTCCTCATTGGACATCTTAGCATGTGTGACACTTTCTCCAGGGCCTGTTCTTGATCTATTATTTCTAGTACTCTGCTGTGATTCTAAGTAGTCCGGTCAACAGTATTGCACCTGGTGGATGGAACACATCATCCCATGGATATTAGAAAATGAGAGACATGCTTGTGCTGAACTGCAGAATGAAGAGAAGAAATAACCCTTGCTAGAAAGGCAAAATATGAACGTGTTGGAGTCAAGGATGACACCATCTCCTGGCCCTGTTTGAACTGGCTCTTTTCCAAGACCACCCACTTTCAGTTCTTGGTCTGCACGATTGGCCGGCACTCAGCAGACTTGCTTTTAATCTCTTGCCCCTTTTGGTTCCCCAAACCTTCACCTGAAAAATAGCTTTGAAATTCCCATCAATAACTGCAGTTAACCATAACAGTGAAGGCAGGCTCCCATTTTCACATGCATTAGCAGACCTGGAAAGGGCACAGGTAATAATTCAAGCATTGTCCGCTTCAGTGGCCTATGCCAGCTTTGAAAAGAGGCCCC
Organism: Myiopsitta monachus; assembly: GCA_017639245.1. NCBI lineage: Eukaryota > Metazoa > Chordata > Aves > Psittaciformes > Psittacidae > Myiopsitta > Myiopsitta monachus. The sequence continues at coordinate 9,846,278 of CM029927.1, forward strand.
CAGTAATGCTGGCTTCCAGAAATGCCACCTGATAAGCAGCAATTTTCCCAAAGGCTCTACCTTGGTATGCGCAATGCAAAACTGCTCTGTTTGGTGAATAAAATCCAAGAAGAGACATTACAAAAAAGCCTGAGAGGAGCTGTGAGATGTCCCCCATCGCTGCAGCAAAGCTTTCGTGTAGCTGGGAGCCCTCACACACCCCACTTACAGCAGAGATGCAGCAGAAAGCTTCAGGGCTACAGTTCCCAGGGCCCAGCTGCTACATCATGGGGCAGAGTGAGAACTGGGCAGGAGGCTGGATTTCAAGTTTCTGCTGTCTTCAGTGACATTTAGAATTTCTTCTCTTGTGTCTTCCCTCCCACTCGGATATCTCTCTGTCTTTCTCCCCATCTTGGTGTCACTGCATCAGCATAGCCTGGAGGACATTAGCATACTCCTTAGCATATTGCGGTGACTTTGGTATGTACGCTCGCCTGATTGCAATTAAAAGCATTTTCTATTTCTGTTTAAGTACATTCAATACAGAACCAGATAGATACAATCAAGATTCCAGATCCCATGGTGACTTTCAAATAATACTGAGTTACTTGACTGTAAGAGCGTTCCTTGGACTGAGACCTGTACAGACACAGAATCACTGAATCATTAGGCTTAGAAGGGACCTCATCCAGTCCAGGATGTCCACCTAGAGCAGGTTACACAGGAATGTGTCCAGGCGGTTTCCATATGGAAGGACTGAAAATACAAACACTGATTTAAAATGCTCTCTGGAAGTTTTATTGCTGTTTTAGTATTACTTTAATGTAACTCTGTATTCAGAGCACATATGTCAGTGTAGGATGTTCACCTCCTGAAGTTGCTGACTGAGGAGGGGATTTCTCATCCTCATCCTGTTGGCTGTTTGTTGAAGGCTTTAAGCTGTAGACAGAATAGATCTGGACCAAAGTTATTTAAAAATAACCTCGGAAAATAAAACAACTTTTCTGCCTGATATACACTTACAGAAATAACTATATACAAGTTCAGGTTAGAGTTACTACAGAAAACTTTCCCTGTCGGTCCAATCTGTACTTGTTAAACCTTCTTTCTTTTCCATACTAGCAGTGACTAGGAGGAATTTGGTAAAGGCATGTATCTCTATCCAGCTGTGAGTTCAAGTCTGAAGGACAAGACACGTCATCTCTTTAAATCAGGTGCATGTAACACATATTTATGAGCTGTGAATTTACTTTTTGTTCAGCCTTGATAACAATTAATATCACACTGTTAAGGAAGCCTTTCTCATTAGTAGCGCGAGGAAATCATAAAGACACAACTGGGTTCCAAATCATAGTTTTTATTGCATAGGTATATAAACAAACACAGCCTCACTCCATAGGGTGCATCTAGGTCTGGTGCCTTCCACAGTGGAAACACAAGAAATGCAGCAGGGGGGCCTGCAGGCTGCTGGGAGAGACAAATGCAAACCCCATATGGACCATATATCCTGGACTCTGGCACGGGGTTGTGCGCAGGAGCTGCTGTGGCTCAGCTCCTCCTGAGCATATGCAGATTGGCTGTATCAGGACCATCTCAGTCCTAACATTTCTGATCAATTTGGGTTGAGTGGAGCCAGTTATCCAATGTTGTAGAGTTCAAGTTCAAACAGAGCGATGTTTAAGGTGACTCCCAGGCTTAAACTGAGAGTGGTTGGTTTTAAAGGAACTATAGGCCAAACTAAGAGCAGCATTTTTTACATATGTATTCAAGTGGGTACAGATATCCCAAGTTTGAATGAAGGAGAGTAGTAACAGTACAGCAAATATTTAAAAAAAGAGAACGAGAAAAAAAGCAGAGAAGTTGTAATGATGTTTTCACAGCACAAGGACAATGCCTTCATCACCTTAAAGGTGTTTCTAAGTGGACCACCAACAGGAACATTAGGGTGTCTTCTTCTGGAACAGCTGCTATGGGGCTGGCACAGCCCCTGCCTGGGGAGACCCTTGGTGGTGGGCAGAAAACGTGAGCAGAGTGGCCCCACCAACAGATACAGAGGCAGAAGTGCCGCTGAAAGATTTACTTGCTGGGACATGGCCAGGCACCAAAAGCTCCCTGTTAGGCCAGGGTTTGGGGGCAGCCACTGGTGCCTGACGCCTTCCCCAGACAAGGAGTGGTGGCTTGCAGGACAAGGCTCTCTCTGCTCCCAGCATCTGATTTCCATAACTTGCCAGATGTTCTCCGGGCTCTGCAAGACACTCTGCTCCCCACCGAGAGCACAAGACTGTGCTGTGGCAGACGCCAGCCATGTCCAGAGGGCTTTTCCATATTGCTTTGCTGGGTCTCCAGGTGTCCTTGGCCACCCTACCCAGCAGAAAGCGGTACCCCCAGCAGCCTCCTTCTGCTTCAGCTTTGCAATATTTCAACATACACAGACCACTTTCTTGCAGGTGGACAGAACCAAACACAGAAAGGGTCTTTTGAGGAGAAGGAGCAAAATTATGAGCAATAGGAACTCTGCAGTCATCTTTTGGCATTATGAGGGTTTTTAATATTAAAAAGAAAAGAAGAAACCAAAATTAGTTATGAAGTAGCTTTTGGAAAAAAGGCATCATTTCCTTCCATATTCTCACCTAGAATTAAAGCTGAGAAAAATATCCTGATGCTTATATTTTACCTGATATCAAGTTATTACATAAAGGAGCAGAACAATGCGAGTGATGTATATATATGCGTGTGTGTACAAACAGCTGGTGTTCCCCATGTATGGACCTTCAAGTGCAGAAAATTAATGAAGACTCAGAACACTGTTCCTCTCCAATTTCCTCTGTTAGTGCACACAAACCAGTTAGAACACACAATTAGGAGGAGGCCACCTGTTTTCAATTAGGTCAGAGGAGAGGACCTGCCTCTTTTCTAAATGAATTGCAGATAAAGCTCCCCAGGAGTGGGCCTCCTTCTATCTGAGCTGGTGTAAATCAGAGAAGACAGCAGCAGCAGCAGCTCACAGTGTTATACCAGGGAGAGCAAGGTCTGGCCTTCCCAAGGGTCTCTCATCCTGTTCTGGAAAAGAAACCGTGAGCTGATCAGGGCAGCTTTGTCCTCCTTTTTCCCACCATTCTTTGGGTTTTAATGGTTAACAACACATCTGTGTTTCATTCCCTGCCTTCAGTCTGGAAGGGGTGAGGGGAAAGTGGTCTCTTTTTCAAAATCCTTGTCAAGAAGATGGAGGTGCTGGAGTAATCTGAAGGGGAAGGCGAGTTATTTTTGTTGACAGGATTTCAACAAGTAACAGTTCCGGCTAATTGCACTGTAATTGAGTTGGCATGTTAATAAGGACTTAAAGGGACTTTCTTTACTTTTTATCCATTACAAAGGGATTTTGAAATGCAGGCTGTTTTGCTTTAAAAACAGAAACACAGCAAATAAAATGGAGCAATTGAATTAATTTGCTGAACTCCCTCAGGCCCAGGCAATAAGGTTACCACTAAAAAGCCAGATACTCCCATAGGAGGAGCACTCAGGGAAGCTTTAGGAAAGCAGATGACCAGGGTAGCTGGGCACTAATTGCTCACCATTAGCTGCAGTGTTTCCCCTAGCAGTCACCAGAGAAACTTTTCTGTCCTTTTAATGACCCTCAGTTCACAATGTTTTTCATTATCAGTTTTAATAGGAGAGAAAATAAATCTGCGCTCATATGAGAAGGAAAAATCACCATTTCAGATCTACATTAAGGAGAATTTATGAAAGTGTAGCCTCACTCCTTTTCTTCCCCCACATGTTTCAGCAGCTAGGCCAACTGCTGCATCAAACTGATACAGGTATGTCATGGGTTCAGCAGTAGCAGTCATTTTTCTCCCTCTTGGTAGCTGGTGCAGCACTGTGTTTTTGATTTTGGGCCTGGGAACAGCGCTGATAACACCAGTGTTTTCAGTTACTGCTTGGTAATGTTTTGGTTTGACCAAGGACTTTCTGAGCCTCATGCTATGCCAGGGAGGAGGGGAGCCGGGAGGAAGCAGAGACAGGACACCTGACCCAAACTGACCAAAGAGGTTATTCCATACCACAGCACATCATGTCCAGGATGCGAAGACGGAGGGCAGAGACCTGGAAGGGTGTGGTGTGGTGGACTGGGGGTGCACAGCATGGTCAGGTTTTTGGTAGTGGGGGGTTCGCTGCTGGGGGGTGCACTGGCTGGGTCGGGCTTGGTGAGCAGTTGTATTCTCTTTCTTTGTATTTCTCTTGTATTATTATTGATGGTAGCAGCAGTGATTTGTGTTATACCTTAGTTACTAAACTGTTTTTATCTCAACCTGAGCGAGTTGAATTCTTTTGATTCTCCTCCCCATCCCCCTGGGACTGGGGGAAGAAAGAGGGGAGGGAGGGAGTGAGTGAGTAAAACTGCGTGGGTTGGGGGCTTAAAGCACAACAAGGTAGAAAGCTTTCCTCTTGTCTAGCATGCTCTAAAATTGCCCAGTCCTTGTTCTGCAGCATCTGGCGCTGGTCACTTCTTGGAGTCAGGCTACAAAGGATGGTTCTGAACCAAAAGGAGTGGTAAAATGGGCTTTTCTTGTAAGAGGATGTATTAGTGCTGCTTCTATAAAACAATCTCTACAGTGCAGTCGAAGTTTCATCTGAATGCCTGTAGGTGTTCAGCTTAAACTTGTGTGGACAAGAACACTATGAACATACTTGGATTCATCCACTCACCAACCATCTAATCATCTCAAGCATCTAAGACCAAGATTGTGCTTTCCTTTAATAATAAATGTATTCTGGGAGACTTCAAAATATGACATCAAAAAGCTGCTCTGGATTCCAACATCCCTCACAAGGTGCAGTGATTTTAATGTGACACCCTTAAATGTAATACAATATGTTGATTTAGCCTTAATTGGTTCCAGTGGCACCATCTCCAAATGCTCTTTTACACAGTAAGTACTTCACCTGTTGAATTAAATGTTACTCAACATAATCTCAAAGGAAATGGTGCACTTATGCAAACCAGTGCCATGCAAAATATGGTATTTTTTAAGATACAGATGTGCTGGGGTACAGGTCCCTGCTCCTACCTCAAAGTGCAGAAGTGCCTGCAGTCCTGTGTCCCTTGGCCAGTACTTACTTTACTACTGCAGGCCATGACTTAATGAGCTGATCTGACCTAACACTGTGGTGAAAGGATGTACCACATTCCATGTGCAGCTCCACCTCTCAATACTGAACAGTCAGTTCAAAAACCTCACACGAACCACTTGTGAAAACAATGGATGAAAGGGAAAAATAAGGAAGTTTGTGCTTTTTGTGTATATTTATGCTTAATGATTAAACATGGCTCCTGCGCTGAGTAACATTGCAAAAGCTCTCTGAAAATGCATTCACAATATATTTTAAGGGCCTTAGAGGTGCACAAGCGTTTTGTGGATCCTCTGCACAGGGTTAGTTTCATGGCCTCTGATTTTTCCCTAGCAAAACAGTGATTAGACATGTCCCTCCGAACACTGCAGCATTGTTATTACTGTGGGATGTGTGTGGAGTTTGATGTATGTATCCACTGATAGCAATGGAAAAACTCCCATTCAATTTAATGGGCTTGAAGCCAGGCCCACAGTGGAGCCTTGTCTGTAGCTGTTACTGTGATGGTGGATTCTATAACAACTGTATCATAAAACACTTTACAAAAGAGTCATGAACTCTGGAAAAGAGTAAGGCTTATATATGCTATTTAAACAGAGGAAGTTGCTCAGTGACTTTGGCAGCAAAGCATGACCCCCAGTTATGGGTAACTGAAGCCGACATCAGAGAAACTATATAAGCAGATAGTTAATATCAAGGCTCACATCTTTCCAGTCTGTTACTGATTCTTATTTCTGAGCTGGATCTAGGGATGGATAAGAGGAAAATGAAAGTGATGTGTGATGAGAGTGACAGCCCCTGCATGTAGAGAGCCTGGGCATAGCTTTTTTGCAGGCTGTCGGGTCATTGTTTGATAATTGCATTTTCACTGAAATCGATAGCTAAATTCCTCATGATGTCAGTGAAGCCAGAGTTTCCCGTTCTGGACTAATGTCAGAGGGTGAAGTGAAGTAGCTATCACAGAAAGAAAGGATGCAAATATAAATAAGATGGGGACAAATTAACAGCTGACAAATATTCTCTCCTAATCATACAGAAGACTTGGAAGAAAAAAGAACACTAAGGAATAAACTAATCCCCAGGTTTCTTTTTCAGGATGATAAATAAATGTCTGAATAAAAGGAGAGAGAGGAAAGGAGAGGCAGGAACACGTAACTGTTCACTCAGAAGGGTCTGAATCTTAGCTAGGAGAAGCCTATAGTGTAAAATAATTTTCTTTTGTTCATGGAATAGGGCCTGTAGTAACAATATTGCCTTAAATAAGTGCCTTTTCCTGGCCTTGGCCTCTTATTTCCACTCCTGAGCAACAGCACACTATGCCATTATTGCACTGACACAACTATTTGCGGAGCCCTGCTGTAAACAGGCTCAAACAACCAATCAACTTTAAAACTAGAAGCACTACAGAAGTTTTAGGAAATTGCTGGAAAGATGGTGATTGCAAAGTCATGGACCTGGTGACACCAGAATGCTTGATCTGTCTTTGGATGTTTCCTGGATTCACCAGGGAAAGCAGTCCTCCCTCTCCCCATCCTCCTGACCATGGAGGCAAGCTGTGCTTGTATGGTATGATCAGGGCAACAAGTCTGGTACATTCATTTAGAACATTTTGTTCAACATCTTTGTCGGTGACATGGACAGTGGGATTGAGTTCACCCTCAGCAAGTTTGCCGATGACATCAAGCTGTGTGGTTCGGTTGATACGTTAGAGGGAAGGAATGCCATCCAGAGGGACCTTGAGACGCTTGTGAGGTGGGCTGATGCCAACCTGATGATGTTTAACCATGCCAAGTGCAAGGTCCTACACCTGGGTGGGAGGAATCCCATGCACAGCTCCAGGTTGGGCAGGGAAGAGATTCAGAGCAGCCCTGCGGAGAAGGACTTGGGGGTGTTGGTTGATGAAAAAATGAACGTGAGCCAGCAGTGTGCGCTTGCAGCCCGGAAAGCCAACCGTATCCTGGGCTGCGTCAAAAGGAGCATGACCAGCAGGTCGAGGGAGGTGATCCTGCCCCTCTACTCTGCTCTCCTGAGACCTCACTTGGACTACTGTGTGCAGTTCTGGTGTCCTCAACATCAAAAGGACATGGAACTCTTGGAACAAGTCCAGAGGAGGGCCACAAGGATGATCAGGGGACTGGAGCACCTCCTGTATGAAGATAGGCTGAGAAAGTTGGAGTTGTTCAGCCTGGAGAAGAGAAGGCTGCGTAGAGACCTCCTAGCAGCCTTCCAGTATCTGAAGGGGGGCTATAGGGATGCTGGGGAGGGACTCTTCATTAGGGACTGTAATGATAGGACAAGGGGTAATGGGTTCTAACTTAAACAAGGAAAGTTTAGATTGGATATGAGGAAGAAAGTCTTTACTGTAGGGGTGGTGAGGCACTGGAATGGGTTGCCCAGGGAAGCTGTGAATGCTCCATCACTGCGGTGTTCAAGGCCATGTTGGACATAGCCTTGGGTGTCATGGTTTAGTGGGAGGTGTCCCTGCCCATGGCAGAGGGGTTGGAACTAGATGATCTTAAGGTCATTTCCAACCCTAACTATTCTACTATTCTGTGATTCCCCTGCATGAGCTGTTATCAAGCTCAGGACTGCCTGGCATGCAATCCTGGTGGCATGATTCATGTATCTTATTCTCCCTTTTCCCATGTACTAATCTTCCTTTTTGCTGTGCTTTGTTTCTCCTTTTCTCCAGCCCAGACTTCTTCCAAAGAGGCAATCCACCCCTAACTGCTTTTCCTTCATTTGTCTCAGTTATGCTACATCCGTACCAAACTGGATATTTCTGATGCTGGTACCTGGGCAGTATTTTCTTTATATGGTGTTCCTGGATATGGTAAACTACACACTGTTGGCCGTATAAGGTGCTACTCCCCAAAAGATTCCCCAGTGCTTCCCTTCTATTATCCGTGAGTCTTGTCCACTGTTCACTTAACACCTCCTTAACCACCTGCAAAATCCAGCCACCCCTTACAGTGTTATCTGAAACTTCTGTCAGCTTCTGTCATTGCTATCTTTTAGGTCCACCAATTTCTCATGTCCTGACCAGTAGTTTCTCACATCCTGGTCAGTTAGCTTAGCTTCGGCCGGCGGCCTTGTCATTTGCCCACAGTTCTAAAAAAAAGAGGAAGAAAGGGGAAGACAGTGAGATAATATTTCTCAGTCCTTTCCTCTCAACCTGGGAGATCTTATTGAGCTGGGTTCCCCAAGGATCTCTCCTGAAGCCAGTGCTGCTCACTCATATTAATGGCTGATGAGCTAGATAAGACATTAACAATTGTGCAGACACAATTAAGCTGCATAGGACTGTAAGCCGTCCTAAGGATTGCCACAGAATTTAGATTAACCTTGTTCAGCTGGGTACCCAGTATAGAAAAAATACATCTGCAATCCAGCAGGGACAAGCGTGCTGCTCTGTGTGTCCATAGGGACCGTCCGCTCATACACAAGACAGAACTGTGGCTGTGGAGCAGTTTTGCAGAAAAAGGTTGAGTGGTTCAGTGACGACAGGATGAAATTGGGTCACTAATGACAAAGTGCTGAGAAGAAAACACCCACTGGTGAGAGGTGCAGACAGGAATGCCATGCACAAGATGAACAAAAATAATCCTCTTGCTCTGTTGGGTCTAGCTGTGGAGATGTTTATTCATCTGCTTGATCTAGTTTTAGGGACAGTTCTCCAAGAAGGGTGCGAGCTGGAGGATATTTCAAAGGAAAGCAATGAGAACCAGGTCTAAGAAACAAGACCTGCAAGGGAATGTTGAAGGAAATTAAAATGTTTAGGCTAAAGAAAAGGAATATGAAGGGAAAGATGCCAGCAAACTTATATATAAAAAAGTAGCTGCACAGAGGAAAGAATAAACTGCTCTTTCACGTGCTCAGGGCACAGAGGAAGAATTAATGGCCTCAAGGGAAGATTTAGGTTAGTTGCGAGGAAAGCTTTCCAATGAGCTTTGGACAAAGCTCTGAACCAGTTTGCTCTGGGAAACTGGGGAAGCTGCAGCAGGGAAAGTTTTTGGGAACATGCTGAAGTAGCATCTGTCAGGAGGGGTTAAGTACAACTGATCTTGCATTTAAGCTGTGGGATTGAGCTCCTTATGTCCATTCCAGCCCCATCTTCAGTGAGCCCATGAAATTTCCCTCAACAAGATGAGAATTTGCTCAGCATATCATCAACCCTTCTGATCCAAGCCATCAGCTTCAACCAAGGCCCCTTTCACTGTTTCAATTTGGAGGAGAAACTAATGGTGGAATTGGGAATCTGTGACATAAACTTGTTTGTTTGCAGAAGACGGACAAAACTCCATTGCACTGAAGCCAGTAGAAATCCTACAGCAGAAGCCAACTTCTTTGCTTACAGTTTGCAGGCTTCTTTCAGCCAACTCTCTGATCAAAAATATCCCCACAAGAGTTTCTAGCTAGTGCATCCCCAGTGCTAAGTCAAGCTGCATCTGGTGTTATTTTACTGCTTTCTCTTTGAATTCTTTCCATCTTTCTGCTCTTCCCCTTTTAGAGACACCCAAGTCTTCACCTTCCTTTTTTCTTCCCTAAATCCACCCCACCATCCCTTTGCATTCATGTTTCCATTTTGGGAAGGATGCTCGTGTAGGTATTACTTTCAATCTGTTCTTTCAATAATTTGAAGTGAAGGAGGATACTTAAACATACAATTCAGAAAGATTTAATTCAAATCAAACCAATATTATGAATGACTAAAAACTCCCCACAAAGTGTAAAATGGCAACATATGCAGGCGACAAAAATGTCTTAGCGTTAGTCATGATTGTGAATGATGATTTAGGTGGAAAATTCTGAAGAGGAGGTTAACAGAGCTAGGTGAATGAAAAATAAGGTATTTAGCCTGACACTGGCAGATACTGGAGTGTGCACAAAGTCTTGAAATTACATAGGTGAAATATTTTTAAACCTGGAAAAAAACCAAACCAAAAGTCAGCTACAAAACAGTTAATGTTAGTGGCAGATGCTCTATTCCTGTTTAACAAGTACTTTCAGGCTTTTTTGCCTGAAGAGCAGTGTCTCTTTTCTCAGTTAATGGAGATGGTTCATTTAAAAACACCAAGTTAAGCAGCAAAGAATAAAACGTATTTATTCTAAATGGAAAGGCAATTACCACAATGATGTTCCCCTGGGCATAAAAATCTACATGCACTACTCAGTGGAGCTACAGTAACCTGCTTTTGCAAGTCATTTAGCACGTGGAATTGAGTCGTTTTTAATTGCTTGCTGAATTACTTGGCTTTTAGCTTTCAGCTCTTCCAGTTGTAAATTGGTTACAGGCTGAAGTGGAAAATACAGAGAAACTGTGGGTTTCAAGACAAGCCTCTAAAGTGCTTTCCTCTTCATCTAAGGAATTTCCAACCTGAATTGAAATTGTTCCCCCATTGGAAAAAAGAAATTGCCGGGGATGCACCTTTCAGATGCCTAAACAGATTTCTCATTTAGGTTCTCCCAGATAGAGGGAGAACCACTTTTTGGTAGTTTTGACTTCGTTTGTACCTATAAAAGCCAATAGATTGCCTCAATGTTGCCTTCAGCTAATACGAAGGAGCAGGCTCACACCAATAATAATTAGCTTTGCTCGACATCTTTTGGTGTATGAAAAGATGAGATTAACTGGGGATTTTTAAATTAGTCGGTTTTCTTGAGTTAACTGAGGATTTTGATTTGGATGTCAAGAAATCCGTTCTGATCCCTGCTGTTAGCTTTGGGGAGAATAACATTTTCAGCAGCAACAGCAGCACAGTCCTGGAAGCTGATCTGGAGAAGAAATGGTATCACCACAAAACGTCAGTGAGTTTAAAGCCAGCTACTTGAGGTTGAACCAGACTTCACTGGTTTCTACAGTTCAGTGACTGAAACTCCCACTAAAGGCCAGGACAAATAACCATGCATTAGCTTCAGCAGGCTCTGGCCAGAGCTCTTCAAGGGAAATCTCCTTTGTTGCACCTCCCACATTGCTTCTTGCTAGTGAACCTCTGCTCTGGATTTGAGTGTGCTTCTGCAGAAGCAAGCTCCTCTCACACCTCTGTGTCCAGCAATAATAGTAACTGGACTTCCTGGCTCAGTCTCTAGCTCTTCCCATGCTCTTTTTTATGCAAAGAATTCAAACATCTCAACCTTCTGTACCCCTGAAAATATCTTTCTGTGTCCTTTAAGCAGTCCCCCAGTCCACAGTGCTGTGCCTGTGCATTCGCACTGACATTTCTAGGATAGCTGTGGTGCACTTGTGTCATCTCTGCAGGCTTTTGTGTAGTCTTGATGTAGACTTTGCTCTCTGCTTGGCCAGATGTATAGCTGCACAATGATAAAGAACAAAAAAGGAACACATCATGAGCTGGAGGAACAGGACTGCTGCTTGCAGAGTGAAAGATTTTTAACATTTTGAACACTAAGGAAACTGGACCCTCAAAAGCAACCCACACCCATGCTTCAGAGCCCTATAAAACAAAGCTCTGACGGCAAGTAAAAGGAAGCCAAGTCCTGCACTGAAGTTACCACTTAATACTTTGCAAATGTGCCTGTTTTGTTCTGTCATATTTGTTTGCTAAATTCCAGCCTGATGGAATTTGAAACAGCTGGGACCTTTAAGTCCTGTGGTGACCCTGGCCTCCCTAAAATCAGAGCTTTTAGCATCATGCTGATCCTGGTCACCGCAGGACTTTCTCTCCTTTTCATCTGGCAGCAAGGGCTGTGTAGCTGCACCTCTGGGTCTCCTTGGTTGCTACAGTCCTTTACCTTGGGGGGAAGTTGGCTGGCTGACTCCTTGCCCTGCCTGTTTTTACCATAGGAGGGACAACGACTTACCCTCATTCAAGTGCTGAAGCTCCATGTCCCATTATCTTTGAGCCTCAGTGGTTGTTTACAGTGGATTTCTCTGAGTGCTTTGTATCCAATGTGTGTGACTAAATCCCATCTCGGGGAAGGGGATTTCTGCTCTTCCCACATGCCACAGCTAAAAGCACACCATGTGTCCTGCTTCATGTTGCTTCATCCCGAAGTCGCTAGGGTTGTGCTGCCTAGCAGGACACCACCCATTTAAACTGGCCAAGAAATCTGTGATTCCACCTCATTTGCTGCTCACAAGCAATGAGGCTTGGAAAGCGACTCAGGAGATTAAGTATGTGCTCTCCGCTAGAGGAGCACAGATGCTACACAGAGACCCTAGACATTGAGGTCCAAAATAGGCTGTGACAGGGAGCATTGTGAAACACTAACACGCTAAAGGTAGAACAACCATAATCAAGTCTTGAGCTGAATACAGTGGAAAGGCAGCCAAGAAAATCACTCTCCATGTACTACTGCTTTTGCCAAGCTAGCTCCTACAGCACGTGCAACATACAGATTCTCCAGGCCTTGCTAGGCTGTGTGTTGCATTGTGCTGCCGACTCCTGTGGTGAAAACTCAAGGAGGAATATGTCCAGTCAGCAGATGTATTACATGACAATTTTATGTTCGTTTCCCCCTGCAAATTTCAACTGGCATTTCTTTTCCAGTGTGATTCAAATACCGGTCTGAGGAGGTCATTCAGAGGAAGGGCTTTGTTCTTTGCTTAGAAGGCTAGAAACCAGCGTTAAACTTCAGACACAGCTGTGCTCTCAGACCCAGCCGACACACAGGACACCCTGTTTAGATGTCCTGCACAAAGCTGTGGCCTCCTCTTTTGCTGTCCTGCAGTGAGCTACCCAGTGGAGTAAGACGACGAGGCGTGTTTATCTGTGCTGACGTAGCCATTGCCGGCAGCACCCCCAGGTCACGGGTTCTGCTTTTCACCCTGTGCCTGATTGAAAACAGTCGCTGCTGAAAGTCTCCCATTGACTCTGATGGTCTCTGGAGCAAACCTGCACACAGCATAACTGCCTCATGGTGGGATGCAGATGTACGATATGTACATATTCTGCTGCTCTGACAATATTCAGAGCAGGGATGAAATCCAGGTGCCTGTCCTTAGTTCAGTGGATCATTGCCATGCACACTCACAGGAGAGAAAGTGTGTGTACAAAGTCAAACAGGGCTAGATTTACTGAATAGGAGGGCCTCACTGTCCCATCCCGTTAGCCACGTCTGCTACCACATGTATATTCTCAATTACATGACGTGGTAGCAGCCATGAAACTCCTGAATGTTCCCTGCTCTCCATCCACACAACAGCTGCATCCAGCTCTATATACCTACAAAAATGCCTCCATGGAGGTAATTTCAAGCCCATTACCACTGTGACCTTGCAGAGTCCAGCTCACCAAGCTGGCAGAGCTGGCAGTGCTGCGAAGCTGCTTTTAATGCAGGAGTCATTGAAAAATTCCTCTCTCCTGTCTAGTTATGTCTTCCTTACAGGAATTTTTTGACGTGGCTTTGGTCCAGCTGGCTCTCTGAGGAAAGGAGAGTCTTTCCACACATAAACCTGCTGTGAACTTTATGATAGGTTTTTAAAAACTGGCAAAGTTAAACACATCAATTGTCAGTTGGTTTAATGAAAGAAGGGAGAGGAAAGGGGCAGTTTTAGGCATGTGAGACCTCTTGTTCTTGAAATCAGAATGGAAACTTAAAACCAATCAGTGCTGCTCATGGGCCCAAATGATCTCTGCAGGCAAAGGGAATGCAAAGAGAGAGTTATTGTAAGAACTCAATAAGTAATCAAGTTCCCATTTAGGCTGGTCTGATCACAAGCAAATGAATAGTTCCTTCCATTTTAGAGCGTGCGGCTTTGGGAAGATACAGTCCTGTGGTGGTTACCCTTTAAAGTAGTTGCAGTCTCTCTGTGAGGGTTAATTTGAGGACAAAGGGAATAAAATAGAAAGCACACCACTTTGTTGATGTGTGTCTTATCTGCTACAGAAAGCACTCTCCCACAGGGAGGGAAAAGGACTGATTTCCACTGGCACAGCAAAGCCTTTCTGCTGATGCTCTTACAAAGGGTCTGAAGTAGATAAAAACCTTATCCAAAATCCATCCAGATCATCCCAGCCTGTTAATGTTTTCAGACATTTTTATGGGGAATGAAGACTATAGAGTTCTCTTTGAAAGGAGCCAATAGTGCCACTGTCTCCAAGAAAAATTACGCCTGAGGCAACTTTATGGTCTTAGAAATACTCCTTTTGGTCTGGCACAATAGGTACAGGTGCACTAGCAACAAAAGGAACATGACTGTGACTGCAGTGCACCTGTCTGGATTGGCAGCAAAGGATTTACTGACAGAATGAGGGATTTAAAGGAATGTGGACATGTGAAACAGGAAAGGCCAGATTCAGCTCTGATGTATACAGCACAGGTCTTAACCGGCCAAGGCTTCCTTTTGCGTTGAGAACTCCCCAAAACGAAGCCATGCCTTCCACTGATGTGTGGCTATGTACCTCCAAAGCAATGTGAACACACAAGTCTCTGCTGGGTTTTCCCAGACCTCAGGAGCACAGCCGCAAGATCCCACACTGAGCTGTGTGGCTCTATGCTAGCTCCCTCGTGACTGGGGAAGAAGTTGCTTTTCCCTCAGGCCTGTCAGGGAAATGGGGCCTATGAAAGGGGAACCAGAGACCAAATAGCATTTTGTGAGCTTGCCTCTACCACCGCAGAGAAGCCAATGGATTCCTGAGCTCAAGAGAATGTAGATCTGACCTTGGTTTAGCCTCTCATCTGTGATAAGCCAGCTAATTCAATCTGCAAGTCTGGCTAACTTGACTCAGAGACTTTTGTACCCAGACGGCATAAGTACATAATAATTCAATTGGAATTCTGTTGAAGATGTGTTCCTACAGTAAATACAATTATTTAGCCATGTAACAGGAATTCAGGATGAGCATAACGTACAAATTAGTTATGTTGAGTGATCTTCCTGGATGCTTTTTAGCTGTACACCGATGACAAAGATGTCTAATCTAGTGCCAGAGTCTTCCCAGGGTGACAACTGACATCATAAGGAATTTTCAACTCTGGTCATCTGCATGGGTAACAGGGGAACACGGACAGGGATGCATAATAAGTAAGCTGAAAGGAATTGTGGGGAAGCTAAATTAACATGACTTTATGACTTTATTTTAGTGTTGTCCTGCTGCTTTAAAGCTTAGATGAATGAGTTGATAGGTACCGGAAAGTTGGTTTTTGTGAGTCTCTGTGTACATATTGGTATCATTTTGCATGTACTAATGCATAAAATCTGTCCAGAACTTGCCTCTTCTCAGAATCAGCAACCCATTAGGCTTGGGGAAAGTGCAATTTCTATTGAATAAAAGGGTAATTACAGTTCATTAGTGGGCTAGGCACTCTGTTCTCTTTCACATTAGAGCACTGCCTTTTCTTTCTATTGAAGCAATGCAATATAATGTTTAAAAAATGTGGACTGTAAGCCTAAATGCCAGTAAAGAGAAGAAAAACACTTTTAAGCCTAAAGAAATCCTCTTGTTCCTTAAACTTTGTGGGTAAAATCTTGGACTCACAGAAGCCAAAGTCAAGACTCCCACTCATTTTAGCAGGGCCAAGATTTCAATATGCTTTGTGTATTCTCAGCATGTATAACTTGATCCCTTCTAAGGAGATTTATAGCAGGCGGGAGAAACTACAACACTATAAAATGTTGGTGTGTACATACAGAGTGAATTAGTAGACACAAAAGATTTTGACCATTGAAGTCAGATTTGAAAATGTAGCCCCGTATCAGCTTGAGCAAATGCATGTAGTAAATCCCGGTAATTCCCAGAGAACTGCTTGCACATTTTTGCGAATGTGTTTTCTGTGTATTATATCCTCTGCTTGCCTAGAGCCAGACTGCAATCAGCAGCAGTACTGCCTGAGTAAGGACTTAAGACCACATTCCTGTAATGTATTACAGAAATATTCTGTTCCTGGCAAATTATCTCCACATACAGTAAGTATAGATGTTAAATCTGGAAACTTTCTGTAAGGAATTCAATTGATTTTTCCATACACAAAAATACCACCTATATATTGAAATGCATGCACTCTCATTTACAGAGAATCGTACACCTGGGTACAACACAGCTTTAAAATCTTGGGCCATGAATTTTGTGTGAAGGGGAAGCATGATCTAAGAAGTCTAAAAAAGTTGAACTGTGACTTTTTTTTTCCCTAGAAAAGGAAAAAAATGCCCAGCATTAAATGAATACATCTGAGATTCTTCCTGGTGATGAAAGATAGAAATCCTGTTGACTGTGCTACATAGATGGACTCAAAATTAATCTTGAAAAAGATATTTAAGCAACCTGAATTCCCTGGCAGTTCTGAAACCCAAAGTTGACTGTTGATCTGGAATGAAAACTCAAGATTTCCTGTGAAATGGAAAGGCCAGTTGACTGGCAGGTTAGTGTAAAATTGGCTCTGGATTTGCTTTTGTAGCAGGTCAAACACAGGCCACCTTTGAGTGTGGCACAGGCACAGCAATGATCTGCTCCCAGCCTTTTGTCCATGAGTTCAGTGCATGGAAAACAGCGATAGCTTCAGTGGAGCATTTCCAAGAATTGTCACATCCTGCTTGACCCCCCAACCCTTTTCTGCCTGCCCAACGAGGCCAGCTGTGCATGGCATGGTGCTGTGGCAGCCTGCCTGCCGCTGTGTTCCTGCGGGCAGCTGGGCAGGGTCTTCCCTGGGAAGCAGGAGCCTGACACAGGGGGTGGCTCTGGACCAAGCTCCATAGCCCTGGCCAGGGAGACGCAAATGCTTCATTAAACAAAAAAATACATCGATTATGAATCCAGCTAGCATAAGCCAACATTTTCATTTCAAATGGCCCCAGGGAAGCTACGTAGTTGCCTGTTGCTGTTATTAGGTCTTCCATCGACACAATGCCATGTGTAATGGTGCCTCTGGCTCACTGGGCATGTACCTTTGAAGTGACTGTGCGAGTTTTGTGCCCCTGTCTGGGTAGAAATGTGCTTATCACCACTCCTGGGGGACCAGGCAGCCATGAGGCTGCTTCTTCCGTCCCCATGACAGGGGAGGGCTGCAGTGGCAGTGGGCACAGAGGCGGCAGCACAAATGACCAAATCATATGTCCTCTCTATGAAAGCATCACAGTGGAGAAACCACTGACTATAGATGATTCCCCCCAAAATAGAAGGCAGGGCAAGCCAGATACCCAGGCTTCCCACCACAGCCTGGCATGCTGCTGGCCCTAGCACCCAGGGTCTATCTGGTATCCTTGCCTCTGCAGGGGAGCACTTTTCCTGCGGTGAACCCTATGGCATGGCCTAAGTGCAATAGCTTGATGGTGCTTTAGCTTACCCCACTCCCACCCCACATTTCACTAACACTGAGGTTTATGAGTTGCTGTGCTGCGGCACTTTGTAAAGCGCAAATTGGAAGTGCAGAAGGCAATAACTTTGCAGGCAAACAGAACAGCCATTATGTGCTTAGCAATGTTCAGGGCCCTGAACATTAGGGTCTGTTTTATAGAGGGAATAAATACAGGTCAGAGGAGAGAGGGTATTCTGTCCGTACCACGACTTCTTCAAATACTGTCTAGTCAGCAACCAGAGAGACCTCACCGAAAAGAGTCTTCCAGCTCTTTCAGCCAGATTACTTTTCAAAGGTAAAATATCTGGGCTGATAATAAAGGTATTAATCTAAAGTGCTGCCTATGCATTTAAAGAAATGCCCATAAACTGTCAGACTGTAAAAGTAAAATGCTTTATTTAATTCCAAAACAGACTTGCACAACCGTAACTCTCCAGCTTGGCAAAAAGAAAACATCGTGCATATAAAATAGGCTATCCAAGATCCAAAGGCAGTACAGTTTCAGCCTCAGGCTTTTCCACAACTGCTGTGCTTGGGGCTACAATTAAACTTTTCAACTTCAAAAAGAAATATTTAAAAAATGAGAATAATCCTCCGAATTATTCCGACACAAGCTTGAATATTTACTTTGCATAAATCAGCAAGGAATATTTCTATACTGCTGGAGAACTTTAAACAGGATTCAAGGTGTTGCAAGAAATTTACCACCTACAATATTCAGGCCAAGGCAGCCAGGGGAGTGCTTCAGTGACAGGCAGAGGTACACGATGGAATTAGTCAGGGGAAAGGTTTATTTTCTTCAGCTTGTAGGAAATGGATTTCCTAAGGTCTTAGAGCTTTTGAAACACAGTTCCTAACACTTTAATAATCTAGGTCATACATTAGGTACATGATACTCCCTTGCATATTTTACAAAGGATTACAATGATTAGTAGATATTAGAAGAAGTTGCTGACATGAACATTATGTGCTACAGATGGCTATAAACGCATCAGTTGGAGCTTGATTCTAAAGAGCTCATTGACCAATGGTGTCTATCTTCCTTATTTTTTAAGCACAGTAAAATACATTGAGAGTCAAGGAAGGATTTAAGTCCAATCAACACACTGACATTGAGTAAACAATTGCCAAATGAACCAGAGAAAAGCCGTCAGGGCAAATACAGACTTCTAATACATAAAAGCAGTGTGATCAGGGCTGTCCCAACACCCACCACACTCATGTTTCTGGGATGGGGCAGAAGGGCAGCTGGATATCCACACATACCGGCTTTCTGCTAGCTCACCTTGCCAAGAGTGGCTGTTCGCAGGTATTTAGGTAAAGCATATACAGAATAGGGTTGGTAAAACGCACTTCTTCCCCAGCAAACTGTAACTACTTCCAGGGATCAGAGGGTTAGAGACAATAAGAGGCTCTTTAAATCATAAATTTAGAGAAGTCAAGGGTCTTTCTTTAAAGTTTGCTCTAACTACTTGCTCTCCAGATAAATCTTTCCATACTTGAATTCCCAGGATATTTTATTAATTTTCATTTGCTGAACTATTTCAGTTCAGTCTGAGTTTAGAGCAACAATTTCTCTTTTGCACTCAACTCCCCACTTCTTGCCCTGCTGCACAATCAGAAACAAATTGTGATATTTAGCACACAGGGTGCTTTTCGGCTGGTTTTTCTTTCTTGTTCACACAAAAATGAATGACAACCCTGTGCTCTGAGGTGCCTGACCCACACCAGGTAATGTGTCTCCTCCGCCTCAGTGCAAGCAAGACTGCACAAGTAGGACATTTGCCCCCACGTGACTGATCAATTCATATACCAAGAAAAGCTGACTGCGAAAACAGATTAAACCATTTGGCATTTTCCAAGTAGTACTTCTTTCTGCTCTTGCCAGGCAAGAGGAGAATTATGTTCCCCTTTATATGACAATTTTCAAAGAAGTTGGTTCAAAGCAAACAGTAAAATGAGCTCAGAGGAATTCCTGACTCTATCACAGAATGATTTATGTTGCGTTCTGAAATATTTCCAGCTTGTTAGAATCAACAAATTGTCTAAAGAATCAAACCATCCACCAGGCATATCGGTTTAGGTTGACACAATATTATGGTTTCCTTGGGCTCCATCTGCCCTTCACTGGCTTAGATTTTAACCTTACAAATTCTCTGTAGTGAGAAGCATCTTCTTACCCCCTGTTTGCAGCATCCCCAGCAGAAACTGGTCCCAGCTAAGACTGGTGGAAGTTGTCATCACAGAAATAATTGCAAATACCAGATTTACAGTGGAACCTCCGTAGTCCTTCTTGAGGTTACGCAGCAATATTTTCCATAACTTTGCAGCCTGATTTGCAAACCACACTTATTCTGGGGAGTTTCTGTCAGAAACTTGGCTTCTAGCAAGGATTCAAGCCCATGAATTGTTGCTATTACACTGTATTGAAATGCCTTCTTGAACAGGGTTGGACTGAAGTTCACCCATTCATGTTTTGCTGTAGGTGTTTTTTAAAGCCCACTTCCCTGGAAGATGTGTTGCCTGCCTTACTCTTCTCTAGGCCCTAATTTCATGTGTTTATGAGACAGATTGTTTCTCTGAGGTGACATAGTTCCTCTCCTAGCATCTGCGTTGGGCTCCCAGCCACATTGTTAGTGCCCCTGGGGAGGAAATGTAACCCCATGCAGAATGAACCAGGTTTCCTACCCTGGGCCTTGAATTACTGGAACTGCAAACACCATACTTTGCACTATTCATGAAAAACAGGCTTTTACTCAATATCCCCTCTGCCAGCATCAGACACCAATCTGAAGCATGAACTGCATATGCTACTATTCTTGTTGGGATTATTACTAATATGCATTATAATAAGAAAGCTACTCTCTATTCCTAATGAACAGAGAGGGTTTAAACGTCTTCCTTCTAGAGAAAACAGGTGATTCATCTCTCTTACTGGGAGGAAAGACTGACATATGCTGAGCATATTGTACCATCTCTTGTGAAGTTATAAGGCTTCCTCTGTAGGCAAGGATCACTAAGAAGAAAATGCCTTCCTTTGCTCTCCCTTCCCCCAGTGGAAACCATTTGATCCTTCCCCATGCTATAAACAAAGCTGCCTGTGTGCAATTGAGAAGAGCTGTTCAAAGATGTGAGATGTACAACTGAAGTCAACCACAGAAAGAATGGCTGAGGCTTGGCTAAATTTAATTAAAGTCATTCCCTTACTTAGGCTGGGAACCCAGACAACCTAAAAATACTTTGGCCCTTTCTTCTGACTCTGATTTTAGGCATGTGCTCTGTATTTATTTCTTTTTGGTGACAGAAAATGTTACTTAAGAAGTTGTTGGTTTTATTTTAACATGAGCTTTCCACGGATCCTTTTCTGAAAGCTGGGGCATGCATTTTGCAACAGCTGGCGAGTAGCACATGTCCTGTGCATTGGTAAGGTATGTTATAATCTATAGCCATTTGTCTGTTGAAAAAACGCAGGTGCCTGGTTTGTGGTAGGAGTTTTTTAGACTGCAGGCTAGCTGAAGCAAAATTCTTAGCCTCATTTTTTCCACCTTGTCACACAATTCTAATGCCATCAACTCAGCTTCTGCAAAATCATCCCAAAAGTGGCCTCATCCCAATTCTCTTTTTGAGCAGAAGGACTGGGTTAACAAAAAGCACATTGCTTTGTACCATACTGATGTCTGTGCATGTGCAACGCTGCCATCTCTGAGAGATGCTCTTAGTCTGATCTTTCTGGCTAATTTTGAAACAAGTAAATAGGAATTCTACAGTTTCCTCTGGATGACTTTGGTTCGAAGTTTAGACCATAAAAATACATTGAAGATCACAAAATCCAAAGGATGCAAAGCCGAAAAGTTTTCTGTAAGTTGGCTGTTTGTCATTATTAGAAACAGAAGCCGAAAGCCTTTTTTTTATAGTAGTTTCTAAGTTGCTGATTACTCTTCTCAGTTTTATTGACTACTGAAAAAGAAATGCCCTGCCAGTCACACTGACATACAAAAGAAATGTAATAAAAAACTTTACTTGTCCTAAACATGATCATGAAAATGCTGTATTTTTAACCAAAACTTCAAATGTCAAGCAAAACGGCGTGTCATGTTCAATTTTTTCATAAGCTTCATAGCTGATTGGAAACAAGATCATATTTTCAACCTTTTCAGCTGAAGTTGTTGATGGAAACTGAATACCTAGACCAAACCATCAAATTTTGCATATTATATGAGCAAGGGTTCATTTTTGTGCCTATAAAACTAAGCACCTCACAGTATAGCTGTAATAGCTACATTGCAATCTAAGTTGTTACGGAAGAAGAACGCAGTTAAAACAAAATGAAAAATAAAAAGCAACTAGTGAATAGACAGTGATATGACAAGAATCGGAGATGCATGACATTATTTTCTCTTACAGTTTTAAAATGAGATGCTCATTCTCAGTCATGCAAAACACTGATCTTCAGGGGATTTTCACTTAACATACTGCCATATTATTTTCCTAAGGCATCTTCACTGATTCTCTAAGGGAATGGGAATTCTGTGGGTGCTCTGTACCTGCCTTTTGGGAGTGTGCTCTCCCCAAAGCCCAAGGAAAGCAGCTTTCTCACTCCTGCTGCTGCAGTCTCCCTGGACACCCAGAGCTCTTCTCTTCTGATCTTTAAGGTCCATTTCCAAAGCATTGACACTACTGCACTAATAAAGGAGCTCCTTCAAAACAGTTCCCTCTGGAGTTAGCTCTGCAGTCCTGGCATCTGCCTCCCGCTTCCCTTTTCCCACTTTCTTTTCCATGGCTGTTTTCTCAGCATTTTCCAGGCGCACCAGCAGCTGGGGAAGAAATCGCTTCACTGACAAATGTGCTTATCTCCATTTGGATAGTCTGCAAAGATACACGTGTGGGAGAGCCCTACTGAATATATGCACCCAAGCACCAGCAGTATCCCTGAACAGAGAGATGCTGTATCATTAATGTGCTTTGAAGCTTAAAGAGTCAGTGGCTACCTGCAAAGTGGTGTCCCATCCCTCCCAGGGATCTCCTTATCAAGGCAGTGGGCAGACACAGTGGCTCAGGTCAGATTTTCTGGGCTGCCCGGAAGGGCACCAATAGGATGACATTGGAGGCTCTGGGTGAAAGCTGCAACTCCCTGGGACAATGGCAGGGAACACCATGATGGCAGGCTGCTCTTCTAGTCACAGCTCCTTAGCTGTATTGGCAGCCTCAGCCTTGCAAGGACTGCATGGTACCTTCTCACTGTGACTTTGGCAGAACCTACCGCAAGTCAGAGGTTTCACCACACGTCCTTGCCCCGCAGAAGACCTGTCAGGTTACAGCCCTTCCAAGGCAAGAGCTGCGCCAATACTGCTGTACAGCTACGTGTATCCACCTGAGCTACCTACAGCCAAACTCTTCCGGATAGTAGAGAAGCCCATCTGCGGCAGCAAGGGGCAGTGAAGGTGCTAAAAAGCAGACAAGCCTTACATGGGCTAAGCCCTGCATCTAGGGATCTGCTGGAGGGGAGTGTTAGTTACAGTGCCAGCTCTGCCCCATGTGGCCCTGCAGCTTGCCTTGTCCACAGGCTGTACCCACCCTGCCAGGAAGTGCAGGCACATGTCCCTGGAGTAGACAGGGTCTTGGAGGGGGAAGAGAAGGTCTCTCACCCCTTTCCGATTGCCACCCTCATGTATTGTGCTTGGAAAGCTTCTTCACCCAGCAGCACAGGCCTTCCACATGTCAGCTCATAAAACTCCCTTACCACACCTCCACCCTCCCATCACCTTCAACTGCTGTGGTCCTGTGCTTCAGGGAGGCATCACAGCTTTCCCAGGTGATGCAAGCAATGGTGAAATAAATATGGTAAAAGCTTGATTAAAAAGAGCTACCTCCTGTCAAAATGGGTCCTGAGCTCTGTATGGAGACCAAACTGCGGAAGAGTTTATGTGAGAAAAGAAAAACACTAGATTTTACCTTTTCTGCTACAAAAATATATGAATAACCACACTTATAATAAGTGTATAAGCACACATGTGGAAAGACTTGCAGTAATGTATGATTAAGACCTTCAGCATTGCCAAAGCAGAGCAATGGCAAGCAGATGTTCTGCAGGGCCATTTGGTACTCCAATATCATAGCAGCAGAGAGTTGCATGGTCACTGAGACTCTTAAAAGCCCCTTTGTGGCTTGATCGTATATCCCCACAAGTTTTGTGCCATTCGCCCATTCATTTACATTTACATTTAAATGTAAAGGAGATGATGAAATGCAGAGGTATACCTTGACTTGTCTAAGTCTGCATATTAGGTCAATATTATAGCCTAGAAACAGCCTCAGGCATAGGATGGGCAGTTGCTGCATGAACTGAAATAAATTACTGAAAGCGACAGCTTGACAAAAGTGTCAGGGAAAATAAGTTACATTGGTTTCCGTAGTAGCGGCTGCTCAGGCGCTGAATGCTGAGAAGTCTGAACCAAATACACCAAGAACCTGCCCCCTAATAACAGTGTGCAGGTAAGAGGAATAAGTATGCTGCTCAGGGTCTATGTTCTTGGCATTTAAGCTGAACTTTGAATGGTTGCACACCGGACAAGGCACAGAAATTTACTCCAGTCTGTTAGGTCATAGCCGTTGGCGCCCAACCCATGCTTTCCTGCAAGGTCCCTGTCCTGTGCTACTGGGGGGCTCCACCTTCTAGAATGTGTGGGCTACTCAACAAGAGACCAGCTGTACACGGACATGCTGGGAATGCTGTGCCTCAGCAAGCTTCCCTGCAAAGATCCCACCATCCTTGCGTCCTGGAAGGGCAGCCTGCTGCCTGCAACACAGCCCCCAGGTCACTGCAGGGCCAGAGCACCAAAACCCTCTGATGCCTGGCAGACAGAGTGCCCAGGTGTACAGACCGCTTATCTTTATTTCCCACATGTTTTTGGTAGGCTTTCCTGTGGGGAGGGAAAGCAAACACTATATTGTCAAAGCAATAAGATTTTGCACCTCTAGGGGCAGAAACTGCCTTTTCAAAAGGCATGTAATCTCTTCCCAGCCAGATGTTATAAGTCAAAAATATTTCGCTCTTGGGTGTTCTTTTTTATTCCCAGTTCATGGCACAGTAAAAAAATGACCACAATAACTTTCTGCCTCTGCTTTTGCTGGTCACCGGTAAAGGGTGTGCAGCTGGCTGAGATTCTGACTAGTTAATCACAGCAAGTGAGGTTTTAACCTTCAGATAATCTGAGAAGGGGCCACCTGTAGCAGACACAAGGCTTGAATTTATGGTCACATTACAACTGAGGGCTTACGACACAGTTTCCCACCGGTTTTGTGCGCTACTGCCACGTTGAAATCATGCTGCATAAAAACCGTCAAAAGACTTGCAGAAAATGGACCAGAAAGAGAAAAACAAATTCATTCTTCAAGTATAAATAACTGAAGAAAACAAAACAGAGGATTCCAGTAACAGCTGAAACCTTGGGTACAAGGAGCATTAAAACACTGAGATAAATGTTAAGTACTCTCCCCCCAGAACTAGAATATGTAGACCAGGTGACTATTTTTTTCCAAGCAATACAATCACAGAAAACGTAGTTGTAGGTTAACCAAAGCTCTTCACAACTTCAGAGTATCATACCGTGTTTCAGTTAAAAAACAAAAAGAGGGAAATTCAGAAACTATGTTTCAGCTTCTATTTTCATAATAGCTTTTTCAGCTTCCTATTTCACAATGACATTTTCATTTCAAATTGACCTTAAAAAAGGTTTTCAAAAATGGGATAAAACATGGATCATCCTCAGGGAATTCCCATCTTTGTCCCTCTTTACTGCTGAGGATCCAAATCAAACTCCCAAACCATTATTCCTTTAACTGTATGATTTTTAAAGGAGAAAGAAATATTTTACATACCAGTCACCTTGTCTTTTTTTTTCCTGAGTTACAGAAGTGACCAATATAGTAACAAATCCCTTTGGACTGTGGACAGTGACAAACCCATTCACTCCAGAATACTTGCAACAAATGCCAAAGATGCCCTCATTAATATTCCACAAAGGTTTTAGGATCAACAGTAGCATGCATAATAGTATTTAATGACAGCAGGGCTTATTATCAGAATGATTTGGCCTCATCTGGCCTCCTTTGGAAAAATAATGTGCATAATAAGGTATGCTAATGTTAGGCTTTTTGGCAGGTCTTAGAAGATGAGACAGTACAGCTGGCAGGATGAAATGGGAGCAGCTGGAAGAGGAAGACTTAGTTTCTACATATTAAAACATTTGACATTTGGTATCTGAAGGGAACACTGTTTAGAGCTAATAAATAACTCACCAATGATGACAACCTGTAATGACAGCTTTTGTTATGGTCTGGTTAATCCTCAAATTCTGCTTTGTCCTATTAGACCATCTGCCATCATTTTTTTAATATTATTATTATTATTGCTTTGTTAAGTGTCATGCAGTAGAAAAATTGTAGCCATGCAAATACAGAATGTATATCTTGGAGTCATTGCTTGCACAGTGAAGGGAGCTAGCAATAAGGCTCAGAGGAAAAGGCACAGAAATAAGTGGACAGAACATCCGAGTTGGGAAGCAGGGATTTTGCCATAGATCATCTTGTGTCTCCCCCAGAATGACAGCCGATGGATGCTGGCTTGTGTGCAGGTCTGGTTGAATGCACTTTTCTGCAAGCATTCACATTTCTAGGCATGGGAAAATGACACTTTTTTTCCCACTGAATGAACGTGGCCTGCTTCTGCCAGAGAAATTATAAGCCTCTCTCTCTACAAACATCTAACACATCAGCACCTATTTCTTCAAAGCCTGGGGTGATAACCAGGCAAGGCCATACATATTCCTTGCAGACACATCTGGTCAACATGGATGTGGTGTTGTGCCTCTCACAGTCTCATGATGTCTGATGTCACTCATTTTTGGTACATTGTCAGATCTAATAACTCTGCCTGAAAGACAACAGCTTTCACAGATAACTTGCCAAGATGCTGATTGTCTGGGAAATCCAGACAAAATGACATAGTTCGTGTTTGAATTGACTACAATGTGTGCACAGTGTGTTAGTTGCATGTTGGAAGTGATAGACTGGTTGGAAACATGTCATAGAGCTGATTTCCACGTACACAAAGAGCATCAACCAGGAATGAATGTAACTCTCAGAGCAGAACATGTACTAAAGAAAAGACGGAGCAATAAGAAAATCATGAAAAGAGGAAAGTGGTCTGGAAGGGACAACACCTATAGCATGTCAGGAAGTGTTTGTCAACTTGTTAGTAGTTAAGAAAAAGGCTCCTTTGGCAGTGTGATGAGCTAGAGGCACTCGTCTCAGAAACTTAACTTGCCAGGTTGGGAAGGAGGGAAAGTAGTGGAGGGGAGTTTATAAAGGAAGCCATTTGCACAAAATAGTTTGCAGCAAAGACTGCTTTGCCCAGACTATACAGACAATGAACTCTGCATTCAAAACCTTGGCTCCAGTATGGTGACAAGATTGTCCCGTTTCCTTTATTCTCTGGGCCCATGTTTTCTCGTATCACTGAAAAGGGCCACACCATGGACACACTCTCTGAGCCTCACAGGGATGTTGCTGAGATGCAGCCATCCTGGAAACTGCAGCTGCAGCACTGGTTGTGCTGGAAGTGAATGCTGTCCATATCCTCAGGGCACCCTGGTATCCTTAAAGGTGGCAGTTTGCTGGTTTCCAGGGATCTTGAGACAAGCCAGAGGCAGCCAAAGCCTCAAAAAGCATGTCCCACAGCACATCCTCATAATCCTATGATGCCTCAGACACCTTGGTATTTTCCTGGCTCATGCTTCTGAGCATTAAATTTCCACTGAATTGACACTCTAGGAACCAGTGTTCTGTTCCACCTTTGCTAGATCTCTGCTTTGGGAACTGGTGCTCTCCTTCCACCTGCACTAAAGATTTTCAGCATGAACTTGAGTTGAAGTCTTCAACTTCCTTGTCCAACAGAGTTCCTATCTGTAAAATGGTAGTAACAACCTTTCCCTTCCCAGGCAAGTTCTGTGAGGTTAACCTGCTTCACATTAGTAAGCACCTATCTGCAGAGCATTTAGCATTTAAGATGTACTAGAGAAATAACTGGTTTAGACCAAAAAAGAGGGATTTATTCAGTGTAGAGAGTATATAATTTAAAAATATGTTTTAGCTTCCCTTAGGGAAGAAATTAAAAACTTCCAAATGAATGGTTCAGCCTTCAGCTGTGTGGGTTTCCTTTTGTTGCTTAATGAGTAAGATCCCAAGGAAGAATTGAGTGCCCTTTTCAGAGAGTGTTTCATGTACCAGCATGGTTTTTTACCTGTTAATTGATTTCCATCACATTACTCACATTGTGAGGCACGCATCACAGCAGCCTTCTCTGAATATTTAACTGCAAAGTATAAAACCAGGTTTGTCTACTGATCATGCACTTAATCATATCTAATAATGCTTAAATATAACTATAGAGAGTAATTAGAATCAAGAGAGAACATCTTACTACTGATTTCACAGCATTTTTTTCTGTGAAGTTCCCTTTGAGATACCAAATGAAATGAATCTAGCAGAATATTTTTACAGAGTGTTGCTTTATGAGCAGCCTAGAATGACCAGCAATTCTAAACCTCTTCAGAAACAGGCTCTAATTAGTCAGGCAAAATCCATGCTTACATAAAAAGAGCCTTCAGGTGAACGCAGCATAGTGAAAAATATTATCCTTTTTCCACCAGGGCAGATTAGATGGAGGTGCCTGCCAGGTTACCTAATATATGCATTTCCATCAGGGCTGAGGAGCTGCAGAGCCAATCCAGCTCAGTGGCATCTGACCCACCTCAGTGCTGTTCAGCCCAAGAGGAGACAGGCTGCAAAGAAACAGATTCTGCACAGCAAGGCACTTACATTAACCAATGCATGGTTTTCTGGTAGCACACAATAGTCATCATGCTGGGACAGTAAACAAATGATTCCTGCGCTATACCACTCCATCTGACCAGGATGGTGACTCTGCTGGGGAGCCTCACTCACAGACAGTCTGGATCTGCTTCAATATCCAAGGGAAAGGGACACTGAAACAGTCTGATTGCTCATCTTTTGCTGTGCCCTGTCTCCAGTGTCAGCCCACAGGGCTTCCGGCCACATGGCACCAGGAGAATTCCCACACGCTTGAGTAGAGTGTTGTGGAGAAGGTGCCAAGGGTTCTGGAGACAACCTCCTCATCACATATTTTCAAGCAAGAGTGATAGGGACATTGTCCTTCTATACAAACAGGACCCCAAGCATGTACTCCAGCAGCCTTATTCCAGCCAATAGGACAATCCTGGTAATTCCTATAAACTCAGGATAATCTCTTTTTCCATTTGCAAGAGGAGTCCATTGTCTCCTGCCTTTGCTCTGACTTAGTAAGCTCACAGGTGCGAGAGGCTGGCACTATGGTGAAGGCATTAGCCTGTGTCCAGTGCACTCAGGGACATCCGTTGAGACACTGGGAAGCTACCTGAATCCTTTCTTCCTTTGGGTACCTCTTTGTAAACCAGGCATGAGACTTGCTTGTGTCCAAAGGCAGTTTAAATTCAATAACATTGGTGAGGACTTCAACCATCACAGTTACAGTTGCTGACAGATACACTTAAAAATGCATCAACCCAGAGATCAAACATTTCTGAGGTTATGTCCATGCTTTTGCAGTCTGCTTCGAATCATCTATCCCAGCTTCCATAGAAACAGCACCACTGCAAATCCTGCCTATAGCCATGGCTTGTCCAAGCTCCACAGTTGTCATGGCCACACTCTGACCAGCTCCCACACTTGCTTCTTTAAAGCTCATTTGGATCTGTCTTTGTAGGCAGTTGTTGCACCTCTGCCTGAAGAGTGCCTTGGTCTTTCCAGATGCCATTACCCTGGAACATTACCCTGTCTGGAATCCCAGCATTGGTGGCTTCAGCAGCACACACCTTGCTGGTGCTGTCTGAGGTAGCTTTATCTATTCTAAAATACCTCCTTACACAGTGCTGATAAATTGTGTGACATACGCTGAGAGAAATTCAGGACACTGAAGGTTTTTTTACACTATTCGTGGCATTATCATTACAGAAACATACATTGAGAAAAGCCTCATACCAGACAGTCTTGGCTTCTTTACACTAGATGGGCCGCAGATGTCCTTTACAGACTAAGTTATAAAATAGATGTAAACATTTGTCACTGTGTGGGGTTTTTTTAATGCCTTATTCCTGTCTCTCAGTGGGACTTTGATTTAACTTCTTAGTAAAAGCAATGAAAAACCTTAATTAAAATTTTGCTGCTCCCTGGACATCTGTTCTTGAGTGTTATATAAAATATTACACATCGTTATAAATATACATTCATATTTTATTTTAAACACATTAGTAATTGGGGTTTTATAGGGCCACAGTGATTTATTAGCATAGGATTGCAGCACCAGAGGCATACATGCACATATGCATGCACACACTTCTATATAGATGTAGACATATATGTATGCATGTATAAAATGTTGTGATGGCTCAACAAAATTCCAAGAAGGCTTTTTGGCAAAGAAGCAGTCGACTTCCACGTTTACAGTGTGTGCTTTGCTTCTGATGTTCATGCTAGACTCACCATTGCTCTTGCTGCTGCAAAAATGACTCAAATGTCCTATAAACTAAGGGTATTCAGGGACAGTAATAACCCACAGCATTTTTCATCCTTTTTGATTCTCTATAAATGGATATCTGCCACAAGGCATGTTATTTAATGACAAGCAGCTCCTAAGGATGCATTTGTAACCTCCAGACAGTCCAGACCATCGATGGAGAACTTTACAGTCAATGCTCCAATACTTAGAAATTATGCAAAGGAGGCTTGTCCCTCATTTATTCACCTGGTCTGGATTGTCCAATAGATGGGATTATTTCTTTTCCAGAAACTTTTGAAAGAGCTTGTAATGAGCTTAAAAAAAAGAACTTGTCTTCAGTTATGAGCCTTGTTACCATTACAGCTCTGATCTATTTCTGGACTAAGTCCAAGGAGTCTCAGACTTTCTGAACCTTCTCTACAATCACTGCACATTATATGAAAATTGCTAATTAATAGCAACTCCTTCTTGGAAACTGCTCCCAGTGTGGTTCATCCCCATTTAGTCATCAGCTAGAAAGTCTAGAAGCAGGGGCCCTTGTCTTTGCTGCCCCAGAAGTGCTACTGCGTTTCCAAGGCTGCAAAGAATCCTGCTTTCGGCAGCAAAAGAGACAACACGTGGACAGTTACTCTTTTGACAAACTTGAGCACTCCAGACCAAAAGCTGAAAGTGATGAATAGAGCAGAACAGCACTAGCAGAAGAGAAATCTCAGTATTTCTTCCAGTGTCACATCAGACTACATGGGACAAGTTCAGCAAGTCAACCACTACATGGATTCTGTCACCTTAGTTGGTTGTTCAATTTGGGACTTTCCCCTCTCTCTCCATGTTCATTCTTTTTCTCTTCTGCACCATCTTCACAGCTGTCAGTCACATTGGCCTCTCCCAATGTGTGCAGACGCACAGAGCTATCCAGCTCAAGAGCAGGAGCTCAAAATGGAAACAGCCTGATGTTACTGACTCACCGAATAAGGAACATTTTGTCCAGAACAAGCAGCTTCAGTGAGCTTATTATCCAGTTCAGTGCACAGGACACAGGGAAGAACCTGTCAGACTGAGCTGGGATTCTCCTGAGCTCTCTGAAAAAACCCAGTACCTGAAGTTCTGCATTTCACTTCGTAGGACTGTGACCTGCTGTGCAGACTTTGGGACTGCTGTTCTGAAATTAAACTTTCTTGGAATTCCACAGATTGCGGAAAATTGTTAATATTTCTGATGTTTTCTGGGGTTGGGTCAAAGCCAACTTTAAAAAAATCCACAGATCAGACATCCTGGTTTTCAGCCAGTTTAAGCATCTGTGATGACCAGAAATAGTAATTACACTTGCTGCTTAGGACTAGAAAAGACTTCCTCTTTACAATTAATATAACCTACAACCAAAAAGCCAACAACGGGCCAAGTTTAGGATTTCAATTTGGATGCTAGCTTCTGAGCATATGATACAAGCCCTAGATCATTGGATCGTGCCTACCACGCTGTACTTGACAGCACACACAATATATGAAGCTTATTGATATTGGATTTGACTGTTGCACAGTTCATCAGCTTATGTCCAGTTCTGAACTATCTAAAGCTGCAGGTTCCAGAGCAGGGATTCACAGCCTACAAAACCATATCAAACTGCCTATAGTCTTGCGAAGTGTATGAGCCCTGGTGCAGTCTTAAGGAGGAGTTTGACATGGATGCATGGAAGTCCATGAGAAACGAAAGCCAACCGTATCCTGGGCTGCGTCAAAAGGAGCATGACCAGCAGGTCAAGGGAGGTGATCCTGCCCCTCTACTCTGCTCTTGTGAGACCTCACTTGGAGTATTGTGTGCAGTTCTGGTGTCCTCAACATCAAAAGGACATGGAACTCTTGGAACAAGTCCAGAGGAGGGCCACAAGGACGATCAGGGGACTGGAGCACCTCCTGTATGAAGATAGGATGAGAAAGTTGGGGCTGTTCAGCCTGGAGAAGAGAAGGCTGCGTGGAGACCTCCGAGCAGCCTTCCAGTATCTGAAGGGGGCCTATAGGGATGCTGGGGAGGGACTCTGCATCAGGGACTGTAGTGGCAAGACAAGGAGGAATGGGTTCTAACTTAAGCAGGGGAAGTTTAGATTGGACATAAGGAGGAAGTTCTTTACTATAAGGGTGGTGAGGCACTGGAATGGGTTGCCCAGGGAAGCTGTGAATGCTCCATTGCTGTCAGTGTCCAAGGCTGGGTTGGACAGAGCCTTGGGTGACATGGTTTAGTGTGAGGTGTCCCTGCCCATGGCAGGGGGGTTGGACCTAGATGATCTTAAGGTCCTTTCCAGTCCTAAATATTCTATGATTCTATGATCGATTCAATGATTCTATGTTGGCAGATGGTCTGTGGGACACACTGGGCTGTTGCACATGTGTCTAATGCTGGATTTATCTACAGCAGAGCGAAGCCTCACAAAATGTTTGTTCTTCCCCTTTGCTGGTCCATGGTGGGAAATCACATGTGCTTGTTGAGTTACTGCCTCTAGTTAACGTGTGCTTCTGCACTAGCAGTATCAATAGAGGCCCATTATTTAGTGTTACAGTATTTACTACTTGACAATTGCATACGGATTTTTTTTTCTCTCCTCATTTCTCAAATACTTTTGTAAGTCAGAGACAAGAAAAGGGTCGGAAGAGGAAAGATTTCCCCCCTCTAAAGGTACCTTAAGGCATTTCAGGCTGGTTCATGAAGTTCCTCAGCCATGCAAGAGAGATTTCCAGTGATTCCTTATACCTAAATGTTTTACCCGGGTTTTGCAACTCCTCCACATTATATCTGTACTTGATGGAATTTGGAAGCCTCCAGCTTATTAGTGTAGCTTTTAGGAAGACATAGGGCTGAGGCCTCAGAGCTGACGTCAGTTTTGGGGCACCCATTCTTTTCCTGTCACTCTGGTCTAATTTGTGTTACACAACCAGCGAGGAAAATCCATCCTAATAACACCATATCTTGACAAACAGGTGTCCCTGGACATGATGTCATACACAAGGGAGTCATTGCAGTTTGCATCAGATACAGGAGGTGCCTCACTCCATGAAAAGGGATTAAATTGGGAGTGAGCCTCCCTTTTTCAAGCCTGGGAAATGATTCCTGGAACCGGTGAAAATGCCTGAGCTGGTTTGTTGCATGGAGCCTGGCAATCTGAAGAGTAACTTGTCCAAGGGGTGTGTGGTCACTCTTGATGAAGCAACCGAAACCTCAAACCATGTATTAGTTCTGGTGAATTAATGCAGGATCTCCTGACCACTTGGCATAATCATGGATTTCCCTGTCCTTCTCCAGAGCTTGACAGAAGCCCGAGCTGCCTGTCACAGTGACAAATCTCACACCCCATGCATAATGCCTTTGGGTATTGTAGCCTCCTTCTTTCTTGTCTGCTTCCCCAGCCCCTGAGCTTGCTCCCATCAAGTCTGTTCAAAACACAGCTGCCTCCCTGGTGCGCTTGGGCTTGCCTGCCCCCGGCCTTTTCCTCTCCCCTCTCCAGCTCCCAGTCTTTCCTTGCTAACAGTGCTGAGGCTGGGGAGGAGCCCTGTGATGACTTTCCCTGCTCCCAGGAACCACTTCAGACCATGCAGTGTTACTATTTTAACCTGCGAACAAGCCCTTGGGAGGATTGCTTGCTATGGTCCCTCCCGTTTCCCACCATGGACAAGTCCCTTGTGCCCAGTGCCAGGCGGGGAGCACTGGAGTCACTGCCACTGTCACCAGGACCGCCTTCCAGTGCACAGTGACACCAGCCCTGGGTTTGGAGACAGGTGCCCACCCTCACAGGCCTGGTGCAACCAAAACCCAGCCAGTGTACCATGGGGATGTAACTATCCACTTGTTTTCTCACCGGAGGCATCAAGTTCCTCAGCCCTAAAGCAAAGCGAAGCAAAGCAGCCACAGTCATCAGGAAATGCCACAGGAGGCTGGTTGTACCCTGTCAGCAGGAGAGGTGCTGAGGATGTGCACACACCCCCCTTGCGGAAGAGTGCAGCTTGTTTCATGCAGAAGTGGACTTGGCAAGCCTGACCTACATTTTGGATGGCTCTGGTGCAGCAGACTGGAAACCCGGTGGCAGCTCCAGATAAATTAAAAACGGGGCAGGCTTTTGTTGGATCGTGGAAATGATTAGCATGAAACATGATTCTGTGTCTTACTTAACTGCATTAATTGAATGTTCCCACATCACGTGTTGTATTCAAAATGCTGCTGGATATTATATGGAAAGCAGCCACACAGAGGGGATCTGAATGTTTAGCCTACCTGAGATAGGAGGACTGAGATATTTTTGACTATGAAATCATAAGAGTATATCTGGAATGAGTCTGTATATTGGATGTTTCCACTAAAATGAGAGGCAGGTAAAGGGTGAAAAGTGCCAATATTTGCATTTTCATTGTTAGATTCCAGAATTAACTGCCACATTCATTAGAACACAAGATTTAGGCCCAGAACTCAGACTCATTATAGGACTGTTTGCAGATTCAGACAAGCCTCATTGACACATTTTTTTTATCAATTTATCTGAGCCACATTTTGAGATTTTCTTTACAGCAGCTGAAAATTAGAGCTGGTTAAAACCTGACATCTTGCACATTCACACACAAATGCTCTAAATCTTCTTACTCCCTTTTAGAAGGTAATTTTGTCAAGAAGGGTATTTGTGATGCTAGGGTTTCTATAGTTATTTTAACTGGAATAACCAGTAGCTGTTTGGGGCTAGTTTGGGTATTATATGTGCACCATTTTCCTTATGAATATGCTCATCAAACTTGCAAATAGGCAGTTGTTTTAAATGTTCCATTGAGCTCTACACAGACAAATACATACGCATTTGCAAGGGAGATATCATTTTTCCCCATGAGCACAATGACTAGCTACTCCAACACAAGCTCTTTGTTGTCTGACTGAAAGGTCAAGTCAACAAGTCCAAGCCAGTATGACTGCTCCAGTCAATCCACAGTGCTCCACTGAATGATTTCCTAAATGAACCCGTAATTATTTTAAGTTGATGGATCTGAAAGGCAGCTCTATTATAATATCTTTAACCTTACCAGTCACAAGGCTGATACTTAGATGTCAATTTTCAGGAAAATGTGATCCGTGAGCATCACTCTCTGTTTCTATCAACTAATGAGGGTTGCCAAGCACATGAATGATGTGCCTGCAGCGCAGAGGTCATTAGCTGGACATCTGAACTTACGAGGACAGAAAAGCTGAAACCAAGTTTTTGGAAAAGGCTTGGGTGCCTGAGTTTTGGCTGTGGCTAAACAGAGCAAGTTCAGCAGGTGAAGGTGACTATGCAGTGAAGTTTGTGGGGTGCACCTCGTGTCTGAGGTGGGCCCATCTATGGCTGCTCCTGGATGTGTCACATCACCCCTTGCCTCTGGGAGGTGCAGCTGGAACACAGCTGGCAGGGACACTGCAAAGCACACTGCTGCATAGCCAGCAAAGGCCTCCTAACTTCAGCCTCTTCCCAACTAGGGAAAGCAGGCTCTGGATCAGAGAGTGTTAAACTCTAGCATTAGGCCTCAGAGAGGATAAAACTCTCCCTCCCGACTGCTGCTCCCTTTGCAGACTCTCCTATTTACTGCTTTTTTTAGTTAAGATTTTTTACTTTTTTAAGGGTCTCCATTTCCCCTCCTTCAGCTGGTCTCCTGAGCTGCTGTTCTCTTCACAGGGTGTAAAGCTTCCAGCCTGGCTAGATGATTTAAGCATCAGTACTATGTAATTAAGGACAAAAGCCTGTTGCTGGGTAGCAACAAGGTGATATTGCCAGAGTGTTTGCTCTTGTGTCAGGACAAGATACCGTCTCCCCAGACCAGGTACATTGATCCTAATAGGGGATCGTTAGGACAGATATCTGCAGTTTAACCAAACAAAATCCTAAAGTAAGGTGGATATTGGCCAAACTAGAGTCTACAACTGGTGCAAAGCTGAGAGGGAGCACTGGCTGTCATGCCAGTTTCCTTTGGTACAAGGACTATTTCTGGGCAGCAAGTAACAACTAAGCTAAGCCTGTATGTATAGTTACAACATTGTACAGCTATGCTTTCTAATGTACCTTGGGACCAATGCTGATGAATCACCCAACAAAGGGTGGCTGCTGCCCTTAGATGGGAAACTGCTATTCCCTCCAGGCAAGCTCTGAAGTGCTCTGGTGCAAAGAACTCCCTGCATTCTGGAGGGGCAATGGCAGTCTGTTAGATTTTTATGTCTTTGAGCCCATGCTTTAATTAGCTGCCTCCTTGCCTGCTCAAATCTACCTTTCTGTATCAGAAAGCAGAAATAATATAACCATTAGCACCATTGTCTATGTGTACACAGGAGAACTGCAGTGCTGGTCCCTCCTGGCATTGTTTGAATTGAAATGTTCTTACTTTTACAGACATTTCAAGGAAGATAATCTTTTATAATTGTTCCTTGTCTTGGAAATCGCAATCCATTTCCTTGTCATTCGTGAGGAGGGAAATAGATCATCTGCAAAAATGTATCCTTGTCTTGTGTCCTTCCCTTCCTGTATTGCTTGCTCGTTTTCTTCTAAATGAGCAAAACACAGTCATACCCTGCTCATACCACCTGCCAGATGCCACTGAGCTTTGCTATGTTGGCTCTTTGCTGTGTTGGCTCATCTGCCTCAGATGTTGTGTTTGGTCATAAAACATTTTCCTCCAGAGGAGGTAACTGATTACGGCCAGACAGACTCTCCCCCGCTGGACATGTCATCATCATGTTACTTACAAGAAGCGTGACATGATTAAGCCTTTCACAGCAGCTGTGTTGCCACTGAAAAGCCTTCTTATGCCATATAGGATTTGGCATGTTTTATGTACGAAGAAGCCAACTTTACAAAACTTAGGTGCACAGCATGAATTTTGTATGCCAGTGTTTACGCCTCTAGGAAACAATATTGTGATTTTCAGAGGGGTCCATCCTTCTCAGCTTTCCTTCTTGTTTCCCCCCGGGAACCAAAAGGGTTTCTCTTACTCCGTAAGGGTCAAGGCTAAAGGGCAGAGCCTGTGTGGAAAGGACTTCAGGCTGAAGCAGACAGTTTTACCAGAGACACCTCCAAAGCTACATAGGGAAGAATTTGACCAAAAGAGACCATTAATTAAGTTGGCCTGCTGAGACATAAGTGCTCACAACAACATAGAGACCCTTTCTCCAACTCAGAAAAGCCTTCCCCAGAGCAGGGTCAAGGCACCTGCAGGCAGGACTA
Organism: Myiopsitta monachus; assembly: GCA_017639245.1. NCBI lineage: Eukaryota > Metazoa > Chordata > Aves > Psittaciformes > Psittacidae > Myiopsitta > Myiopsitta monachus. The sequence continues at coordinate 9,883,468 of CM029927.1, forward strand.
TTCACAAGAAATTCAGCAGGAATTCAACAAGGGCAAATTGCTCCTTCTTTGGACACAGCAAGCTCTGTCCTGTGCCCTTGCTGCCACCATAGATTCCCAGCCAGAAGGGCGACATCTCTCAGTGCTGATCTTGTTTGCAACACCTCGGGCTTTAGACAAAGGCGAAGGGACACAGACCTCAAGAAGTATCGTGGAAGGGAAGGAGTAGAAGAGCTTCCAGTGCCGGGTAGCCTGAAGTCTGTGATCTCAAGAGGCACCCTGCTGTTCCCGGGGGGAACTGTCTCTCTTTAAAAATCAGTGATGTTTTCTACTTCTTCCTCCCCCCAGTTCTTCCCGAAGCCCCCTGTGCCGTGCTGAGTGGAGGCGGAGACCAGCCACTGCAGCACAAAGGTTTCAAAAGGGCTGAGCACTGCCAGCCTGGAAAGAAAAACAAAACCCGTGGGACGTTTCCTCCTCACCCATGAAAAGGTGTTTTTGACTCACAGAGTCTCTGTTCTCTCCTCTTTGTCTTCAGCTGCAGAGGGGCCGGAGCTCAGGCTCTGGGCTCCTTTGCTGGGGAAGGCGGCCGTAATTGCTTTTCCAGCTGGATTGCTCCGCAGCATCCCCTGCTTTCCCCAGGCAGTCTGTGAATGAGGAGCCTTTATGGAGTCCTTCAGAGCTTTTTTGTTTACATGCCCTGGGCACAGAGGCACTTAGAGAAGGGCCAGGGCATCGACAAACTCCCGCTAGCTCTCTAAGAGAAACGTGAAAAAAATTTGGGTGCCCTTTCAAAGCCAGCGTCATTCCCATTCAGATACCACTGCAGATGGGTAAGCTCTCGGCTTAAATTCCTGGACTAACATCACACACCACTACGGTCCTTAGGGTCAGCTCATGTATTCCGGGAGAAAATATGGCATTTGCTTTGAAGGAGAACTTTCATATTCCAATTAATTGTGATGTAGTGTGACACGAAGGAGAGGTGTGTGATAGTAGAGAAGGAAAGGAAGGCTTTTACCAGCAGACAGCAGTTTCCTCTGCTGCTGAGCCCCTATGGAGGACACACAGAGTGGTTTCCCCCAGAAAGCCATAAATGAAGTACTGCTGTGGGGGCCTGCTGAGGATTGTCTCTAAAGAGAAATGGAATATTTTCCTTATGGTGAGCCACAAGAGAATGTTACTACATCCTGCTCCTTGCACAGTGTATAAATAGAAGGAGGAAAGGAATGACTAGTTAACTGTTTGACCTCAGTTTGGGGGAAAAAACCTCCCAAGAAACCTCAAGAACTCACCCCATTAAGCACACAGGAAAATGTCACAGATCTGGCACCTTAATTGTATGCTAATGACATCCTATCAGGAAGAAAAGCTTCAGATGTCTGAAAGAAAAATATATGACTGGAAAGGGTTGTGTGTGCTCGCAGACCATTTTCTGACAACTCTGTCTTTTTTATTTACTTGGGTTTTAGCGTTTGAAAAACAAACCAAAACAAAAAAAGCAGACTGAAGAACTAGGTGAACCTTTGACATTTGTGTTCGATTTTCAGCCTCTGGCCATGAACTGAAAACAAAACAAATCCTACTGCAGAGAGGTTTGTCAAATGTGCAGACTCTCAATGACGCTTCTGTTCATAATATTTTTCTGACTCATTTTTAGGTAAGATGGAAAATGGTCCTTACCCACCTTCTGGGGAACTTGTCTGCAAAGTGCTTTTTGTTTTCCTATAAATTTGTTTGCTCCACATGGAAAAACATTTCAACTAGTATAAATATGTAGCAAAGTTAATGCAGGTATACCCAGATACATAATCCAAGTATATGGTATGGGGTTTTTGGTTTACTGATTTGTTCTCAAGGACTCTGCATTACACCTGAACCCTTAGAGAATCCTCTACTGATAGCAGAAGCTAACGATGACATCTGTTTGGACCATTTTTCTGACTCATATTTACATCCATTCACATGTGGCATATTTATTTGCACTGAAATTATACTGTATTTGATTGCTGAGTATCCTTCTACAAAGCTTTTGGCTCAGGCTCTTGGTTTACATGCCATTTCAAGACTCAGTTTGACTGGTACTGAAAACTAGGCCTGAATCTGCTGATGAGGAAGCCTGGATCTTAGGTCTAATTAGGTCCAGCCTAATCATCTGCTGGACCCCAAAGTGGTGTGAGGCAACCTGATGTGCCCAAGAAACCTTTGCTAGCTGGAGGTACTCCACAGTAGTATTAGGAGGGGAGCTAGGGCAGGGTCCTCACATTGTGGAACTCTCTGTGGGAACAGAGGGGCCTCAGCTCTTGTTTCAAGGTCTGCAAAAATGGTACTGCACAGACGTCAAATGTAAGCAGATCTACATATGTAATAATTGAAGACTGAAAGGAAAGGAGTATCTCCAATCAATGTTTAGAAAAGAACACAATAAAAAACAGCTCAGGAAGGACGACTGAACATGGACGATAAATAAATAAATAGATAAAAGCCTCCATCATTACAAAAGCAATACCAAAAATAATGGTAGAAACCATGCCTTTGTCTGCACTAAGTGGAAAAATCACTTGAGCCTATAATTGCAGCCCCAGTCCTCACACAGCAAAAATTGCACCTGGCTGTGTGGGGAGGGAAACTGAGAAAAACGGTGAAGGCAGCGCGGATACTGGTGTAACAGCATTAGTGCGTTTTGAGAGAGAAGTCACCATTATGGAGTAAAATAATTTCTATTCAGTAGGAGTCCCCACCCAAAGCAGTTATTCCAGCATAGCCCGTATGGGAAACTTAATGTGACACTTGCTATTCCAAATGGGCGAAGTCTTTACTTACAAGACCAGTCCTGCTGACTTCCCAGGGATGTCTTATACAATGGAAGTGTTGCAGATTTGAGATTGACACTTTGCTTGTTACAAAACCATAAAACTATTTGGCTTTTGCTCCTATTTCATTCCCCCTTTCTCCCCTGGGATGGCTTTTTTTGCCTTTCATTAGTATGAGGTCTGTAATTCTCAGCAAAGGCTCTGTGATAATCCTTTTAGGTTTTATTTAACATTTGGGAAATAGCCCTGATTCTTGTACAATCAATAGAGGTTTGTTTTCTCCCAGAGAACATGAATTTGGTTTACTAGGTTCAATTTTAATTCATTAATTGAATGAAAAAAAGTGAATTTAATTCATTAACTGAATGAAAGAAAGAGAAAAAGTTCTGTTTAATTTACATTAAAAATATTAGCCTTGTGTGTGTCACAAGGAGTAGCAGTCATGGGACACAACAGCGTGTTTCCAAGAGACATAGGAAGGAGACAGCTGAAGCTAACGAGAGGTTTTCTTCATCGCTAAAAGATGTGCTGTGTACTTCGATATAATGAGGCCATATGGGATAGCCAAAAGTGAAACCCCATCGAAGCTATTTGAGGTGCATTAGCTTTACTTTGAGACAGTCTTGCCAAGATTAGCGTCATCCTCCTACCACTGGGGATAACTTTAGCTGGTTTCTTGAAGGATAAAACAGAAGGACTGGGTTCCTCTTTGATACCTCTCAGGGCTTTCGTCTGGTGAAAAAGATTCCCCTTTCGTATCTTCCCATTTTTAGCAATAAACCCATCCCAGCCTGGGAGCACATGGCAGTAACTGAGCAGAGCTGCCCAGCTCAGCATGAGCAACCTCAGCAGTTCCCTTCCACCTAAAGGACTAGGTCGAAGCCCTTCTCTACCCCTTTCCTACTCCCTCCCTGACCCAGGCCATCTGCTCTGGTTGATACACTTCAGGTAGCCCTGGCACTCAGCTGAGCTGAGCTCGTCAGGCAGTCATCATACTGCAGCAAAAGACAGCAAAGAAGCAAGGGTTTTTTTAGTTCCCAAGTTCATAACCCAGTTAAATGACTCATTCACCTGCCAGAGAGAGTGCAAAGAAGAGGAAGGATGGCATGGTGGGGAGCAGGGGGAGAAGGAAGCTAAGACAAGGAAAGGAAACCCTTTGGCTGAGCTGGGCTGACCCTTAGCCTCTCATACTTGGATTCTCTGTAATGCTCAGGAGAGGCTGATCCCGGTAACTGCCTGCTCTTAGACATGCCATCCTCTGCTCTGCATCACTTCTCCTTAGCCCTGCTCCACTTCTGCTCCTTGCTTTGGGGTTGGATACAAATGCCTTTTGCAGCACTACACAGAATCGGGCACTTTCATATCTAGAGCTGCATTCCCATTCCTTTCCTAATTTAAAACTCAAGGACACGTAGACAGGTAGGTGTTTTTCTGGTGCAGACACATGGTGCTAGTGGGCCTCTTGGGTCGATGAAGCATACCACAGGTTGAGCTGGAAATTAGACATTTGCACTGTGAAATTTATGAGCAGACATGCATTACCAGCCTTTTTAAAAGAAAAATCACTGTGCACTATTAACACCTGGCAGACCTCATACCCAGTTTCTCTGCCTGGGTAAGCTTTTGAGGACAGGTTCTTCCTGCCACCTTCATCCCCGATGAAGGGATGTGGCTCTTGCTCCTTATAAGCATTATTTGACGTTCCTTTTGCCAGTTAATAGGGAAGATACTGTACATATAGAGCCATCCCACCCCCAGTATGTTGTCTGCAGCTGAGGCTAACCTGACTGCTTCCAGCAAGAACTAACAGCGATCACTGAGCATGTGTGCATAGGGTGTACATTAAGAGATAAAATGTGCCTGCATGTGTCTGTGGGTTCATGAGTAAGTAAGTGTATGTATACTTGTGGACATGTATGGCTGTGCGTGCAAGTGTGTCTGCACACAAGTGTTCAGGGCTTTTACGTGCAAAATGGAGGGAGAAGCAGACTATGTGCTTGAAGCAGCTGGAGTCTGCGGGAGTGAAAATGAACAACAGGAGCTCCTATTCAATCAAGACAGATAAATGGGGTCAGGAAAGTTCTCCTAAAGTCTCTGCTGAACATTTCAGCTCACACAGCAGCACTAAATGCACTGCTCTTCACTCACCTCTGCTTGATGGCACTGCTAACTCTTTCCAGATGAATGTTGTTTATTTAGCTTATTGATTAAACCAGCTGCTGCAGCTAACAGTAACCTCACATTTTCCAGAAAGATAGATATGAAGCTTTAAAACTGGTGACCATTTCCCTCCTCCCCCCCTTTCAAGAGGGTATAACTGCTCTTTGTGGAGAGGGCCGGCTTGCGTTACACTTGGCTGTGCAGCTACAGAACCACGAGCCTGAAGAGGAAATGAAAGCAGGTTCTGCTTGAGGGAAATTTCTAGAGCTTGGGTGGCTGTTTCTGTTCTTTTTTAACACAAAATTATTTCCTGTAGTATGAAAACTGAGACGGCATCAGAAAATACAGTCACTAAATCACCTTGATTTATAAATATCTTTAGACTACCATACCACACCAGTAAGTGACATGATGCACTATGCAAAAGGCTTCGGGCTCAAGTAGAGGAGAGTGGGGTATGTCTTTTCTTGCAGCAGTGCCTGCGTTGGGAACACTGCTCTCTCAGTGACTGTAAGAAGTTACCTGCAGACTGACTTCCTAGAGGGTGCATCTCTGGAGTGCCTGGTGAGCGCTCAAAAGCTCAGGTCCCATCCACTCACAGCGTAAAGCCGTCTTCTTCCATCCCTGCTTCCCAAATAGGGAACAAAGAGTGGTTTGGACAAGCCAACACAGCAACCCAGAAATGGACCTGGAAATAGGCCTCAGCTCACCTCCCTCTATGGTGCCTTATGCACAAAGCCAGCTTTCCTCACTTCTAGCCATGCCTGTGGGTTTGGCTTTTTCAGATGGAGGTGACGTGGTTTCTTTCTTTAAGGAATTTGTCAACACATCTGTGCACCTAGATCAAACTGCATTGCTCCTGCTCTTACTGAAATCAAAGGCCACTCACTGCCACAGCTGGCACTCAAGGTGAGACGGTGGGGCAGCAAGCAGTGCACAACTGCCTCCTGGCCTAGTCTGCCTCACAGCTGCACCCATCCAAGCCACGATCTCAGTTGGTGGGTCAAGGATTGTGTACTAGCTCCATCAAAGTAAACTGCAAAGTTTCCCTTGATTTTATCAGAAGAAATCAGAGGACCAGCCTGCTTTTCCCTTTTGCTTTGGACACGCTCATCTTATAGCATCCCTCCAGCATGTGCAAGCAAGATCTTTGGTTCCCAGCCTTTGAATGCCTTCAACTGCCTTTACAATACAGTTGAAAACCTTTGGAGGACAAAGGGGTAAAATATAAGTATTACTATCAGGCTGCTGAGTCTGAGTAATGGCCCTGGAGCCAGAAAGCTGCATACGTACCTTACACCCTGACATCTGAAAGGAGAAGCTGGGCAGAATCTAAATCAAACTGCCAAGAATGTGGTTTTTATTATGCCCCAACCATGAGACAATGAGAGGACATCCAGCCAACGTAATCAGACATTAGGACACCCACCTCAAAACTAAACACACAGTATAAAAGCTACAGGATTTCTTATGGAGTGATGTCCCTAACTCTTTGCTGATGCTGCAGTAGCTCCAGCTGCTCTATGCCCCCGTCACACTCATACCAGATGAAAGCTGTCATGTGCTGCCGTTCCTCTAAGGCTATATGAGTCCAGAATGCATAATGATTTAATTCTGCCCACTTTTCTCTCAGTAGCACACTGTATATAGCTTCCTCACTGCACTGCTAAATTTCACAAAGCTTACAGCCCTCAGTTACCTTGGAGACTCTTACCCCTTTCTGAAACTTGTGCTGAAATACCCATTAAAAGTTACTGCAGAGAGAGAAAAATCAACAGGCAGACAGGCAAGCCCCTCTCTATAAGTAAAAAAGAATCACACATGAGGACTGGCACAGACCATGTGAAATACACTCAAGCTCACAGGAGACTCAAAGCTGTGTGATGAGGCAGTGCAACCAGCTTTCCTGCGCACCGCTCCAATGCTTGGTGAGGGAGCTCCCCATGACTCAACCACCCCTCGCTTGTTACACTTCCAAAGGGAGGCAGTGGGGTTGCTGCAGACAGATGTCAGGCAGGCTTCAAGGAAATGGCCTTCTTGTTCCCTCCTGATAGAGACCTAACCTCAGGGAAAATCCAAATGAAAGCTGTAAGTTTTGGAAGTGCTCCCTTCTGCTAAGAAAACATCCAAGGGAGGACATCTTTCCTGCAGCTTGGAAAAGTTCCATCAGCCTGATAAAATATGATGGCTGTAATATACAAAAGATCCCAAGGAAGAGAGAGCTTGCAGTGATCTCCCTGCTGACTGATATGTGGCAGTGCCTGCACATTTCCTCAGGCTCCTATGCTTTAGTATATTTCTTCTCCAAGATTTCTTACTACACAAAGCAGAGAGACAGCAAACAACTATTTTGCTGTGAGATACCCATTTATCTGTAATACATCTAATTGAAACTCTGATTGTTCTCATTTCTTTTTTCTCCAGGAAGGAAGGAAGGGAGTTACGGCTGTGCTAGAAAACAGTGTGCATGAAATGATTGAATTAGTGAGCATTTTCAAAGTTCGCTTCAGCAAAAGACTTAGTGTTTGATCTTCCTTCCCCTGCCGTCACTGGCAATATTCCCACTAGTTTCAATGGAAGCAGGAGGAGAGCTTCAGAGCTGACACCTCAAACAGACCTAAGTTACCAAAACAAGAAAATAGAAATGAGCCTGAATAGAAAGGAAAACTTACCCACCTAGGTTAAAGAAATGAGCAAAAGACACAGGTTACCCAAACACAGTAAAGCAGAGAAAAGTAAATGACTGCACTGCACTGTTCAATGCTGTTGAAAATGAGGTAAGTTTTATTCAAGTTTCACACAAGATATTCAAATAAGTTGGCACTTTGCAGATTGTTCTTCTTCTGCAGTGTGCTTGTGAGCAGGCACACACACACAGCCTAGCACACCAACAAATACAGGTAAGATTTCTCCTCCTCTCATTTAGTACCTCCGCACATTGCAACCTTTTCAATTCCCATTCTCAGCATAGAAGTCTGAAAGGCACAGAACAGCTGAGAAGCAGCCTCTCGCCCATGTCAACCAGAGATGCTTCTCCATCACCATTTTCTCCACCAGACAGCTCTTACAAGAAGAGACAATGAACAGGGCTGTGTTTTCCCTTATCTTCCTACATGGAGGCTCTACCAGCCCTCTGGAAAGAAACAAACCAATCCAGTAGCACAGAAGAAACCACGTCTGCGTATAATTCTGGAACCCTCCTGCGAACCATAATGCGACCTATGCCTGGTTTTGGATGAAAGCTCCCTCACAAAGCTCTTTTCCTTTTTTTCCTTCTTTGAAAACCACAAAGGAAGAGAGCTGGCAGTGACAGCCAGTTGCCCTCAGTTCCATCTGCATGTTCAATCCACCCTTCAAAAAGTAGAGCGCAGATAGGCACTACTCTCATCTGGTGCTTTGTTGAGTATGATTTGGAACTTTTTCATTCAGAAATAGGAAATGGATGAAGAAATGGGGGAACAAAAGACAAGTTCTTCTCCATCCCCACAGGAAAATGCCCTCCTGTCCTGGGTTCAGCAGTAGCAGTCATTTTTCTCCTTCTTAGTAGCTGGTGCAGTGCTGTGGTTTTGACTTTCAGCCTTGGAACAGCACTGATAACACCTATATTTTTAGTTGCTCCTCAGTAATGTTTAGTCTGACCAAGGACTTTCTGGGTCTCATGCTCTGCCAGGGAGGAGGGGAAGCCGGGAGGAAGCAGAGACAGGACACCTGACCCAAACTGACCAAAGAGGTATTCCATACCACAGCACGTCATGTCCAGGATGTAAAAACTGGGGGCAGGGACCCAGAAGAGTTAGTTCACTGCTCAGTCAGGCTGGGTATCAGTCGACGGGTGGTGAGCGGTTGCATTCTCTTCCCTTGTTATTTCCCTTATCATTATTATTATTGGTGGTAGCAGCAGTGGTTTGTGTTATACCTTAGTTACTGGACTGTTCCTATCTCAGCCTATGGGAGACACATTCTTTCGATTCTCCTCCCCATCCCTCTGGGAGCAGGGGAGGGAAGGGGGGGGGGGAAGCTAAAGACCTGTGTGGCAGATTCACGGCTGGGCTTAAACCACGACACCTCCTCTGTCTCTGAAAATCCCTTTTTCAATATAGCATCCTGAGGTTTAAAAGCAGAAATGGTTTTTCTTACATTACTCAATTCTTTTCTTTCTAAAATAAAGGGGAAATATCCTATTCCATAAGAGAACTAGGCCCTTGGTTGGCTGGTGCATGAACCAGCACAGATCCTATATGGGCAGACTGATTCCCCTAAAACTACAGCTCCCAAGCACTGGAGGGCATTTTAGAGGCAGCAGGTGAGAGACACACTTATTAAAGGCCATACTGTTAATGCAAATGAAAGCAGATGGCATCTCCACTTCAGGGAACACAGACCTCTGAAGAGCTTCTGAATATCCTGCAAGTTTTAATGACCCATTCAATGCTTTAGTGATTTTGCCCTTCAGACACAATTCAACAGCTTTGAACATGCAGGAAACCTACTGTCTATAAGGGAGAGTGTTTCTTGGGTGATTTAATAATAATAACAACTTGTCTTTCTGTCTTTTTTCTGTAGTGAGCATGAGTTTTGCAGGACAGAAATCCAGGAGGAAGATATTGGACTTCACCAGAATCCATGTAGGATTTGAAGTTCTTATGTGATCCTTGCGTGAAAGTACTTTGTCATGCAGTAATCAGTATCAATGTCACCATCTGTGGTAAGGTAACCTCAAGATGTCCCAGTCAGGCTCAGGGTTTTGTTCTTCTGAGCTTTGGTGACAGGCAGCTGGAAAGCTGGAGCAAATGAAGGAGAGGTAATGGTGAAGAAGGATAATGAGAAGCATGGATGATTGCATAAGGAAGTATAGGCACAAGCTCGCGAGAAGGCTTTCCAAAAAATACAGTGGTCTAAAACCAACACACAAGCCCAACAGCCACCCCATCCCCACAGTGGATTTTTGTTGTTTGTACATTGAGTGCACATAAAAGATCCTCAAGGGAGCATAAGAAACACGCACAAATCTGTGATATAACCCCCTTAACTAGTGCTGGGCACGGCAGGCTGTGTCTTCACCAATCAGATGCTTCTCAGAAAACTTCACCAACTTCAGCCCTTCTCCCTCCAGATACAACAGCCTGCTCTGCGGTCCAGGCTCCCAAACTACGTGAAGCCATTTACTGACAGGCTTACGATGCTATTGTCTCTGTTTTCAGAGATAACATTCACTTCTTCCAAGCAGAGCAGGAAAACCAAACCAAAACAATCTTCAAGGAGAAGGATGTGATCATCCCCTCCAAAAAGCCTGTCATATGTCACCAGGACAGACAGATAATTCTCTTAAGGGCAAAACAGGCAGCAATTTAAGAGTTGCTAAGGTTCCTACTATAAATAGTCTGAAGTATACTTGAGAAACAAAGGAGGAAGTAGAAGCTAGGAGATGCCTTTTGGATTAGCAGTGACTAAAATCTCACCATCAGGGAAAGCAACACAAGCAACCAAGGCAGTGCTAGCTCCCTGTCAGTTCATGGTGAGATGCTGAAATTGAGACTGGGCCGACAGAAGCCAGCCAGCACTGAGTAGCTTGTTGACTCCAGTACCCCCTGACTTGTGTGGTGGCAGCTAAAGATGTAAAAAAAAGTCCGGGAAACCATGCTATTTTCTGGCATTTAAGCTGCTTGGTGGGTTTTGTTCTGAATTATGTGGATTCGATAATAACCCCGTCTTGGTCTCTGCTGCTCTCTGCTGCGCTGGACAACTCTGCTCTGTCTCCTGTTGGGCTGCTATCTTTCTGTGTTTCCTGATCAAATTTACGAACACTACATTATTTAATAAACTTCCTAAATGGTATTTCCTCCTGCCAGTGTGGAAATGGATCTGCCTCATTTGAATGACAGACTCATGTAGCCTTGGAATTATTCAGGCCCATTCCTTGCTGCCTCAAAGGCTTTTCCTCTCAGCTTGATGTCACCTTCTGTTAGATGTTGTGTTTTATCTCTGTAGGTGTCAGATTTGACAACAGCAAGTGCCAAGGGGTTTCTTTAGCTTGGGCCAGTAACACTCTGCAAGGGCAGAGGAATCTGAAGGACATCACTGTTGCGTGTTGCAAAACTTGCAGCCACTCTGCAACTGTGCCAGACCTCTGACCTCCGGCAGATGCATACATTTTGCCACCCAAAGGGTAGGAGAGGTCTGTGTACCTTGGCAGCCCACATCCTGCAGGAAGGCAGTTCCACAGCTGGGTCTGGCAGGAGAGCGGGCTTCTCTGAGTCAGAGACATGGTGGAGGAACGTCTCACTGGAAACCTTCCACTGCCATATCCAAGGTGTTTCCCAGTGGCTGTGCATGAGGCTTGGGCTAGTACGCCATCAAAGCAAATAGTCCACATCTGGGTAAAAGGCAGCAAAGGACCACAGCAATGGTAATGAAGCTAGAGAGGAGCTGAGTCCCCATTAAGCAGTTCAAGAAGCAAGTCCAGCATCTCACAGTGTGGATTTATACCAGGGACAGAGGCAGTCCCCAGACATGAATGATGCTGGTGGCAAAGGCCTGAGGAGGTCACAGCTCTTGGTAGCCAGGATATCTGTGCTCACCTGATTGCTGAGGGCCCACAGAACATCTGGAGAGAAGAGGGGAGTCCCAGTCCACCCCTAATACTTCAGCTGTGGCAAGAGGGAGGCATAACAGGAGACAAGCTCCATAACAGATCCCTGCCTTTCCCCTGACACAACAGGATTATGTCTTGACATCTGGCCAGGCCTGCGTCTGGCCAATGGCTGTGACTGGTTGGTTTTTGTTTTTTCTTAATTTCTCTTAACTACCAAGGAGTCACATTTGACCAGGAGCTGGACTATATTTGAAATATCCATCAAAGCTGACTTTTTATGCAGAGTAATGTTCCTACTGTACTATCTGCCTTCTGTGCTGACACGGTGTCCAGTGACAAGACGCCATGCCCATGGTTTCTCCTGTACATGTCCTAGGATCAGATATGCTTGATCATTTCAAAGGGACCATTCAGACATGACCTGGCCCATCACTATTTCAGTGAACATTTCTGATCTGGCCATGTAAAGTTAAATATCGTAGTTTCCAGTAGAAATTAATAACAGCAGGTAAAAAATCTGTCCAATAAAAAACCTGACAAGCTTTTGGAAAGGAGCACAGGATACACACACACACTGTACAAGTGTTTATACCTCAGCCATTGCTGCAGTAGCCAGGGCAGAGGAGAGAACAAAAATGATTGTTTGGGAAAAAGCTATTTCTAGAAAATTATGAATGATTGAATTTTATAGCTCTAGTGATGATTTCAGATGATGCATTCGGCTGCATCATCCTTCCTTGGTTTAAGGAAGAGATGATCACTTGTGCCTAATATTGAGCCAGTAAGCGACTGCAGAGCTAAACTCATCACCCCAGGTGGGATCCCTGTGCTTTCTTTCTGGCTGATACACTAATGTTAATGCAGGAGCTTTGATTTAGTTAGTGAGGTCTCTCCATTGCAAATATCCACCCAGATGTTTCTTGATTCAGGACAGCTAATAAAGACAATCAGCAGTTTAAATTTGACCAGCCAATGCTTTGACAGGAAAAACTGCCCTGAAGGGAATCTGGTCCTACCATCTTCTGGTGGGTTATTCAGTATGGCTTATTTCTGCTGAATAAAGCCTTTGGGACTAACTAACACTGTAAGCAAAATCCCATCAAAATAAGTAAAGTAGTTTTCAAGTTCTGTTCCTAAGCCCTGTCTCCAGCTACCCAGCTTTCACCTTGCCTAAGGCACTGGGTTAGGTCTCCAGCAAGGGGTGAATGAGACACTGGGCTAAATACAATAAATAGCCTCATATTTAACAGCAGCTTTACGAACAGGGACTTTCACAGTTCAGCCAACCCAGCCCTCTATATTTATTGGGGTTGGGGAGCAGATGCTTTAAGAAAAGGCTTCTGACAGCAGCAACCAGGAAGAACTTGTGTGTTTGCAAACTTGCCTCCAAGCCTTGTTAGTTCCCGCTCAAATATGAAGCTTTGTAAGCTTAACCCTCCCTTCTCATCAGCTGCTTTCAGAAAAGCCTTGCTAGCCTAATGTGATGCCGAGCTTAAAGAACAGCCATTAGAAGCACACCAGTACTTTCAGAGAACCACCAGTTGTCAGGGGTTCACCTTAAATCCAGCATTATTCTCTGGAAGCATGCTACTCATAGCTCAAAAGAGGATGCAGAAATTGGTGAAGACAAAAATGCAGTAAACAATTGAAGTGTGAACAATGAAGAGCCTGTTGTTACTCATACAGGAATCACTGCATGAACGAACTCTGTCCCAGGATATTTTTAAGTACATATTCAGTGGGTGGATGTTTTGGTTCTTTTAGGGACTGTTTGAGATTTGCCAGTAGTGTTAACTAGCTATTGACTGGATGGTGTATAGTTTGTCATCCAAAATTTAGGCTGTGGGCTCCTTTTCTAGAGTATCACAGTACCACTGAAATCTACATTAATGGATGATTTATAAAACCCTTAAATAGGCAAGTTTTCAGGGTTTTGACCTTACCTTACTTTGCTTTGTAAAAATAAGCTAGATGGTTTTAGTTTCTGTCAAATAGTGGAAATTTGCTCATTGATATGAATTAAATGAATGCCTGCTACATTTTATTGCTTCTATCACATCTCATCTATCAGAAACAAAAGACAGATGTGAGCCCCAATCTACTCTCAAGATTAGAAAAATCTGTCTTCTTGTTTGGTTTTTTTTCCCCCCCATAGAAAGCATCACACTAATAATAGCACATCATCCCCAATGAATCCCCACTGGAAGTAACAGATGCGAGTCCCACAGACTCCTTTGTGGCTCCATTTTAACAGTTTTGAGTCCAAACAGTATTTATCCAACAAACCCACACCTCCTATCTCCAGGTAACACAGCAGACCAGCTGGCAGTCTCCAGCTAGCTCGCAAATTCATCTTGAAGAGCAAACAGGTTGAGAGAGACAGAACAAAAACGCCATAGCACTGGGGAGTGAAAAACCAACGTCCTGAGTGAGCAGAATGAGACCGGGGCGAAAAATCCTCATTGTTACCGCTCAGCAGCAGGGAAATCTGTTATGGAGATGTGCCCTCTCCCGGCCTCGCTGGGAAAGCCGGGCGGGAGCACAGGTGCCGGGGACAGAGGCGCTGCGGGGAGGTTCGTGAGCCCGTGGTGCTCTGATATTCGCAAGCTAATAAATGAAACGCGTACCAGGCTGGCAGTTACGTATTAGCAAGTCGTTTGGGTCAGGATTTAAATAAACAGAAGGGCCGCCCAAGGTTCAGCTCCCAGGAGGCCATTTGAGCACTGTTTTCTCTCAAGCATCACAGCGCCTGAGCCTGAAGCCAGCTTCGGCGCCTGAGATTGCATCTGGACACTTGCCAGCAGCGTCAAAGTCACACCTCGTGTTTGGGCGCTTGGGGATGGTTTCCTGAGCTCAGCTTTCATTCTCGTTTGGGTTTTCTTGGGGGGTGGGTGAATGTTATTATTGCTGCGCTTGGTTGTGGTTCCAAACGAGGGCCAGGGAAGGAAATCCCAGGGAAGGCTGCCTATACCCAAGCCCTGCCAGCCGGAGGGCGCCCTGGCTGCAACCCCTCCCCCAGCTCTCTTAGGAGCTGCTCCAAACCGTGCCACTTACGCAGCTACGGTCCGGGGCACACACAGGAGCCCGCAGCCAGCTGGGAACAGTGCTTATCTTACAGATTTCCAGCCATGGAGCATCCTCTATTTTAGCTCATCAGTGCATAGGAGTTGCCCTATTGATTCTGTTAAAAATCATGCACGTCCCTTTCCAATACGATTTTTGCCTAGCTTGCAGTCCAAACCACCACTAGACTGAGGGTTCCTGCGTTAACACATCTCTCTTGCCCAGGGACAAACTGACAGACAACACTCAAACTTCCATTCCCAAATAAACTGGGCAGTTGGAATGGTTAAAATCTTTAATGAAATAGAGCATGTCTCGCCATCCTTAAGACATTCCCCTGCCCTCTTCAGTACCACCACCCTCTTCAAACCATGGTTGCCAAAAGCAGAAGCATGGTCTTCCAAGAGCAGCTCTCCCTATACCCAGCACAGGAGCAGCCTCCCCACCCTAACCTCTGACTAGGGTTAGCACCCACCATTCTTCCATGTAAAACACCACGAGAAACACATCATAACAAATTCTGATCAGAGAAGAAAACCGCATAGAAAGTTATTCTGAAATGCTCGAAGTGGCTCTGCTAACATAGTGGACTCATGCGATATTACTCTGCAGCACAGTATCATTTTAACAGTCCTGCATAGCTAAAAATCAAGCAGAAAAGACCCAGAAATGCAATTGCCCTAATCCCATATTAGTTGAACTTTTTACTTGTCAGGCTGAAAGATTTGGGAAGAGTTTTCTCTCCGTTTACGAAAGATTCAGAATAAATCTCTGTCATCCTACTATAAGCACTAGCCCTCATGGGTTAGTGGGGAAATGGAACTTTCACATAGAGAATGAAAACAATGCCTGATTTACGGCCTCAGCACTTCTACCCTAGCAGAAAACACAAAGCCTTGTACTATAAAACTACACAGGTTTGGTTTCCTGCATGATTTCGCTAAGCATGTAGTTCTTCATTTAAAAGAAGACATAATTGTGTTCCTGTGCTTATTTTCAAGCCAATGATGATACTCTTCTCTGACCACACAGTAGGGAGCCACAGTGCACACAAAGAATTGCCAGAAGGTGTCATGCTACTCAGCCTTACAGAAGTGAGCCTTACTTCCATTGTAGCCCTGTAGCATGGTCAATACTGGGTCACCATTGCTATTAGCTAGCCGCAGCCCTTCTACTCCCATGGCAATAAAAGGTTTAAGGGTCCGAGAAATGTTATTGTGGGCTCGTCTATTCTTGAACTTTGGAGTTGTAGCTGTATCAACCCACTACCAGTAGTCAATTGACTACAGTCCAATTTGTTTTAGCTATAATGGCAGGTCTAGCAGTTTAATGTTTAGTCTTCAGCTTTAGATTAGTTTCGTATAACTCCAACTATTACACCAAAACATCATACCATATATGTGCATGGATTTGCTAGCCTGTTAACAATACTGAATTTGCAGACCAATCAGAAATATGTCAGCTGTTTGGAAATGTGCACAAACAGAATCAAGCTGTCCCAAGAAATCCCTCACAGCCAGTATCAGTATGTCTGATTACCTGCACCAGGTGAAATAGCTGCACCGTCCTATCTGAAGAAAAGATGACCCTCCACCATTGATCACAGGCAGATAGGTGAAGATTATACAGAGAAGAGGGGAAGATGGTAGAAAGTCTATATAATGGTTTTAATTAATAGGAATTAACATGTCCTGGTTTAAGCACAGCCGTAACTCAGAACCATGCAGCCGCTATCTCACTCCCTCCCCTTCCTCCCCCCAGCTCCCGGAGGGATGGGGAGGAGAATCGAAAGAATGTAACTCCCATAGGTTGAGATAAGAACAGTCCAGTAACTAAGGTATAACACAAACCACTGCTGCTACCACCAATAATAATAATGACAAGGGAAATAACAAGGGAAGAGAATACAACTGCTCACCACCCACCGACCGATACCCAGCCCGACCGAGCAGTTGAAGCACAGAATCAGACTCTCCGACTCAAGGAGAGTTATAAAGCAAGGAGTTATAAAGTTAGGGTGCTCCTAACATGCACACCAAGGAGTTAAGCAAGCAGATATTTATTACACACATACATAGTCATCAGGTTCCCAAGAGAGCCATGGGGATATTACAATTAGTTTAGGTATTCATTATCATAAGTCTCCTCCCTTTCGGCGCTTGCACACTGCCCTCCCACTGGCCGTGGGCAGGGGTCTTCAAGATGAAGTAAGCAGTCTTCCTCACTCCCGGTGCGCTTTTCACCTTTGGCACAGCTGGATGCCCCAGTAATCACAATTAGCTGAAACCAGCCATATCTGCAAGTTTCTGAGAGCTGGCAAAGACGCAGAGCAGTGTGACCTTCGTACAAAATTCATTGCAGCAGGACAGGATGGGCAGACAAGGACTATCCTAAGCTAGCAGATGTTCAGGAGCCACTCTCTCCAAACTAACTGATAAATCAGAAGGATGGTAAGAAAGAATTCACTCATTAGAAGCATAAAAAGAAACAATTCACTCTTGTTAGTGAGACTACTAAATTCTGTTATCACACCACAGACTTACAGCACAAACCTTATTCTCTATCTTAGACCTAAGTTAAATTAAAAGTATTTTAACCCTGTGCTTTCCAGGCACTTGCTTTCCTTATATCACAGTGATCTAACCCTTCCGGGTAACTGCCCCCAGTTTGGGCATGACGTGCTGCGGTATGGAATACCTCCTTGCCTAGTTTGGGTCAGGTGTCCTGTCTGCTTCCTACCGGCTTCCCTTCCTCCCTGGCAGAGCATGAGACTCAGAAAATCCTTGGTCAGACTAAACATTACTGAGCAGCAACTGAAAACATCGGTGTTATCAGCACTGCTCCCAGGCCAAAAGTCAAAACCACAGCACTGCAGCAGCTACTAAGAAGGAGAAAAATAACTGCTATGGCTGAATCCAGGACATAACAGTAATTGGAAAATTTGGCCAGTAAGTACCCAAAGCATTGTAAGCAGATAATAACACCTGCTTGCTCTTTTGACTAGATTGCTAAAGCAATGAATTACACTAACAGTACATTGCAATTCTTTGCTCTACAAGTCAAGTGTTCACTCTAAGTGTAACATTATCAGTTCTTATAGCTGAGTGGAAAAAAAACCCTAGTACTTAGCTCCTTTTGCTATTTCCTTCCTGTTTTTAATTCCACTGAGAATTTTCATTGACTATTTTTCATTTAACTTTCTCTCTTCAATTGTGGAATACATTTTCTGCAATCCTTTCCTAACCTTAAGACTTCAGAGGGGTTTTCAAAGGATAGATTGACTTGTTGATAGAGAACTTGACATGCATCCACACTACAATGCCTCCTCCACTGTTTTCCCTGCCCAATACATTGTGAGAATAAGAAATTATTTTATTCCAGAAACAATCTGCTGCATCAGTTTACACTCCAGTAGCTGTATCTGTTAATTAGTTTGCCTAAAAGAATACCACATTCAAATCTCTGGAACTAAACCAGAGGTTCAGGTGCCTCGCTCCTTTCAGAATCACACATCTATTTTCCTCATCCTTATTCCCACAGTATCATTCTTTCTTGTCAGAGTATTATGTGCAAGTTTCACCTTCTGCTGCTTCTGCTTTGGCACATTTTCTCCAATTCAGCCTCTTCAGCTTTTCTTGATCCTATCAGCTGAAAAGGAAAGAGTCCTTGATGGAAGTGGTTTTCTAACTAATGGATTCTCAAAGCCCAAGTGTGGATGAACTACAGGGCACCAGTGGACAAGAGGGGTTCTTGCCAAATGGTTCATTTCACTTTATGCATCTACCTCAGGTCTCTGAGGCAACCACCTTTAGTCAGGTAAAAAGCCCCTTCCCTTGCCTGTAGAGAACACGAGGACCCTAACCTGCTCTAGAAACCTTAGTAGAGGGGTATTTTCCTTTCTCATGAGCATTCATAATACAGCCATAAGAACATCTCCACCTACATCCCATTAGTTTCGTAACAAAACTTCACAGTTGAATTTATTTCAGCTTCTTGGAACTGATTCGGAGAAAACTCCAGGAACTCGCCAACAAAGTTTCAAGTTGACAAGCAGGTATTCTTTACTGCGGCGCCGGGCGACACGGGGGATAGCTCCTCCAAGCGCGTCTCCCGGTATTGCCACACAGGCCATCCTTTTACAGTCACTGGGCATACATTCATATTCATAGGTACACAAAAGGTGATGGTGGTCTTTGAGAGTTGTTTACAGCATTCATACCCACAACATTAGACTTAATCATCCTGTCCTTTTGTTGAGCAGATAGTTTCACTGCCCCCTCCCCAGAATATCTACTGGGGAGTAACTGGGACCAGCAGATGGTCCCTGTTACTCCTGCTGGTAAATGTTTACACCAACTTAATGGGTTCATTGACTTAGCAATCACCCTGTCCCTCCACCCATCAGCCAGTTTGACTGTGCCCATCCCCAGGTCCTGTTTTTCTATTTTACTTTTCTTACACTTTTTGTACTAAGGTCCTATGGACCTAAAACCACCCTCAAGCACCCCCATTACAAAGCCATAACCTTATTTAGAACTGATTACATTTTGTGCCTTTGTGCGTCCTTCTTTCAGAACAAAACACATAACCAAATACACACACTTCCCCATGTAGATGTAAGTACTTCAGCATCCATATGAAATTTATTCTAAATTTAGGCTGTTCAATTGCACACCTTAACAAAGCAGCAGCTGGCAACCCTTGAGAGCATGAAAATGCTATTTTAAGAGAGTCTGTTGTGTTAATGCACTCAAACTCCCACCTACAGTATGCTAACAGACATTGTTCTAAACACACACTGATGCCAAATGCAGCTATTTAGTAAAGAGGTATAGAAGACCGTAACTCTAGGCCAAACAGAAAACTGGTCATTTAACACGCCCTTAAAATGTGTTATCGGTGTATGGTTCATCACAGGATTCTTCCACCCAGATTCTCTGCAGTCATTTCTCCCTGTGAGTTCAGAACATACTTGTGGGATTATGGGGTTTGGGTTCATTCTTCTTTTGGTTTGTATGTAAATATGCTTTTAAATTTTTGTCTTGGAAAGCAAAGCATTTCTCTCTTGACTTCCCTGCTACTCAGTACTATTTTTCCCATAGTAGATAGAAAAGAGGGATAGTATGGAATTCACATGCTTACTTTAAGCTACCATTTCTTATTTTGAATACTTGCTTACATATAGACCCTCTACTTTCACTATAGATAGTAGTGATACATTGGCGACAGGTGCTAGGTATTACCTAAACAAGTCACAGAAGGTACTCAGCTGGTGAATCTATTTAAAGAACTCACTGTGAACCAGTCAGCTGCACTCCATGTTTAATGGAAAAACATGTTGAAAGCTATGAGTACTGTTTGAGGCCAGCAAACCTGGTTCTTTCTATCAAGGATCCAAATGATCTAAAATAATTGAACAAATACAAAAACACACTTAGAAACTTCTTCCAGATTGATAAATATGTATTCATAAATATAATACCAAATGCTCATTTTCAAGACAGTTTTTGACCGCAAGACAGTCAAATGAGAGCCTTTAAGTACATACTCGGTTTTAAGATTTTCCTTTTGCCTACCTCAGCAAGAAAAAAGCAGAGGTGACCAGTACAGGTCAGACCTCACCCTAAGCTAAGCAGAGCTTATGCCCCTCTGCCATGTTTTCTACTCATAATCTGTTTATCTGTAATAGTTTACAGACAGACACATTTGGTACTACCTATGACTACAGGCTCACTTTCTGCTGTATGAAGCAGAGCTCATATGTAGTCTCCTCTGAATAAATGAGGAAGCACCCTCCCACGCAGTGTACCTAGTGTTACTGTCCTGAGTTGTATGCTCTTTCTTATATGAAAGGCAGCCCTACATTTTATTTTTTTTCTAGGATTTTTCTAACATTACACAGGTGAAGTCTATTAGGTCACTTAACATCATTCAAAAAAACATGTTAGAGAAGAAACTACCAAGAAATTACACTGGAGTAACTTGATTGGAAGGACTAGTGCTTATAACTTCTTATTTCTTTGGCAGGTATGCAAGTAACAAAATGTTTTATATACCTGAGCGTGAAAGAATACAAGATCCATCACTACAAGCTAAATTCAAGTACTTCTTCAAAACAAAGTAGTACATAGAGAAAAGTGGGGGGGAGCAGCTCTTGTAAGAGAAACAATGCCTACCCATGCAGAGAATAGTGGTAAGTTCTTTCTAGGGTTTTGGAGAAAATATAAAATATTTCAGGTAACCAAAAAAGAAAAATCCACACACCACAAACCAAATAAAAACCAAAAACCAAAACCAAACAACCCAACTTGCTCTTTCTTTAGAGTACAACTACTTTTGGTTTATTGAAAAAAAATTGCTTGGAACACTCAGACTACATAAGAAACCCTGATAATTAAATATACAGAAGATTAATGACAAATAAAAATACCTGCATCAAAACAACAAAGTACCAACAAGGGCTTTTAATTGGCATTTCGCATTCATTTTATAAAAATACACCAAAGCAAATACACCAAGCTTTGCTTAAAGGTGTGCTACTGCCAGCCTTGTTTGTTTGCCTTCCCTCGAGGCTGTAAATCATATGACTTTCAATACTACACGAAAAACCATCTTATCTAATGTAATGCAGAAAAAGACTTTAAAGAACATTTTAGCCTCCAGCTTACAGAACAAAACTATAACAACCACCTGACACACTGCACCATTCTGGTCTCTGAGCACAGGTCAAGCAAAGGCTGTGGAGACAACAAAAAGGACTTAAGTTGTTCCTTCAGACATCACAGGGATTTTTTTGTTTTATTGGTTTAGGAAGGAGATGCACACCCAGTTCAGTAGATACTGAACAGCAGGGAAATCAAGAGATTAATGCTTTGCTTTCCAAGACAAAAATTTAAACACATATTTACACATAAACCAAAAGTATACAGAAATTTGATTAAAAAAAAATTGTTTCCGTCTGGTGTATTCTTTTAACAGAAAGCAGAGGAGCTCCTTGTCTATGATGAAGACTCATAGTCAGCATTGTTCTATGACAGAACAAGCCAATGTCTTTCAGTTCTCTGCACAGCTTTTGCAGTGCTCCCAGATTCCAGAGGATTATAAGGACAAATTTCACATACACCATTCTCCTGCAGTTAAAACTCCTGCACGTAACTTCTTTCAGACATCGTTGTGAAGAGAAGCTATACACTGATTCAACAGCAGCCATTTTTGTCTCCAGAACCTTTAATACAGTGTCTACCTGTAAACAGGGAAAGATACTCTGCTATAAACATTACTTGACAATACAAAGAGCAAGTGTAGGTGTCAGTAAGTGCTCAAATTTGATCCTGCATAACCCATCTTGTCTGTATCTATTCCTGCTAGCTTGGAAGTACCTAATACTTCCAAGATAGGTACTATAAAGTATCTAATACTGTAGCTTGGAAGTTCACTCAACTCTAACATTAGCTCTCCACACTTTCTCAGATCTTTAACTGTCTCTAACCTTGGTGTCAGATCCTCACATTCAGCTTTTGCTGACAACCATTAGCTTTCAGAGCTAAGTTCATTACCCTATTTGTTCCCAACTCTCCCTACCTGCAATCAGAGGTGTTCAGTATAGCAAAATGTCAACTTTATTATGTGATATTTCAGTAGAAAGTAACTGCAAAAGCATTAAATCAGTTTATATGAAAGATACAAGAGACACGACTAAAAGTAAGAATACTGAGAAGTGAATCAGAACTAATTAAGAAAAAGAATTTCTAATTACTGACAGACATGAACAGGAATCTAACATTGTGCTTGATAAAACACAGTGCTTGGTAATTAGCTTGAAAATGTTAATTACTGTAGAAGGAAAAGTTACTGAAAATCTTGCATAACACAAGATATTAATAGCATGAAGTATTACAGCTCGTGTTAAAACACAAAGAATTGATCTGGATGAAATAAACTGTTGGTAGAAATTATTTAAGGATATTAGGGTCTCATGGTGGTGATTTAAACAAAGAATGACCTAAGGTTAAATCTTACCTTCAGTAGTGTTTCTTCCATGGCAGCTCGACTCTCAAGAGTTAAAGGTTCATCTTCAGTAACAGCTTGCTTTTCTGAGGATCCTAGAACATAACTGATATGCTACTAGTTTAGATCATGCACTTTTCATTCTGAAGGCAGAAAGCCAAATGTAATATGCATCCACTGTTCTCAATGATTATGAGATCATGATTAATACACCAAAGTATAAGCATGATTCCAGGGACAACAAAACAAACATGACTATTTGTTAATCTTGTAAACAAACTATGGCAGAATGAAAACAGTTTTAAGCATAGAAATACCAAGATACCATTATTTTATGAAAACTGGAACTTCAAGAGACAGTCGTGAATTCTGGTGTTACAGGATACGGTGAAAAACCCATACATTAAGAATAGTGTAGCACTAGATGGGAGAAATAGACATCACCATTAGTGCCGAAGAAAATCCCATTTTGCAGTCACGTTAGTGTTTCAGAGTATTTTACTGCCATGGAAAAAACAAAGTACCATAGCTGTGGGAAGAGAGTAAAAAGCCCCAACTGCCCCATGTAGGAAGGTGAACATCCACAAAGATACAGCAGTAAAAATTAGAACTTAACAAAAAGCAGAAATATTAAAACTAACCCAGACAGAAATAAATGTAACCTATCACTGTTTGCTAGACCAATAGATAAACGCACTTTGTTGTGGAGAGTTAGGTCAGGATATAGGTACTGAAGAATATTTTAAGACCGCTTTTAAGTGATAAGCTAATTAAAATCAATACCAAATGCTCATTTTCTAGACAGTTTTTGACCGCAAGACAGTCAAATGAGAGCCTTTAAGTACATACTCGGTTTTAAGATTTCCTTTTGCCTACCTCAGCAAGAAAAAAGCAGAGGTGACCAGTACAGGTCAGACCTCACCCTAAGCTAAGCAGAGCTTATGCCCCTCTGCCATGTTTTCTACTCATAATCTGTTTATCTGTAATAGTTTACAGACAGACACATTTGGTACTACCTATGACTACAGGCTCACTTTCTGCTGTATGAAGCAGAGCTCATATGTAGTCTCCTCTGAATAAATGAGGAAGCACCCTCCCACGCAGTGTACCTAGTGTTACTGTCCTGAGTTGTATGCTCTTTCTTATACGAAAGAGCAGCCCTGGTATTTTGGTTTTTTTTCTAGGACTTGTCTAACATTACACAGATGATGTTTCTAACACTTCAGTACTACAACATTAACAGCAGCAATATAGAAAAACACTCTGGAACAAAGAAGCAGAAACAGTTACCTCTAGACATGCCACTAATATTAACAGCAGCATCCCCCAACATGATGGCTGGTGGGCAAAATTTAGCTGTCAGGCTTACCAATAAAAATTCTGTCTTTACCTCTCAAGTGAGTCAACACTGAAACAGAACAAATCCCTCTTGTAGTCAAGATGCTTCGGGGTGCATCTGTAAATGCTGCCAAGTACCATTGAGCACCCAGAGCAGAATAGCACTTCTACCATGCTGTAAGAAAGATACACAACATTTAATCAGGAGAAATGAAACAGGAACACCTTTCTCCACCCTTATTCAAATAAAAAAAAAAAAGAAGAGAGAGAGAAAATTTTATCATGCTCTTCAGCACCAGAAACGTGCTCCAGGCTCAGCTCCTGGCCCTGCCCACCGGCAGCACCGCTAAGCGGGCTGCTGCTCACCGCCTCCCCGGGACCTCCGGGCTCCCTCAGGAGAGGAAACGACGAGCCCAGGAAGGGAAGACCCCCACACACCCCTCCGGGCCAGCAGCCCGGGCCTCACCATCCGCACTCTCCGGGCAGCATGGAGAGCTGCCGCTCCACGTCCACCGAGACGGTGTTGGCCGCACCTGCACGAAGAGGAAAAGGGTAGAGGTGACCACGGGCAGGGGAGCAGGGCAAGGCGCGGCACGGCACGGCACGGCACTCACTGCGCAGCAGGATGCAGCCCTTCTCCTCGTCGTTGGTCACCCAGCTCAGTGTGTCCCCAACCGGCCGCCTGCACCCGGCGCACAGGAACACCATGGGCTTCGTATCTGTTTCACTCTCGTCCTCCCCTCGCTGTTCTTCCGCCGGCGGCGGCGAAGAATGAAGACGGTGACAGGTCGATACCCCCCCGTCGCCCATCTCCACCAGCGACAGAGAGGAATCCAGCTCCGTCATAACGTCCAACGGCAAGCAGACCCTGCCCGCCATAGCCTTCAAACAGCCCGCGCCGGAAGCGGCAGTGACGCCTCACCCGCTACCGCGCCCGGGCGGGAAAGGATCCTGTGGCCGAGCCCCGCGTGGCTACGCCCCCTCGTGGCCACGCCCCGGAGGCGCTGTCGGTGGGGGGGAGGCGGTGAGGGAGCTGAGGGCCGGTGGTGTGCCGGTTGCGGCGGGCCTCGGCTGGGCGCCCAGCGGGCGGGCCCCGGCGCTGCAGCGGCTGGGAGCATTGGAAGGATGCCGATCGCCGCTTTGCAGGCTGCCTTTAAGCTGCCTGGCGCCTTCCGCGCGGTGTTCGCAGGCCTTGCGCCCGGTTCGGAGTGTTGTCTCGCCGCGCACCGTGGCTTGAAGGCGGCCCCGGAGGGCTGCGTTCCGTTCCAGAGCCCCGCCCCCGTGAGCAGCGCGGACCTCCGGAGCTGCAGCGTAGCCAAGGAGGCTGTAGTGGTGGAGCCAGCCACGGGCTGAGGGGTCTTTTACGTTTAGCACAAGCGGTTCTGTGAGCCTGGGTGAAGCGTGTTTGCCGAGGCGCAAACACCTTCCACTGGTCTGCCTTAGTGGTGTCCCGGAGCCTGCCTTTCCATTCGTGGCCTGCGGGGTGGAGGGAATGAGGAAGTAGCAAACCAAACTACATGGTTGTTCCAATACATCGTTCATTTTTGAAGCATTTCTTCAGGTCTTACCTACCTCTTTCCGTCAAGAGAGATTCGGAAATGCCCTTCAGCCTGGCTGAGTGCAGCAGCTACAGGGAGCGCTTCGTGGCCACAAGTTTCGGAGAGGGGAGGGGACGTGACCGAGCTGGCACCTGTCCACCCCATTCTTAAGTTACTTGACAGCCATCTCTGATTAAAATGTGTAGAGGATAATGTGATTGCCCACCAGGAAGCGAGGATTGCTGCTGTGACGTATCTGTCAGATACCAATATTCATTGGGGCTAGATGGTTTTTCGTACCAAGGCAGTCCTTGAGCTGCGGGACCCCACGGTGATTTACATAGGCATCAGTTATGCAATCTGCTTCTGAGGGCGCTGAAGTACAATGAAAAAAAGTATTTGGTTGGAGTTCTGAGCTGGTTTTAAATGCACTGCTGAAATGGCTAACAGAACAAACTCCTCTGAGTATTTCTGGTCATATGAATATTACTGGGATTATATAGATCCAATTCCAGTAGACGGAAGCAAGTTGAAGGTTAATAAATGTAAGTACTGTAGAGTAGTAGGTGCTAATCTAGACAGAAAAAAAAGTTTCATCGCTTGTCTCACTGACTTTGTTTTTTGTTTTTCTTGCAATAGAGACCATGCTGGGTTACATGTGCATGGTTTGTATGCATGAGTGCCTGCCTTCCAAACTGTCTGTGCTCTAGTAGTAGTTATTACTAATACTGAAACTCTTTGCTTTATCTTACCATATTTAAAACTGTAGGACTGCTGATACTCTTACTTAGGACAGTTTTCTTTGAGCCATTTGCTGAGTGGAAACCTAATGACTTGCAAACCTGTAGGTTTGAATGCTGGTTACTTGTATGCTGCTGTCAGAAAAGTTGACTAAATGAGCAGTTTTCCAGAAGACTACTGAGTTTTCATCTTGGGACGTGAAGCTTACATTACAACTGATAAGTGTTCGAAACCTTACTAAAGAAGAAGTATATGTTTCCATGAGGCAGGAATAAGAAGCTGAAAATACATTCTGTTACCTTTCCTCCTGTGATTTAGTGATACTGAACTGTAAGATAAAGTAATATACATATTTGTCAAAATACTTCATTGCCACGGAAGCTGATTCTGCTGGGTTTAGAAGTTAGTTTTCAAAGTATATATATATCACAAAATAGCATTCACCAAATTCACCCTGCAACAGTTAATTTGTTTCACCCTTGTTTTTGCACAATGAGATAGCAGTGTCTTTTATGGTTATTTAAAGTGGCAACTGATTTTTTTTTTCCTAATGTAACTGCATTTGTTATGTTTTGATCAGATAAAGTGACAGCCTAAGTCATGAGGGATTAACTTAACCAAGTATAGTTGGATGGATTGATGAAGATCGGGGGAGAGCGGGTGGGCATGTTTGAGTCACTTAGGCTAGCCATGTCTCTACCTCTAGTTGTATCTTCATTTGAGTGACAAAACTTTACTGGTTGCTGTTTAGTTTACTGAAGACAGCTATGACTGTTCGCATATGGTTTCAGACACTAAAATTGTTTTCCCCAAGGTTATTATAATGGTCTGATCTGTAAAAAATTATGATAGTGTTTCAAAATATTTTCATGCCTCTCTAATTAGCGGTACGTGTAACTGTCTTTCTAATAGTAAAGATTCAACTGGACAGTGCTCAGAGCTCTGTGTCCTTTGTTTGCCTTTTGAGAGCAAGAATAAGAAAAGGGAGCAGAAACTCTTACTCTGCTCTGCCTCTAGAAAAGCTTTTCTGGCCACTCAGATGAGCCTAAGGTTTATTGCTTCCAAACTTAAAAGCACCATGCCTTAAAGAAGGTGGTGTAAATATCCACATCCTTCCATATATAAGATCTTGCTCCACAATGCCGTAAAGCAACATTTGGTGCTGCTGGGATCAGGCAGATTATGAGCAGTTTCTCTAATTCGCTTAATTTTAAAGTTAGGGTAGATTATTACCCCTGAATTCCAGCAGGGAAACCCCGAACTGCTGAGTGAAGCTAGCTCTAAGTCCCCAGCGTGTGGCTGGCTTAGCAAAACCAAAGCAAACCAAATCAACCCAAACCAACAAAAACGAGGAATCTTTCCTCTTTTTCTCATTAATAGCGTCTTTCTAACATTTGGGTTGCCTGATACATAACAAGAGGTGAAGTTTGTGTTACAGCATTTCCCTCTATGGCAATTTATAGGATATTTCTCTTTACCCTTCTGCCTGTTCTCTTGAAACTCATAGTAGCTGTGCTTCTGAGAGAAGATGCTCACCCTCTATTAAATTTAAAGTTGTTGATAGTTTCATGAAGGAAATTGCCACACACTGTGTGAGTGCTTATGAGTGATCTCATAAGCCTTATTTCAATTAAAAAAGCAGAGTAAACCTATCTCTTATAGATTTTTTTTTTCTAATTTGTTCTCTTTCCCTAAAGAAGTAAAGCAGTCTGCCACCTTTCAGGTCCTTTTATATCCTAAGGAGATGTTTTATGCACTCATACTTTGTGTTTATGCCTCTCATTTGCTCCTAAACTAACTCAAACTTGATCTAATTAGAAAGGAGTGGAGTCCTCAAGGATAGAAAATATCTGCAAATTCCTACAGCTGGTGACTAGATAATAGAAGAAGAACATTGTGAGTGAAGACCTTTACTGACAAAAAGGCTGCAGGGTGAGATCATGCCTTATTGGACACCAAAGAAAACCACTTTTGAGCTCAGCTTTGAGAAGCAAAGCTGCAGGGAAAAGAGATTTCTGTGCTCAGCTTCCAGACAAAAAAGAAAGAGAAGGGTGCAAGCGCAGGGTTGGGATGTAATTTTTTTCCCCTTAGCAGGTTAATGTTAAGGCAATTTTAGTTCCCTGGGGAATCTGTTTATTTCTAAGCAGCTTGTCAAAATGGCGTGTTGTTCCATTATTTGTGTCTTTTAAAGAGCCCACATTGCCTATACCACTTACGAAAACAAACTAAAAATGTTGGTGTTTTTTTTCTGATAGCCGGGGAAGTGGAACTTTTTATTTCTTTTTCTTCCTATAAACATTTATCATGTCAGCAGTCTAAGAGGAATGGAGACAGCGTCATCTTGGTGCTTTTATTCTTCTTTCTCTAAACACCAGTGGGAGAACAGTGAGTTACAAGTTATAAAGAAAACAGCAAGGGAAACAATTCCATAGCTGGATAGCTCTTTCCTTGTTTTGAGTAAAAGCACTAGCCAAGCAATGACTATACTTTGTAGGTTTTCCTGCCTTTGTAGTAGTATTTGCATTCTTATACCTTCAAAAGCCACTGTTAGGATTAATGTCTTCATGTGCTTGGAAGTGTGTAGATGAAATAAGTTCAACAAGTCTTTGCCCTTTGCACTGAAGATGAAATGTGATGATTTTCCCTCAGATAGACAAAAACATTCCAAGTTTGTCAAAATGTAGGGTACCTCCGGGATCACAATAACTGCTGTATTGATGTTCTAGAGAGCCTCGCTGACTGACTGCAATGGGACCTGAGCGTTTGTTTAGGTGCATTGCTGAATCAGCCCAAATGAATTACACTGTCGTCATGACCCCTGGGCTGGGATTATAGCTCCCTAATTAAATTTTGCCTGTTTTGGTTCTTTCATTTAATGTGAAAACAGAGACTGGAAGCTCTGCACTTTCTTTGCTCCATTACATGGCCTGTCCCTGAAGCATTGTGAGACTGTGTGTGTCTCATGAAAATGAATCTAAATCCAACTATAAAGTCGTGGTCTTGCTTTCTATTAATAATGTTATGCAGCTCTCTCCATTTTGTGTAAAAATAATAAAATGCTTAATTGGCCCATTAATTAATATTCTATTTAAAAACATATGCACACACACACAAAAGGTGACTGTAAAATTTAGCAATAGAAAAGCTTTTTATAGATTGTTAAAATAGGTTATTCCAGTTTTAAAAAAAATCAAATTGCACGACTTTGAAAACAGGAAGTTTCTGTTTATCCCTCAAGAGTTCAGACTCCCCCTGAGACCCGGAACAGATTTGTTTAGCTTTAGTGAATTCCAGGAATCGTATTAAAGCTGCTTTTAAAAGATGCAACCAATATAGCTCTGATAGGGGATTCTATAAATTCAAAGTACAAAATACACATGGACCACGATCTTCTCCCCTAATTTTCCCTTGAGCAGTTTGGGTGAGCCAGTAGCATCTCAGTCACTTTTCCCATAATATGTTTGGGAAGAGCAGGTCAGAATATGTAAGATCAACAGAATCACAGAATGGTTTTGGTTGGAAGGGACCTTAAAGATCATCTAGTTCCAAACCCCTTCCACAGGCAGGGGCACCTTCCACTATATTTGCTGTTTCACCTCCTAATTTACCATCCTCTGAATTAAAGCTCAGTAAAACTTTTTTAGCAGAGGCAGAATAAAATAAGCTAACCGTCCACATTCTCATTTCTCAGTAGCCCAGACAAAACTCACTTTATAATACAATTCCAGCTGGGTCAGCTCTAGTTTTAGGTTTAAACAGAGCTGGGATAATTCCTCCTAATCTATTTGTGGCTCTGATGACAACACGTTCTGAACTTCTTCACAAAGAAACACCTAATCAAACATATTGGATCTGATTCAAAGAACACAGTGTTTTCTGTCCTTTCAGATAGAAGATTTATTTTATCTTGGTCAATATTTGTCTCTGGAGTCAATGACCCTTCTTCTCAGTCTAAGTGAGTAGCTGGTTATGAATTCAGGGCATTTCTTGACTTGCACCCTGCAGAACACCCAGCCTTTTCAAGGCTTTAACTTGGACATTTGCCACCACCACGCTGATCCCAGGAAGAACTGTTGAAACAGTGACCAAATGTGCTACTGGGGCAGGAATGAATTTGTCCTATCTGACAGCAAGCCTGTAACTGGGGCAGTAATTTGCACAGCTCCCTAGCCTTCATTCGTGAAAGGGTAACTCCCTTTTCTCCCTCCACCATTTCATACTCCCATTAGCACTGGTCACCCAGATCAGTGATCAGTTAGTCTTTTTTTGCTTTTATTAATAAGAATAACAGAACTCTTCATCTGAATTAGGGATAATAGCAGTGGCAGGGTCTTAGGCTGGGTTAAACTATGGTTAAAGTATGGTGAACCCATACTTAGATGCTAGGAATCCACTTACTTGTTCCTTAAAGAATCCACTTAGTCCTGATAAAGCAGGCTGCATTTTAAACTATTTTATGATCATTACAGAAGTATTGCAGCTGAACAGGGGAAGGTTTATTTTCTTCTACTGGACTGATGTGCCATGAGGGTCATGGGCACTTTTCAACAAGCTTTCCTTGGTATTTCTCTTGGTTTTCAAGGTTAGAATTCCCTCTGTAAAAGCGTCATCTGAAATATCATAGGTGGTTGTACTTTTTCATCTAAGATCAGGATTTGGCTACGCACTGAGCAGTGATGGCTCAGTCTTGAGTACCACACTGCTTACTGCACTGTGATTTTGTAAAAGGAAGTGTACATATCACTTGCAAAGAGATGAAACTGTGAAAACCATGCCAGGTGCTCAGTATTACCATTTACATATGTTCACTCTGCTAGTCACCATCACTCTTACCAACCTCTCCCCCAGCTCTGGCCACGCGCTGTTACAGTAAGCTGCTAGGAGACTCTCAAGACTTCTAACAACTTGGCACTCGGATTCCTCTCTCTCAAAGGTTTCATGAAATGGAATTAATTAAATGACACACCTTTCTTAGAGGTCATAAATGATATTGCTGTGTTTTATATTTGCTATGGTACCAGTGACAGAATTGCTGTGTTGTGTCCACAGATTCTATTGTCATAGCCTTTTGGGTTGGGCTTGCTGCGTTTGTGACGTTTCTTTTCCTTATTTTACTGTATATGTCCCGGTCTGGATCAACTCCAGTAAAGTAAGTACAACCAAAGATAAAGTAAGTATAGATCAGTGTGATAAAGTAAGCTGCATGAAGCATTCATGCAGCGCTTCAAGTGATCCAGCAACACTTTTCATGTTGTTATTTAAGCGCCTCTCAACCCATAGCTATTCACTGTTTGTTATTAGTCACCTGAGTAAAAATAAACACACAACTGATGAGGATTGCAGGTGACAGAAAGATGGGGGAACAGTAAACCGCAAGGATAGGGAGAGCAGTCTGGACTGCTTGGTACGCTGGCTAACAACATGCACTTTACTTATGCCAGCTATCATGATCACACACTGTGAAAGTAGGAGTGTCTGTTTTACACACAGAATGGAGAAGTAACTTGTAAACCACACCTGAGAAGGAATCATAGAATGACAGAATGGTTTGGATTGGAAGGGACCTTAAATATCATCTAGTTCCAACCTCCCTGCCATGGAGGGGTACACCTCGTACTACAGGTAAAGTGGATGAACACAGGCTCCCAAAGCAATTTTCTAAGCCTTGAGCAAATGAAGAGAAAATTTATTACTGTGATCAGGAAGATAATAGTATGCACACCGTTACTTAAATTGTCCCAAGAATGCTGTGCTTGTGTTAGAATGCACTCCTTAAAAGGAGTTTTAAAGAAGCTGGGAAGAATCAGAAAGAAACCTCATTTGAGTTCCAGAAACACATCCTACAGTGAGAGAAATGAACTCAAGTAGTTTCTCAAGGAGCAGCAGCTCCAACATGCTCCTTGTGAACTGTCTTCATTTTCAGAACACTACTGTCCAATTCAAGAGCCCCTTGATAACCCTCATGGCTGGAAGGTGATTCTACACAAACTGTGATGTACCACGTATTTTATGTGAGGGTAATGACTCACTTGAACAATTTAGAGTAGAATATTAAATGGGTTGTGATTAATTCTTCTTTTCACTTGATGACTGAACAGCTGGAGAACATGCATTTGCATTCATCCAAAAATTACTGTAAGGATGTACTGTATGGTCTTATCATTCTCTGGCCTATTATGCAGAAGGTTCGGCATGCTTCTTTCTTGCCTAAAATAAGTGTATGACTCAGTCCTTAAACACTTTCTAGTTCTCGTAGGATAAAATAACTCAGTAAAATTACTGATTTATAATTGGCTGAAGATCTGAAGATCTATATTTTCCTTTTGGTGTTTTGTTTTGCAAATCCTGGCAGGAGTATGACAATACCTTCCTTCCCCAAAATGCCCATATCTGAACTTCTGTCCTTCAGCAAAGTAAGCCCATGGTAAAACTACAAATCAATTAACCCTTGCGAAGTGTAGTTGTGAAATGACTTGAAACACCTGCCAGCCATGAATGTGTAGCTTTCACAGTACCAGTCAGCTTAGGAGTGAGACAACTGTCACACTGGGGTTTCTGTTGGGAGAGAATCTTCTGGAATTACCCTCAGTCCGGTTCATTACTGGTTAAAGTTTACAGATGTGATATTGTCACTCTCACCTGAGTACCTTCATTTGAATTTCTGTAGCGTGCTATTCAGCATTAGGGAGGCAAAACTGGGTCTGGGCTAGCGAGTTGCCCAGAAAAGCATCTTCAGGCTCAGCACATGTGCAGCATATCTAGCTCTGCAAACAGAGATCCTAGAGCCACATGTTTGCATCACCCAGACTGTTCTAATAGCTGGGCTTCATGAAGCAGGGAAATATCCTCCAGTGGCAGGTAGAATCATAGAACAGTTTGAGTTGAGGCCCCCTTTATGTACTGGAAGGCTGCTATAAGTTCTCTGTGGAGCCTTTTCTTCTTCAGGCTGAGCAAGCTCTCTCAGCCTGTCTTCACAGGAGAGGTGCTCCAGCCCTGAAAGCATCTTCATGGTCCTCCTCTGGACTCACTTGAGCAGGTCCGTGTCCCTCTTATGTTGGGGACACCAGAGCTGTACACAGTACTCCAGGTGGGATCTCACAAGAGCAGAGTAGAGGGGCAGAATCACCTCCTTCAACTTGCTGGCCATGCTCCTTTTGATGCAGCCCAGCATGTGGGTTTTTCCATTTTCAGTTCTTATCGATGAAATAGCCAATCTGTTCTAGTAGCATGTTTCCATCTGAAACCTCCATTGTGAAAAAAGATGCTGCATAAATACCTTAGTGTTGCCAAGCACATCCCTAGTCTCCTAAAAGATGGCAGACCCTGTCTTATGAAGGTAGCTGCAGCAGATGTGCCTGGTGGAGATGTAGCAGCGCCCACCTCTCGAATGGGAATGTAGTTCTATCACTGCCTTTTGAACTTTGTCTAAGGACAGGTTTCTGTTTGCAGCTTTCTACATTTGGTTTACTTTGTTTGCTGCTGGTTTTTCTGGCAAGCACAATGACTGCAAACAAGGATGCTGAGCAGAAAATTCAGCTCAGCAGATTAGGCAGAGGTTCAAGATTAGGTCACAAGCAAGCAGAGGGAAATGGGTATAATATGGCAGTAAAAAGGAGCACTAACATTCTAATTTATTGGCACCCTAAGGCCTCTGGCGTGCTCACAAAAGGTAACAACAACAACAACAATAAAAAGGCAACTTGCCCAAATAAACCACAAAGCAGGAGGCAAGCTAACAATACAAGAAATGCATGGAAATGGACATAAAATTACGGAGTAACAGAGGCATGTTCCCGTTAATTTACTGTTCCTAAAAAAATGGCAGAAGTCTGTATACATGAAAATCTCAGAGTGCTTGGAAGCCTTAAACCAAAGTTGATAGGGTTTGGAGGGGTTTGGTTTGGTTTGGTTTTTAATTTCTCTTCTGCATTGTGTGAGTGAAATACTTGGATTTAAAATATCCATATTTATCCCTAGTATGTATGTTCAGTTTTGCCCATCGAAAAAGCTGTTATAAGCAAGTCACTTCTAGGAGTATTTTGTGGAGAGCTCAGGAATCATTAATGGAAAGCAGTGTTGGATGAGATTTGCTGAGGCTTTGAAGTAATCCCATTTTATCATTTTTTCTAATCTTGAAACATGCTGCAAGAAAATAATTTTAGGACTGAGGAGAATATTCAAACACCCCCAAACTTGCCCTTGGTTGAGTTCCATGTGGTTTTTAGCCCCAACTCCAATTCCACTCCTCCCAATTCCAGCAACGAAATGGAGTGCCTGAAAGAAGTTCTTCCCATTAACTTCCACCATCCTCCCCTGTCGTCATCTTTGTTATGGAGTCCGTCCATTACCCTTGGCGTGGCAATCGTCTAATTTCTGCACTGAAATCTCCTGTCTCTTTTCCCGTGATAATTGTGATACATTCACCCAACAAATGCACATTCACGTCACTGGTCAAGGCTGGAGAACTTTTACCTTCACTGTTCCTGTGCTCATCCATCTCTCTGTCAAGCCCAGGGGCATATGGGGCAGCGTGTACTCTTCCAGCTTGCTCAACTGCCTGGTGAAACAAGCGTGCTTTCAAGTCCGCCAGTTCATAAGAGTGGGCCTTCTTGCTTCAGTTTGCTGTTGAGCAAACCCCCACTGCCGCCTGTCAGCTGTCTTTATTGTCAGCTGGATCTCTGTGGGTCCCTGAAGGTTATGTTTTGGCCTTGTATAATGAGCAGTAGTTGTACCTCTTCCACCACTCTGTATGCCAAAGTCTTAGTATTTTGGCCATGGCATGCCAGCTACCACAGTATAGTCTGCTGATTTTTACCTGCATCTCCACACAGGTGTCAGTGCCAAAGGATCTTCTGAAAGGCGTATCAACACTAGGTCTGCTTATGCCACAGCATAATCCTTAGACACTGAGAAATTCCAGACCTGAATCCATGATCCGATTGCACCACTTTCTTCTCTGCAACAGAAAGCAATTTGGTGCCAAGTCAGATGAGTTAGTTCAGGCAAGGGGGGAGGATTGATGCTTGCAAGAGAGTTGTATGTAGCAAAGAATCCATGTCCCAGTCCCTTTTGTCACACTGTGCTATCCCTACAGAAACAAATGAAGGAAAAAGGTTTGGGACATGGGACCAATTGTTTCAGATGCATGCCAAGGCAGTTGATTACCACACTGCTATAGTCAGAGCCAGTATCAACGTTTGTTTCAACTAGGTTTCCTGCCATCCAAAATGATACAGAAAAATAAGGGTTAGTGGCTGGAGACAGTTCCCAACCAAGCCTGGAACCTCAGGCAGTGGAAGCGGGCAGGGAATGTTTCTTCCTGCACCTCTCAAGAGGGGACGCTGGTTTCCCATGCATTTCACTGGCGGCTGTGCATTCCTGACAGCCGTGACTGAGGCCACTGTGGACATCCACAATCTTCTGGCTATCACTTTCCTACCAGACCATGTAATACAGGGGAAAAAACAGGGTACCCAGAGAGCTGGAAGATCTGCATGTCTCCTCCCCTGTCCACATTTCTTGCTGCCATAGTAGCCTTAGGGAGGCTCAGGCAAGCGACTCTTGACATGAGCCTTGCTGGCTTTGGGCAGATTTCTGGCTATAAGAAACACCATTCAGTGTTTATATATTTTTTTTCCTTTGGCTACCACCGGCTTTTGCCCGACATTTCTTGGGCATATGGTAACATCGTCTGAAGACACAGCTTGCCAACGAGAGATGTGAGACTTGGCTTGAAAACGCTTGTTCGACAGCCAGCTTCTTTCTCAGTTCGCAGGTGAGCATTTCCCTCATGGACAGACAGATAACCACTGATGTGGTGGACAGAATGTACAATGTCCATGTGCTCTTTCCATTTTTTTTTCCCCTGTCCAGATCAGTTGCAACAGTTGCTTCATTCCTGGAACTGGGGAACTATTTTGGATATTTGACAGCTCAGGGGTTTTGGTCCCTAGGACAGAAAAAAATCTATAGCAATATCCTAGATCTCACACGAGGGCAGGTAGTTTTCAGAGGTTGTGGTTGGTTTTTCTTTCTTTGGCTTACCTTCAAGACTGTAATGTTCATTAGGGAACATGTAACCACCATATCTTACAATCAAAAAAGTACCTATTCCTGGGCACAAAGGCATTGAATCTCACGCTCTAGGTACCATATTTATCTGGATGACCGTAAGATGTGTCATGGTTCTACTCTGGCAGGCTACCTTGTCTTCAGGGAGAGGAAATCCTTTTTCATACTATAGTAAGATCCTCGTGAGAGGTACTTCTCTGGTTAAGCATACCACGATCCTGCTTTCTGCTCTTGTAAAGCAGCGTCTCCTGTTCTTTACTTTATTCAGCCTTCTCTTTCCTATCATAGTAGGCTGTTCCCTGGAATCAAGGTAAATTGCCTGTCTATAAATTCACTTAAGATACACTCAACTGTGATCACTACCTACTGTCTCTCACTAGTGGTAATCACATATTCTCACACCCAGGTATCTTGAACTTTATAACCAAGATTGGGTAAGAGCTCAGAAAGAACCCAGTTTCTCAGTCGTACTTACATGTCATGTCTCTCACAAGAGCAGTATTTGAGGTTTACGTGACTTCTCTGCATAGATTCCTTGTGTCAGAAGAAGCTAAGACTGCTGGGTCTTTTCAGCTGGCTTCCCACAAACAGTGTTCCGGGGATCTAGCCCAATTTCTCCCCAGTAGTTTCTGAATTTAATCTCAAACATCAGATAATAAATCTGTTAATAATCTCAATCAGATAATAAATCTTGCTATTCCCAAGCTCTGGTTTCAAGGGATGCAGCTGTCTTTCAGACCCCCATCATGAGAGAGCTTTCTCTTTTCTCTTGCCAGAACCAGCTCCCTTTGATATGAGCAGCTTCAGACCCACAAGGGCAGAGGCTGTTAAAACTGTTGGCTACGAACTGTCAAAGCCTGTTATGAGACTTTGGTCACCAGAGCTCAAATTGCAGTGTCTTCAACAGGGAAGTGTTCTCACTCCTGTCGTCTAAAGAAGCATACTCCACATCTTTTAGCAGGTATCATGCCACTGGAGAGAGGTCTGGGATTGATACCACGCTTGGTGTGGCGCTGCTGAGCTTGTTCAGAGATAACTGATCTCCAAGTGAAAAACAACGAGCTGGGTTTTGTATTGTACCAGGTGCTGTGTGAACTCAGAGCCAGGAACAGAGGCTGCTTACCAGTAGGAAATCCCATGCGCTGAGACTGCAGTTGAGATGGATGTGAGGCCAGAATATACCCTCCGTGGCTCAGACGTTCTCCAAGTCTGGTGCAAACATCCATCCAGGTGGACTGTGCAGTGGGCTGCACTGCTCAGGTGCCGGGAAGCAGGCTGTCTGTGTTAGCATTAAGGTGCTCTTGGTTGCTTTCTGCAGTCCTTCCTAGTTCTGCATGGAAAATAAAATGATGGGGCTTTTTGCTTTAAAACTGTTAAACAGTTTGAAGTGACACAACAAAGCTTCCATCAGACACTTACAAGTGATAGCTGAGTGTCAACTGAGTGAAAGAACTCTTCTGCCGTGCATTCAAATAGTGTCCTGTGAGCAACCGTATTATCAAATCCAACATTATCTCCTCTCAAAGGGTGCAGAATGCCCAATCCAGGCACTCCTGAGATTATGTCAGCTCACTCTCAAGGGACATAAACCAAACCACAGATAACTCATGCACTGGAGGTTTGAGAGCGCTGCCCGCTGCGGGCAGGGATGCAGGCTCCCAGATGTCTCTGCCCAGGTACAACTCACACAGAACTCTGCATAGAACAAGTTCTTGTGTTTAAGTTGTTCAGGGTTTCTCATTTCTCTGCCTAGTTTAACCACAATGCCTTGGCACTGCATCTTACCTTAACTGATAAACTTCTTCAATCAAATTAGGAATGAATGTGTATTTGCATAAAAAAACCCACATTATAGTTGTTCAGGAGGGAAGAAGGCCCAAATGTGATCACTGATTTTTAGTGACAGTGATTTTGAGGCAGATATTTATCACACTGTCTATCACACTGTGAAATTTTAGAATCGCAGCATCACCTTACTCCAGGCTTTCAAAGATCAGATCTGTCCCCAGAAATCCATAAACGCAGACTATCAGCTCTACGTTTTTTCTGAATAGCTCAAGTTTTCTGTGTGCCAAAATTCACTGCTTTTTGGGAGATCGGTTTATGAAAAATCTGCAGTTCTCAGTGAAAAACATTTTTGCCAGGGTTGAGGCTTTAAATTCAATATATTAATATTGTTTGAATAGGTCCATCATAGCTAGCTGTCCAGTCTGTGCTACGTGACTGCTCCTTCTTGTATCCCTGTATCTTTATCCGCATGTTTAATTCAGAGTGGCTTTATGTTTACTTTCAGGTCTCTGATGAAAAAGCTGAACAGGATGGGGTGG
Source organism: Myiopsitta monachus (assembly GCA_017639245.1). Lineage (NCBI taxonomy): Eukaryota > Metazoa > Chordata > Aves > Psittaciformes > Psittacidae > Myiopsitta > Myiopsitta monachus. The sequence continues at coordinate 9,922,094 of CM029927.1, forward strand.
GTGCTTATGGAACCCTGTTAGAAACATCCACAGTCAGAGATCATTCTACAGCTACTCTTTGAGAAGCCAAATTCACCTAACACCTGTTTAATGGGCTTGTGTATAGTCCCTTTTAAAGAAGGCAGTGTGGAATACTAAGTCAAATGCCTCGCTGCAGTTTAAATAGCTCCATAAATCCTCCAAATTGTGTTCCCCTGAAAAATGACATCAGACATTTTCCACCAGCGTGGTTTTCTGTAACACCACACTGTCTGGAATGAGTCTTTCTGTCCTTTGAAATACTTTTTCAGTTGTATCTTATCTTAGCTTTAATTCCATGATTTTGTGTGGGGCTGAGGTCAGCTGCACTGCCTTCTAGTGACCTGGTTTGACCCGTTCTGTCTCTGAGTACTGGGACACCAGGGCTCTTCCAGCCTCCTCAAACTTCCCTGCTGTTCCAGAGATGGTTAACAATTAACTAGCACCGGACAGAGTTCTCCTCATACAGTCTCCAGGCCTCAAGGATGCAAGTTCTCTAGCTGATTTTAAAGTGTGGATAGCTAGCTGATACACTTAGCTACTTAATGGACCGGAAAGACAACATCCTATTTGGTAAGAGTATTTTTGTCTTGCTTCTGTCAAACAAAGAGAAGAGGGAGCTCTTAAACCTGCCTGCATCATAGCAAGGAAAACCCAAATCTGCTGCCTGCAGTGGGCCTCTTGCTGAGACTTCTGGGGTTTGTTCTGGTTTTTTGAATTACCACTAAGCAAAATCCCTGTTGTGTTGTTCTTGCCAGGCACAGATACTTGAAGCTTTCATTAGCAATTCAATCAATACAAATTTAGGCTATAACGTTTGTATTTCTCCAAAGTGTTAAAAATAATTATTTTCCTTTTCATCCCATTGACTTTATCTTATTTTGGTTTTAGATTTTGGTTGTTGTTTGTCTAACCACTGAAACATTGGCTTTTAGTCAAAGATGTCTTCTTTCTTGTGAAGCCATGGCTCCAGGCAAAAGTTTTCCATTTTCATTCTCACTTCTGGGTTACATTTTTCTTCCCAATGTAATTTTCTTCCCCACCTTTGAAGCCCTAAGGATATAGTAGCAATTAGGATCTTGTGTTCAGCCATGCTGAATGGAACTTACCGCTTCTAGGCCAGGAGGCATCTGCTCCTTATCTTGTTAGGGTGAGGTTTGGGAAACTGCTGGGAAGAAGGCTCAGGGAGGAGGAGGAGGTAGGGTGCTCTCTGCTGTTCTCCTATCATTGCCCCCTCCATTGCCTTCTGGCACAACTATAAAGCTTTACACTGCTATTATATGTACACTGGCAATTTCCTGCTACCCTAGTCCTACCCACTCCTTCTTAGGTCTGTCCCATTTCCTTGCTCAGACCCCCCCCAGCCCTTAGAGATGTACCTTGCCTTTTCCCAACCCCAGTCAGGGATTCTCTCCCAGATATTACACATCCCTCTTGTTCTTGCCCCCAGTGACACCCATTCACAGTCACACAAAGCTCTTGTCCCTCTTCTCCCTCCCAGGAGGAGCCCTGACCGTTCCCTTCACCCTTGGTACAGAGAAAGTCATAGCAAACTTTCCAGTTTCCTCTTTAAAAATCCATCTGAAGACCCAAGCTCAAGGTCCCATGTTGAAGGGCAAGGGGGACTCACCACATACCAGCCACAGCACACACTTTTGGTCATACTCTATTTCCAGGCAAGAACATGTTTCTTATGGTGGATAAAGAGAGCTGAAGACCGAAAGCATCTGTCATGTTGGATTCAGTGTTTTTGAACCATCTTCTATATTGTTACAGACTTTGATATTGTACTTTCTTATGAAACTGCTGCTATTTGTCTTCCAAACAGATGTCCCTGATAACAGTACTTTCTTTTTTCCTCTCTCCACACATTACAGACAAGTGATTGTAGGGAACCAGATAGAAGAAAGCAGTTCCAATGGTGGACATACTCACTGCGATGATCTCAGTGGCCCATACTCAGAAGTGGTTGCTTCTCAAACGTGTACCTCCTTTTCAGATGAAACTGGCATTCATGGGAGGACCTGAGCCTGAGTTAAAACTGGAACAGGTTAAACAAAACCAGCAGGACAGTTCTCCTGGCTGCAGAGGAGTCAGTGCTGTGACTGCCTATTGAACACTGATACCACAAACCTCAAACAGTTCAGGAAAAGGAGGAGAAGAATAATTTCTTTCAACAAAGGACAAACCTGAAGAATCCTGGATGCGTAACAGGAAGTGCTAGCAGCCATACTTGAGCAACGTTGCTGGAGTTGCCTGATCAACATTTTAGATCCTCATGATGATGATAACTATAAAATTTCTCTCTCTTTTCTGCATAAGGATTCAGACTCAAACCCCTCTCCGGTGACGTGGTACAAAGGGTGTGCTGCCAGTTGAGTGGTTCTCATTAAAACCCATTTGACTGCAAGCAGCTTTACTCCTCCAGCAGGAAGTCCATTCTGGTTATGCCCCAAGTCCTGTAAAGAGCTCTGCCTTGCTCGCCTGAACGCACACTGAGTTCTGTTACCCTCAGGGGTATCTCTGCAGCATCAGACTTCACTGGGTTGCCTTGCTGTGAAAGAAAGCAGCATCCCGCTGGTCTTACTGAACAGGCAGCGTAACCAATATTGTGTATTCACCATGAGCACCACAAATCATCTGTTTCTGGCTCTGTCCTCAGGTCACACTCATCAGCTGCCTCTTAGTGACACCTCCACTTGCTCATCCTCTGAAAAACAAGCAACAATGTCATGTGCAACAGCTAAAATAAAACCTTGCTTTTAGAAGGGTTACAACTTGCTTCACTGTCTTAAAGCTCAGCAGCTCCCCCATGGATACGGAATTTACTTTATTTACTTTTCCATTGGAAAAAAGAAAGAAAAAAGGTTTGCTTTAAATTTGTTAAAACACAGTTTACCTAGAACAGCCTTTAAAAAACTAACGGCAGTGCTGAGTGTCTTACTGAATAAAGTAATTCGCTTTACCTGCTGCCTGCTAATAGTTTTGCTCCCAACAACCTTTACTTTTTGCTCCCAGTTTAAAATGGTACATGGCAAAGGAACTTAATGTCAAACAATCTTGAAATGGTAGCAGTTACCCGGAGCGTTATAAAAAGAGATGTGCGGTTAGCATTTATATCAAAGCTGGCAAACCTGCAAAACCAGCACTGTGTTTCTGCAGCAGTCGCCTGCTTTGAGCTGGGGCTGACAGATCGTTTAACAAGAAGCTACAAGCCTCTGTGAGGGTCGCAGCAGCTTTTGGATGAGGTGGAGAGGATGGGTTCTGCTCTCTCCACCTGTCCTTGCCCACGGAGCTCCACCAGACACAGACGGAACCAACAGAAGGTCAACGAGAGCGTGAGGAACCCTTAAAGCTCCAGTAGGAGCAAAGCTGGGACTGCAGAGTTGGGCTGAGGAAGGCAGCGAGGGCTGCAGTAGGTGTACAACTGCCAAGCTAGCTGCTGGGCTGAGGACAACCCAAAATTCATTTGAAACTTGAGGAGCAGCTTAGAAATTTCATGCCCCCAAGCAAGCAGCAAGAACTCCTACAGCGAAGCGCTGCCAGAGCAGCCTTATGCTGTGTACAGTGGGGCTGTGATGTTAGCAGGGAATGGGTGGGTTGGGCCGTGTTAAAAAAAGCCTTGAACACAAGAGACAGACCAAACCACCAGGCATATGTTTGTGTTGTGAGGGGCTTTCATCTTCCTTATTTTTAACCTTGGAGATAAACACTTCTATAGGTTGCTCTTGGAGCAAACTGACTGCTACTGGTGTTGGGCTTGGAAACCTGTCAAGGCGTCAAGTCTGTTGAGTCAGACTGAGTCATGGGCAGATGGGGTAAATGAGGAAAGGCTCCAGGCACTGAAGGTACCACACGGATGAAGATATATCGGAGAACCAAACATTTCCATCAGTCAACTCAGATGGCCACAAGAGCCTTCCCCTCCCTCAGATACCCTTACTTTTCCCTAGCTCTCACAGGAGACAATGCATCAACTCCCTTGTTGGCACCAGCTCTCCCACTGCAAGTTGGGTTTGCCTTTAACCCCACTGCAATCACACGTTATCATCAAAGACAGTCTGAAGAGAACCCAACCACCTAGACTCGTTGTCTGTCTCAAGGAAGCAGCAAGTGCAAGCCAGTCATTCCCACCACATCTGTCTGCCCTGAGCTAGACCATCTCTCCTGCACCAGGTCTGCACTGCCTCCTCTCCCTGACTCATGACAGACTCCCTCCTACCACCCTGTTTTTCAAGAACCTCTTCTCTACAAATGGATTCCAAGGGGTCTTCTGAAAGATGTGAATTCGTAAGAGTAGGTGTTCTTTCATTAGCTGCATTGGAATGTTACTCAAAGGATGTAAACACTGGAAAGACCTTTGGAGGTTTTTGCCCTTTTGAATTACCTGCAAATGGAAGGCATATAGTATGATGTATACAAGCAGTAATAAATCATATGCAGAATGCAAGCCTAACTTACAGCACCTAGGGAGTGGGGGAGAGAAAAATGCATTTTCTTCTGTGACATTTCCATACGTACCCGTCTCAAGGCCCTTCCAGTGCTCTGTTCTCCACAGCGAGCACTTGATTTCCCCTTTCCCCAGGGTTGCCTGCTAAGAGGCCTTCCCTATGTGGTCTGCAACATTCATGGAGGACTGAAATGCTGCACCCCCCAGCCAATAAACTGTGACCTCAACCAACTCATGCTGCTGATTCAAAGCCACCTCTATAAGAAAGTTTACCCCAAAGCACTACCCCCACAAACCTCAGTTCTGCCCGGCCGCTCATGCTGCGTGAAGTCCTCTCCTGCTAATGTGTCAGGTGCACTACCTGAGCCCAGCATCAAGATCCATTCCATATCCTGAGGAGCCCAGCCTCTGCCCCAAACTGTACATGGTCTATACAACAGGCACGCCAAGCAGCAGTAGGACCCTCTGGGTTGTTGTGAATTCTGAGTAAAAGGCTTAAAAGGCCTGTCCTGGCAATGACACCTGAGGGCAGCCCACACCGCTGGGCCAGCGGCAGAGCGCTCTGGAGCTTCATCCGCGTGGTTCTCATCCCAACAGCATCAAAGTGAGCAACTTGTGTTCAACTGTAGAAACTCCTTGTTTTAAAACACAGGCCCATATATGGAGCAAATTTTCCATTCCCAAATGCTCTCCACGATTTATTTTCACCAAGCTTAATTTCTTAAAATAATGACTCTCCATCTATATGATCTATTCAAATGCATTTTGAATATGTTGGCAGTAATTCAGGCACACAAATCATTACATGCTGACATTCTATGGCTTTCAAAGATACTTGGCCACTGTTTCTAGGAGGACTTTATTAATAAACTTTTAATTGCCACATTGCTAAACTATATTGAAGCTCAGAGGTGCTCAGACATCAAGCTTTGCTTTTAAAAGTTCCCACATGCACAGCTACGTTCTCTTTATGGGCAAGCACATATGGGCTGTATATATTTTACATGACAGGCTAGTAGCTTTAAATTGTCAGCTCACTTGAATTCGTTTTCTCTTTGTGTTTCCAAAACTACCATTTAAGAAGAAAGAAATGTGTATGAACAATCCTCTCCTCCAACCTTGAGTATTTTGGTAACAGCAGTATTGGAAATAGGAACAAAACATTATAAGCTAGGGACAAAGTGCTCACTGCTGGGCCTTTCTGGATATTTGTGCCATAAGATCCTAATTTGAGTGTGAACACTTAGGGTGGATTCATGTGTGGTTGGGCAGGATTAAGATACACTGCTCTAAGGAAAGCGCACCAACATGCAAGATGGGCCCTGGGCGTAGTCGTGGTCTACCCAAGATTTGGGGAGAGAAAGTACGTTTCTGCATTACTGTCCTCTGGTGGAATGGTCTTACCTCATTTAATTCTCTCAAGCAAATCATGATATAAATCACTTGTAGATGTGCTCAGTCCCTCAAGAAAGCTGGAAAACTCCTCCCCTATGTGTTATTAGGTGAGATGGAAACACATCTTTCACCAGAGGAACTCCTCTGGTTTCATTCTGATTGGTATTTTTGTTTCAATTAAAGGAAGGGGTTTGGGGTTTTTTTTCATTGCAAAGAAGATTTCCTGATATCAGGGGCTGAGGATTTTATATGACACAGCATTTGTCCTCTAATGGGCTTGCAGCGTTTTCAAGAAACATTTGCTATTTTTACATCAAGTCTTCACACAGATAGCGTGGCTTCTTTAGGACAAGAATATTTACGTGCAGAAACAATCCTCATTATTTGAGTCTCACTTCCTTGTTAAAAAACCCCAAACAAACAAAATTAAACAACCATCACAATGAGCGTGCACTTCCGCTTTTTTCCCTGTACGGAATTTGTACAAAGTACGTAGGCACAACACATTCGTGAGCCAATTTAATAAATTCTGGTTTTACATTTCAAAGGCTCGAGCTCAGGCTCTGCATGTCTGCATATCTGGAATGGGATGTTAAACTGCCCTCCAGGCCCCATTAAAGAAATCTTTATCAGATTTCACAGAGAATCAGTAAACAGCAAGTCATCTGGGTTTTCGTTCTAGCTCTCTTCTTTTCAGAGTGGAGAGAAGATGGGCCTTTATTGCAAGTCCCAGCAGTGCTTGGACTTGATCGTAAAGGTCTTTTCCAACCTCGCTGATTCTATGATTCTCTATGATCAGGACTTTTTCTAATAAAAACCAAAATGCAGGAGAATAAAACCAACCAGCTCCAATACAGATGCTTTCAAAAGCCATTTAACTTAAAAACAAGGAGAATCCCAGACCATCATGATTCCAGGTTTCAGTCCTATTCATACTGGCTTAGATATATATATAATGAAAGAAACCAGGTTCTTCAAGAACAGTGAATCATCATGCCTAAAACATTTCTTTGCAGTTATACCACATTGTGGTGAAGCTCTGCACTCTTTTTTCCCCATATTATACTGGAGAAAGGACGGATTTTAACTACATGGGCACTGAAATACAGTCCAGAGGCAATGCACTACGCAATCTTTTTTGGTTCTTCATAAAGTTACAAATGCCTGTAATAAAAACTATATAAATAACATTCAGTGTCCCACACTGTTCAAGAAAAGGAAAATTATAGCTGTAATGTTCCACTGACAGATGACGAATACAATTTTCTTCCTCTGCGTTTGCACATAGTAATAAAATATTGATCTTTATGACAAGTTAGATTTGTACACAGAACAGTTCAGGAGGGTTTCCCGGCTCACGGCAATGATGACAGAGCATATAACATCCAAGATTAAGTGTCAGTTCACTGAATTAATGCCCCAGTGTAGCCAAGTAAAGGGTTTTGCAAAGAGCCATAATAGTTTCTTCTCTCTGTTTATGCGTTTCCAAGTCATCATCATTTAATTTATCATCTGTGCTACTGCAGATCAATTTGACATGGGTTATTAACATATCTGGCTCCTGTGCTCCAAGCCACATGTCCCCAATGTACACAGAAGTCAGGAACACACAAACAGCTGTGGAAGAAAGATTAAGAGAAAAATCAGCAGAAAAATCAGCAGATATTCTTCTATTTCCAAGCGCGATACAAACCCAAACCATTCTACTCCAGCCCCAGGTTTCAAAACTAACTCTTTTCCTAGATGTAAAATTTGTGGGGTGTTTGCCCATGCAAAGCCCATGACGACTCCTCGCCCTGAGGGAAGAAAACAGGTATTTCTTTTTCAGTACAACCGTCTGACCTCTTTAAATGAAAAAGTCTGAATACTGACCTGTGGCTTTTGTTGTCAAATGTTAATATTGAACAGCATACAGATTAAAGCCCATGCCCACATGGACTCATTTGTTGCAGACCTTTTATTCCTTGCAATTACATTTTTTATACCTCACTGAACTTCATTTTGGTCCTAGAAAGGAAAGTTTCTTTGAAGGAGTGTGACTATAGAAGCCCCTACAGCATGACCCTATTCTGTGCTATCAATCCCTGTGCCCATCTCGTCAAAGACATGGCTTTTACTTGGTGAAGCTGTGAGCACTAATGGGCATGGGAAAACTTCAAACTCTTCTCATGAATTAAAAAAAGACATGGAACTACTTACTGGCGGCTGCCCCATCCCTGGCAGTGTCCAAGGCCAGGCTGGATGGGGCTTTGAGCGACCTGGTCTCATGGAAGGCATTCCTGCCCAAGTCAGGGGGATGAAAACAGATGAGTTTTAAGGTCCCTCCCAACCCAACCCCTTATATAATTCCATGATTACTGCCTTGTTACAAGAGCGAAAAGGAAAAGAGGAGTTACCTTTCCTGTTCACGTCCTCTTCCGTCTCTGCTGACAAGCACAACGTTTTAATGAGCTCATGATAGCTGTTGCTGGTCAGGCCCTGAGCATCCATTAGGTGAAGCATGATTGAACTGAACAAATAGAGCTCTTTAAAGTGTCCAGCTGTCCCACTGCTGGCCTCACAGACCTGGGTGTAAAACTTAAAGATGTCGTTTCTCAGCATCTCATCCCTGAGCATCTCCTGCACTGCCACTGGATGTGGCAAGATGCAATTCTGTAGCCAACGCAGAATTAATGACACATTTTGCATATTGAGGCTGCACTCAACCATGGACTTCACCAGCCATTTAGTTACTACATAAGTGGATGCACAGGTAAGATCAACTGCTTCATCTGCAAGCTCAGCCGATTTGAGAGGCTCCCCTTGACGTTTGATAGGCGGCGCTGGGAAAACAGGCTCCCAGTGGGTAAGTATGGAATTCAGATGATCTCTACATTTCTCCAGCTCAGGGGCTTTCAGGTCTGCGGCAGTGTCATCTTCTCTTTCTATCTCATTCTTTTTCCGAATGTGATGATATGCACGAGATGACGCTTGAGATTTGTTCTTTTCTTTAATATTTTCTGTAAGAAGAAAACCACCATCAAAACAAACATCAGATACTCCACAGGATTTTCTTGGTACAAAATTATGCAAGACAGACAGTATTATGTGTTGATTCAGTTGCTAAAAGGATAAGCACTAGCCTCATTTAGCAGCCTAATTGAGCCTGTGCAATTCAGAGCAAACGGGCTATAGGCAGCTCCCAGTGACTCACAGGCTGAAACAGTTGTCTGAACTGGATTGCCTAACTTTGAGGTGAGTGATAATGGCACCCAGGCCCTGGCCCCAGCAAAACCAAAGCAGTATTTCAGAGGTCCACAAGACACAGTTTTGCCAGAAAAGCTACATGATCTTAAAGGTCTTTTCCAACCTAATTGATTCTAGGATTCACAACACCTCATGGGAAATGCTCAAGCTGCTGTCCTGTGGGCTAGCAAAGGCATAGCACGTGCCTGGCTGTGGAAGGTATCAACACAGCCATGCTGCTGCTGTGGAGTGGCAGAGGCTAAAGCGGTGAAGCCTGCCTTCCTCCAGCATGGCCGTGTCCTGGATGAGTGTCTGTCTGGAGAAGGGCTGTGAGCCAAGGCAGGTGAATTTTTCACTCTAAGGAAAGAGACAGGCAGCCAAACTTTGTGATGCGGGAATGTCCTCTGTTAGACGCTGCCCGTGCCACGAGGAGCAGCGAAGCTTCCAAACAGTAACAGCCCTTTGCCACCACCATACCACACAGTGTTTTATGGCTATTTGCTTTCTCGAGTCAGTGAGAAAATCGTCAGAAATGCCAGCTACATGCATTTCAGCATTCTTCAGCATCTGTGGGGGATGGGGACAACTCTTGAAATGTTACCTCGGAAACAAAATTTCAGATAAGGGTCCACTTTTTGTAACTGCTTTATAAGCTCCTGAGGCCTGGGGCAACAGGTTAAAAATAAGTAAATAAATCAGCGAGTTACAGGTGGCACTGTAATAATTCCCTGAAAAGTCCTCAGAAAGACACTATAGTTTAGTTTAAAAAAACTAAAACTTTGGTAGCATCCCTTAAATACAGTGACACCTTAATAATTAGTTCAACTGATACAGAACGGTAAAAAAAAGACTGAGAAGTTTTAATGTGTACCATGAGCAGTTGTTGTATTTGCAGGAAACCGGTGCTGTTTAACACCTCCCACTACAAAGTTCCTGGTACATTTTATTCACAGAGATAACAAGAGAAGTCATACAAGTCCAAATGTAGTTTTGCTTTCTTCCAACTCTGATGGCAGTAAGAAAATTTAACATTTGCTGGCTTTACCGATAGTTTTTACCCATATTTCACTTTCAGGTCCCTCATCCACGCTGAGAATGATTCAAATCTTGGAGCACAAAGCCTCCGGGCACGGGAGGGTTTTTAAGATTTCATGTAAGAATACGGTTTTTCAAAGCCTGACACTAGATTTGCAACCGAGCTTTGCTTTAAAACTGTGTTTCTCCAAAGTTTCCAGAATTGTGTTCAAGTTAGAAATCACTACAACAAAGACCTGAAAAAATGACTCTCTGTTTCTGTTCCTCCTCCCCCAACCTATATCAGACTATCCAACAACAGCTATTAACTAAACTTCCTATGAAGTTTCCCTCCCTTGCCTGGTTCGGTTGTAACAGCCTCAACAATCTGAATTTTCTGAAGTATTTTAGTACTTACTAAGCAACTCTTTGATTTGGTATTTCTGAGCAAGAGTCTGCACATCCGCTTGCAGTTGCAGGTCTTTTTTGATGACACTCCACTTATGCAGCAGCAGCAGGATCTCTTTGCTTGAGAGAACACTGTCATTCACAGTGAATCGGCTCATTTCTTTGAAGGCCTCAACAACTACAGCACGATATTCCAGCACAGAATTGAGTGTACTGAAAAACTGAGTCAGTTTGGCTACATCCAAATTAGTCCTATGGAAAGAAAACGAAAATGCCATGTATTTTAATCCATGCTAATCCATAAAGCAAACCAAAACGCAATGTCCACAAAATACACAAAACAAAATTCAGGGGTTTTCTCCTTACAGTTTCTCCCTACAGTTTTCTCCTGCAGCTCTCTGCACATATACCTATGCTTCTCAGGATGCCAGTAGTCATTAGTTCCATTCCCACTGAATCCCTAGTGCTTCGCTCCATTAGCGTTTGGCAGAACAGACCATAAAACACAGTCTTTGCTTTCCTGCCTGTAAATAACAAAGGCAGATGGCACACAAGGGAAAGGCAGAGGTCTGGAGCTTTACCTACACTTCTTTATTTTGCATGAATTTTCAAAAATGCGGAGAAATAAAGATAGTTTCTCCAGGCTGTGGCAATACTTCATATGAAGAGCTGCAAGTGCTGTTATGAACCCAAACAGAACTGGTTACCCATCTACTTTCTGCTATTCTTGCTGCAACTGCTGTGCTTAGACTGGTTACATGCTCTAGATTTGGAGAGAAGAGACTGACCCTTTCTCAACACTCCAGTCTGGAACTTTACACGGTTTCTCCTTCTACAATTTGCACATGTGGTACAGACACAGACAGTCTGAAACTTCGGAGTATGAAACACCCTTGTAGCAAACAGCATTGCTAACTGCAGGCTCTAATCCAGCAGGAAAAAATGTGAAACACAGCAGCTGAAAAAAATGGCCAATAACTATGGATGTAGAACTTGACAGTAACTGCATCAGCTGTTACCTTATTCCCCAGGTATTTAAACAGCTAAACCTTCCTGTCAAAGAAATCCCATCAAAATTCACACAAGATTCAAACTGAAGGGGAATAAAAAGCATTACGCTATCAGTGACCAAGAAATTCCTCTGGCCTTAGTAAATTTCACAGTGGATAGAGGATGAGATGCAAATTCTTCAATAATAAAAAAAAACCCAACAAAACAAAAATCCCCAAACCCCCTCAAACCCAAAAGATCTTACCGAATGTGTTTGATTAATGTGATCAAAACATACAGAAATTCATTTACAAGCTGAATGGGAAGAAACTTCCTGTTCTCCTGGGATTGACTCTTGACTTCTCTCTTGCCTCCTAAATTTGTTAGCCATAGAGTGTGGAGTAAGGAAATAATTTTATTTATCATCTTATTTTCCAGAAACCTGAAAAACAGAAAAAAAGAAGCAATCATCCATTTGCAAGGCCAATCCTCACCAGGAACCAGTCCATCACCTAGAGGGGACCGTATTCCAGTGCACTTTTGGAGCCATGAATGGCAATAGGTGCCTGTCAGCTAAGACCCCATCAGGGCATGAGAACATGGCACCCCTTTGAAGCCCCAGCCACATGGAGGCCCTGGTTACTGTCCTCTTGCTGCCTTGCTGCAGCTGGGGAAACACAGTAGTATCACGGACCTGGCATGAGAATGGTGATTTCGGACTTGCATCTTTCATTATACAGCTCTGACAAGTATTCCATTAAATTGCAGCCATTGCCTCCATTTCTCTAGAGCAGTTATTGTTCAAGACATCATGGTTCCTTATGTTCCTAAGACTTTAAGTAATAACAGTAATGCTTACAGCACAATATCAGAGTGACAAAGTAAATGTGGCTTCTAAGGGGGGAGGGAGGAATCTCATTTCATGTGGAAGATGCAATACTACTTCTCAAAAGCACAATCACAAAATAAGAATTGGGTGCCAGAAGCCAAATCCAGGCTTTTTCACTTCCAAATGTGCCAAACTGTACCAAAGAGAAGTAGGTGTACAACAGAGGAGAAACACTGGGAATCTCTCCAGGCAAATCACATTGCAGATGATCCTGAAACCTTGCTTGAACCTGCCAGGGTTCAATGTATGCAAGAGATTTTGCGTGTGTGCGCACACGTATGTGTGCATGTCTGCATGTATGTGAGGGAGTGGCAAGGGGAAAAGGAAGGAGTGGGAGGACAGCTCAAATTCATTACTGTGCTAGTTACTCTGTAAGAGGCCCTATGAAAGGATGTGAATTGTGGGTATCTGAAATGAAATTGTCACATATGCTAAAACAAGGTGCCATTTTGTTTTCTAGGTTTTTCAAGAAAGCACTATCAAAACATGAAGTCCTCCTACTACAGGGGAACACTTTAGAGTTCGGTAAGTTCTGCCAGTAGGTGCCGAATGTCACAACCGCTGAGAGGCCATTGTCTGTATCTGTCACCCTTGTGTTCATACTCAGCTGCATTATTATTCTTCCTGGATAGTAAAATTATGCCCATTTCACTATTTCCCTAATTACCTTTTCTCTAAGATGTGCACTATCCAGGTTAGGAGGCTGTGATCTTGTATGAGCTCATAGGCAGCTCTTGTGACATAGGCAGCATTTTGTAATATCTCCAGAATACGACTCTGAAATAGAAAACATGATTTGCTCTTTTACAGAATTAGAATATAGTCAAGATATAACTATTACCAATCTTTCAGAAGGTTATAATTAGCAATCTCTCCAGTATCTGATCAACTTAAAAGGTATTACCAAACATCACATGTTCTTAGCAACCCCAGGGAAGAAAACACATTCACTGTTCAATGCTGCATGCACACAGATGCTACTCTCAAAAAAGGGGTCTTAAGGTAGTACGATAATTTTCTGGTTTTGTCCAAGATTTTGATACCTGAGATAATGTGAACAGGCGGGATTTCTTGGTGTGGATGCTTATGAAAATGAGAGCTTCTGGCATGTGAGTTTTCTCACATGCTAAAGCACTGTACAAGTAAAGTGCTGATTAGGGAATAAGACCACCTAAAAAAGCAAAGGCCCTGACCGTATGAGCAAAACTGAAGTATCTGCAATACTTTCCAAGAAGCAGTAGAAATACAACTATAGCCAGTTGAGGAAACTGAGTGAGGTTCCGCAACAGCAGGGACATGATGCAATTTTAGGGGACAAGGATGGGACTCTGTTTTAGAAATAAGCAGTTATTTCCCCCTTCATCCCCCCTTTCATCCACAAAATTAACAAGAAAAATATTTTCAAGAGAGCAAGTGCTGAGTCAGCTGCTCCTTTCTGCTTTGTATTTGTTTAAGATCTCCAAGCCATGCAAATGTTTGTGGGTTTATGGGGGTTTATGGCTTGTTTGTGGGGTTTTGTTTGTTTGTGTTTTGCTGGTTTGGTTTGGTTTTTTAATTCTTACCTGGGAGCCCTCATCACACAAAGGGCTGTTGAAGAAGGAAAGAATGACCTGGAAAATCCTCTGGTAGTCATAAAGCTCATAGCAATGTTTATCACGCAGCCCTTCTCCAAGAAATCTGAGAATCCACTCACGTTCTGTTTTGTACTAGAATCCGTGAGAAAAATACCATCAGACATTTAAAATAATGCCTGCTCACAGAAGCACAAACCCCCTTGCTCCCTAGGAGTGCCAGCACAGTGCATAACAGCTACTTCTGGACTGCTCAATTTTCACCTCTATCAAATTTAATCAATAATATCCATCAGGAACAGTTACTCTTGCAGCCACAATGTGCACTGATAATGGAACTTTAGAAGTTGCTGTTTCTAGAACATGTCAGTTGAACTCAACATCAATATTCTAAAATCAAATACAAATGTAAGCTAGCTACAGCACACCATTCTGTTAGTTGGGCATACAGAGCACACACAGAGCACAACTCATGAGTTTATTATGTGTTACTATTAAGAAAACAACAAAGAAACCCAGAAATAATACTTGTCATTCCAATATAAAACAAAACAAAGATGCCTCTAGTTAATTACCTATGGAAGAATAAGATTTCATTGAAACTTTATGGCTTTTTTCTATTATTTTCTGAAGAATGAGTGGATACCCAAGATGGGATTCTTACATTACCTCGAAATCAAAACTGTAGAAAAGCTGGAAAAACCCTGGTACTTTCCTCAGGTCCAAATACTGGTGTGACAGAAGGAATCTGTTTATCTTTATATACATGTGCTCCTCTGTGAAGAGAAACAATGGTTACTGCGGAGGAGGAGAACGTTCACAAAACACAACCATGCGATATAAATGGAACACGTGTTTTCCAGCGTTTCAGGCAGCTGTCAGAACAGTACGTTAATTACAGCGAGGACGCCTTCTGCTCTAAGGCTGATTGTACTGTGGGCCATCCCTCCTCTTCTCCAAAATGAAAAGCTCATTCAGAATGTGCACAAAGCAGATGAGAAGATAAACGTCCAACATGGCTCTGATTTCAGCAAACACAATGTTACTTCATTGACAAAACAGAAATCTGCAGCAAAGTAAGAGGCAAATCTCCACAATTCAAGCCTAACACTTCGTAATTTCTAACCCACAGGCCAGATACGTCACCCATGCGCAGTGGAACAAATTGCCCAGAGGGACTATTTCTATGATCAGTGTAGAGGGCTAAAGTTTTTATAGGATAAAGCCCTGCGCAAAGTGGTCTGCCCTCATAGCTGGCCCTGCTTCAGGCAGAGGGCTTAGCCAGACACCTCACAAAGTCCCTTCCAAACCGAACTACCCCCCAGCACCATGGGCTCTCCTTTGCAACAATGACTTATGTTGATTTAGTGTCTAAGGACAAAAGCACCGTGGTTCTCCTTTGCAACAAAGACTTATGTTGATTCAGTGTCTAACGCCTACTGAACTTGGGCCAGTTTGCTGAACAGGACTCACATACTCATCTCCTCTTCTGTCCACCTCCACCCCAAAATGATGCGGAGCTAGTGGCACCATCCCTGATGGATGAGACTGGCTTTGTATACAAATCAAAATGGCACTTCCCACCTCTCCAGTAAGGCAGGCTACACAAGCATTGAAAGCTTTTCTTTCTTATACGCAGGAAAGCATACTTCACAGCTCCTATCAGTGTCACACTATTTCCCACTATTGGTTATGGACATAATTCCAGTGACTCACCCCAGGAGTTCAACACACACAATAGGTTACCATACCTGGCTTTAGAATCTGCTGTGCCACACGAGCAATGTAGAGGGTCAAAGAGAAGGTAAGTCTGAGGTTTGGCTGCCTGATTCCATTTTGCACAGCATCCAAGAGGTACAGCAACTGCAGCACAAGAGCCCAAAGGAGAAAAGTTTGAACCATAACCCAACAATGGGATAGCATGAATACATAAGTGAGCTTTTAGGATATTTCACAGACCATAAATCAAATACCAATCCCATCAGGGTTTCCATTCCTACAAATAAAATTTCTAAGTGTTAACAGAACACATTTTTCCCCTTTTTTCTGCCCACTGATTGTAAAGGAAGAAACACAAAGCAGTAGGTGAGAAACAATGGAATAGAGGATAAAAAGCTTCTTTTATCTCTCTCACCACACGCGCAGAGGTGGATGAGTAAAGCAGCAACTCTCCCATAAATGTCCATGACCTAAAAGTTCCGGCAAACTATCTATCGAGCTTAGTCTTACCTGACTCTGCTCTCGAAAGCGAGCTCCTTCCAGATGAGAACGAAAAGAAGCCAAGACAAAATATGCAGCTGCTCTCATATTGGAATCATAGCTGCTAAGGGCAGCTACTGTTAGACCCAGGGCATTGACTTCGACAAACTTGTGACATGCCACCACACACTCTGTGGGAAGAGGGGGAAATTGAAGAAAAACATCCAGTGCATTATATTGACACGTCACAGAGTATACAAAAACACTGTAATTCTCAAAAAACTTATATTCATAAACACCAATTTCTAGATCTACCCCTGCAAACTATTACTTCACTGCTAGTTGAAAGCTCCTTTAAATAACAAAGGTATTCCGCAAATCACTCTGAACAGGAATTCTTTACCTTAGCTGAAATTAATGTGGTTAGTCTCATTTACATGAGACAAGATGATTCTGTCTGCCACACTATGCAAAGTTAGCAGAAAATTCCGTAAAGAAATCACATATCTCACTGTTTCAGGAAAGTTAAGTGCAAAGAAGATGAAGAGAGAAAGTTCTCCACTCAGAACATTTTATGGGTGCTTGGTAAGACTGCGCCTGAAAGAAAAAGTCAGCACAGCCAATGAAAAGCCTGTCTGCGCTAAAGAGCTGTAATGGAACAGACA
Source organism: Myiopsitta monachus (assembly GCA_017639245.1). Lineage (NCBI taxonomy): Eukaryota > Metazoa > Chordata > Aves > Psittaciformes > Psittacidae > Myiopsitta > Myiopsitta monachus. The sequence goes on from CM029927.1 coordinate 9,938,918, forward strand.
GGAGAATAATACATAAATAAGCTGTTAGCCACACCAGTTGTTACTGTGCACACATGAGTGATTCTGCTGGTAAGGCATGTTTCAAGCAAAGTACTAAACTGTACCCCTATGGCCTTCTGGACAAACAAAATACAGCAATGAACAGTATCCAGCAAAAAAACCCAAAAACATACCCTTGAATCTAACATTTATCTTCTACAGTATTTTGCCACCAGGATTTAGACCTTATTTCAGGGCTGTGTGTTTTACCCACTGATAGCCAGAAATGACTTGATGTAAAATGCCCATAATTACCTCCATCGCTATTTCTATTCCATTCACCAGTAATGGAACACAATGGCACCTCAGTTCTATTTTACCAGCTAAAGTGCAGATGTGCTGCAGGTCTGAGCTTGGCAAAAATATTCACATACTTTCTTGTAATTGACACTGAAGCTCAAGAGGAAGTTTCTGAGAAACAAATACTCCTGTTTAAGAAGGGGCTGTAGTCTTACTGACAGTTACCTATATCGGGTCCACTAATTTCCTCTCCCACCACCACCCTCACACAATCAAAATATATATGTATATAAATATATATTTATGTAAAAAGCACAGATTACTTATGTCCCTGCAAAAGCAGGTGGGCTGTTTCTTCCATCTTTTCCTCAACTGCCAGAACTCCTACTTCAGTTTCATGCCTGGCAGTTTGATATCCAGGCCTGCTAATTATGGGCAACAGCACGGTCTCCACCTCCCAGCACTGCCTCCCAGCCAGCCCACTGCTGCATGACCAATGCAAAGGCATCACTGAACTGCAATACAGACCTTTTCAGTGAGTGGTTTTACAAATAATTTCAATACTACCAATTACTGTACACTTCCCTACACCACTCCACCAAAGCACATCAAGTTTAACTGGCATAATGCAAAACACCTCAGTCATTCCCCTACTGAGCAAAAAGATCCTCATTTGTTGACATCACTAGATGCTACCAAATCTCCTCCCATATCACCAAAGCTCATGCAGATACAGCTCTACCTTCCTCTACTTCCAGGCACTGGGCAAGGCTACTTACTGACTGCCAAAGTTAAGGTGAGAGGAGTAGCAACAAGAGGGAGACAGAAACAGAGCACAGAGAGACACCTAATCTATGTCTTCTGCTACCTTCTGTCTGTGGCAAAGTAACTCCACACTTCCCAGCCTTTATGCAACAATGCAAGGGTGCAAGGTAAGCACTGGGAAATGAACACTTTCTGTAGAATCCCAAGTGAACATGCAAAGAAAACTCGTGTGTCTGCATACGATTCTCCATCACTTATGGACATCTCACACAGCCCTGGCCTATACAACAACCCCTCGTAGAGGATTAAATATGTGTTGTATAACCCTTTACCGCAAGCCACCACTTGGCTCTCCTTCAGACTGCGCCTCTTGAGAGCTACTAACATACATCAACTAGACAGACAAACTGGATAATTTTACAGGGTGGTACCACAGAGTGAAATCCAAGGTCCTCACTTCAGCAGTAAAGTTCATGCTGGTTACAAAAAAGATTTGCTTGGGAAACTTTCTTTCACTGCAAACATGCAGTGGAAATATTTTCCGTTCAGCTGACCTTGCAGTGTGTGTTCAACAACGAACATAAAACATCAAGCTGTTAGATAAAAAAAAAAAAACAACCAAAAAAGTAAAAAGTGAATTCTATGTCTGACATACAGTTTGTTTAAAGTACCTTGAGAACCATGATGGAAAAGCTTTACACAAGATGGTTATCAGAGCTAAAGTTAGAACTTGCTATCTGCCCAACTCCAGACTTACTTTTTACTCAGTAAGCATTAAATGCTGTGCAATAAGTCTCTGTTTAGACATCCAGCAGTTATATAACATCTGTGCACAGGGTACTGTGAAGCCAGTACAAAGAGCAAATAAATAAAGAGGAATCCAAGAGCAGCTGACACAGTTTAGGAGTACCATGGGACTTGAACTTCTGAATCACTTGGGCCCTTTAAAAATGCCCTGCTTAGGACACAGACACTCACTCAGCACAGAGCAGTTAAAGGAACTATTTTTCCCCTCTCCAGGTTTAGAGTCAGCCTATGCCAGGATAGCCACTGCCTCCAGAGCTCCAACAGAAGTAAGTGGTTGTCCTCACTGGCTCATAGTAGTGCTGCTGAGGCTAACGAACAGCTACCAAATCCCTCCCATCAATTAAGGTTGTGGCTGATGATGCATGACAGTGCTTTTTTCAACTATTACACCCAGGTTCAAAAGACACTCTCTGTCCATGCTGTTCATCAATAACTATCTCCTAGCATCATCTGAATTGTCTAGAATCCCTCCTATGGGCGAAATAGTTCTGGTACCATTTTTCCTCAGTAGGCTAAAAGACAGCTCTTTTTACTGCTGTCAGAATTATATAGAGCTGTTTACAACTATAGCTAAGTATAGGCTAAGAGCACACTAAACAGGTACCATATTGTGAACGCATAAGTTAACAAAGGACTGTAACTATGATTTCACTGAATGACAGTTACCAGCCTGCCAATTGCTTCTGATATTATTGTCGTGGAAAGCCAAATTCAGCTGTAACTACACAGTGGTTAACCATAATCAACACAGAGAAAGAATTGGTTAGGAAACTCCTTATGATATTTGTCTCCCACTGATCTTTAAGGGCTCTCTAAATAGACTGTGCCTATGAAGTACAGCAGTGATATGCATATGCAAAGCAGGGTCATGCCAAACAAGGAAAGTGAGGCTAAGCAACTAGTTTTCAAGCACCATGTAGACCTCATCAAACTTTCCAACAATTCTGAGCACAAGCCCATTCATGACATACAATGGCCCCATGCATCTTTGTCTGACAGAAAATGAGTTGGCTGAAGTTTCCTTGTACTATAACCACAGCCTGTACCAGGCCAGATCTCCAGGCAATTCCATCACGGGGTCCCTCACAGAAAGCAATACCCCTGCAGAGATTCACTGTGGCTTCTGGCTTATGCCCAGAGAACTCCAACACTGCAGGGCATGTTCTCCAACCTGCCCTACCTCTGCCCAGCTCTCGCTGAGAGCATAGCTGAAAGGTCCGATTACTGCTCCCAAAAACTCAACCAGAAAGCAGCCCCAGATCAGAGCATTCCTGTCAGCTACAGGTGGGGTGCTGCATGGAACAGCAGAAGGTACCATCCCTCCCACACCTCTTTTGGTCACTGTACTGCTGTGACACCATAAAAAAAAATACAACATTCCAATGCAGAATATTCTCTACTGATTGTTCTTAATGCTGTTTTATAATTACATTGTGCTGGATTTTCATGGTATACAGATTGCTGTTTGATAGAGAACATAAATCTTTGTCCACTTTTTGTCTCTTCCAAGTCATTTCCAGTTCCAGTTTAAAAACCTCTCCTCGTCTTCAGATCAGTCCCTCTACATAAGGTTAACCCACCACATTTAAAAGAGCTACAACGGAGGACCTCTTTGTCTGGACATGAGCAGCTCAGCAGGAATGCCTGTCTGCCACTACATTGCTCTATTTCTGAGTAGCCAAATCTCATTGAATATATTGCGCTATTTGGGAAAGTACTTTAAAAAAAAACCAAAAAAACCCTAAAACTTTAATGCCCATTATACCTTATCACCCTTTTAAGTCATTCTGAAAATTACAATACAATGTAGTAGATGGTTAAATGATGTTTCTTCTCTCCAAAGACAGGAATGAATTTCTCTGCAGTATCAGCTCTTAGATTGAGACTAACAGAGCTACAGATGGAGTTCTGCAGCTCTCACAGCAGAGTAAAATGACACTAAGTATCAAAGAGAAACATTCACTTTACCTGGTCTGGTCAGTTCACTGAACAGCTGAAGTAGAAAACAGGGATCATAGAAGTCACCAAGATTCTTGACACTTTCATCTTTATACAGTGCCTCTTGTATCCCCTGAAACCAAAACCAAACCAGTATTTGTAAGGAACACTGCCGATGTGCTGCTTGGTTTCAAACTTCCCCAACCCCACTCCATTATGAAGCAGGAGATATTAAACTTACAAAGCATAATGCAACACAGGATATGACGTGCCTGTGTTTAAATCAGGCTTTCACTATCAGCATTCCAAAACTACTCCCCCTGAGCAGTGCAAACAAGTACAGAAGCATCTTAGCAAACTGTACAAAGACTGAAGAGCCCATTGTCACTGGATCCTCAGTCAGTCAAATTTAACAATTATTTAAAAGTCAAATTCTGGTCTCCCATACATGGCAATGCTGCACAATCACACCTGACAACAAGATGTGACTCATATATTGCTATTCATATGTAAAGTGCACCTAAATAATTAATTCCAGCCCTCCTATGAATTTAAATTACTCTCCTGATGTAAGCAAATTGCAATGTATTACAGGAATGCTAGAAAGAAATTACTGAAGTGAAAGGCTCTTTTTCTACATTTCTTTCTCTTTCAAAAGAAGGATAATATTCAGCAGTCTGAACCAAAGCACCTGTGATGACAGAAGGCGGCGATGATGAGGGAAAGACAGAATTGTCTTCATCATCTTCTCTCGATCTAGCAGACACAGAATCTCCTCCCCGCTTGGCTGCTGCCACAGTGACTTTCCTAGACTCTTGCAAGTCTTGTGATGCTCCACAGCAGCTGGACCCCATAGCAGGATTCTTAAACATTGTTAAAAGTAAAGGCATTAGTCAACAGACTGCTAGTACTGAGTGAAAAGCAATTACAGAGGATATAAATTAGTATTTAAATTTTCCCTTCACTTGTACTTACTATCCTGTAGGAATTTGAAACTAGGACTTGTTTCCTTGGTAACATCTTTCTCATCCATCCAAAAGCTTTACAAATTCAATCTGAAGGTGTCTTGTTAACTATTTCCTACTCTGTTAATCCAAGTCAGAACTCATTTTCTCAGAAAAATGCTCTTACTTAAGCTATAAATACAGGTAAGTATAATAGCAGGTGCATGAAGAGACAGTGATCAAGACCTGGTCAGATAAGGCTGTCTCAAATGCAATTGGTGTTTCAAACCAGCATCACAGAAGTTGAGTAAAACATAAATCCTTACCCTTCTCCTCCAAGTTGTTCCTCAGATCCCACTTACTTTGCCATTGTGCTTAAAGTGCTATTGATGTTGTTTATTATGTGGGTAGTGCCAGCAGCATGCCTCATGGTGTTAGACTTCTTATCACCCAGCCCCTGAAGACTCCCATTCATAACACAAGTTGGGCTCTGTTGGGTTGCCTGTACAGTACTTATCTTGAACATCCTCTATATTCATTCAACATCTCTCTGCTGGGATCAAGTCTAACCAAGTGTCTGGCTATCAATTCACTTCAGGGCACAGTATAGAACTGTTTCTCCTTTAAAAAGGCTACAGAAGTTTTGGGACCTAACTACCTCTGAAATCAGACTCCTCCTCATGTAACACCCTCCCACTTGCAAACACTTTTGGTGAAGATTTATATGCAAGATGTGGTTAGTGCCAGAGCCCTGGCTTCTGGAAGCCACTTCAGTTCCCTGCTAACAAGAACCTTTATTTCCTGTCCCCTTTCACAGGTTGCAAGGATATCTACAATCTCAAAAAAAGCTAAGGAAGGTTCTTAACTCCATGTCCAGTCCTGCTCCAACTGCCTGAGACAGTGCTCTTACACTGCTGTTAATATTTATTTATGCCCATACCTCAAAACTAGAAAAGTGCATTTGAGCAAGGCAGGCCAGAACCATCACTGCATGTAAGAACTGTTAGCAACAGACTTCACTGTGGAGTGCTTGGGCACAGGCCTGGAAAGAAACCTATTATTTTATAAAACACATAGGTCTCTCTTATGAAGCATGCAGATGTATTGCAAGGTTGCATTATAAGGACAGCTACAGTCCAAACTGGTGAAAGATGAGGAAAGCACTGATCGCCATCCCTGGAGACATTTAAAAGACATGCAGATGTAGCGCTCAGGATACAGTTTAGCAGTGGACTTGGCAGTGTCTGGTTTGTGGTTGGACTCAATGACCTTAAAGGTCTTTTCCAACTTAAGTGATTCTATGATACAATGTTAGTACCCCAAAACTAACAATATATGTGTTAATGCAAGAGAGTATACATCCCTCCCGCGCTAGCATACTCCTCTACTCTCCAGCAAAGCACCAGATCTGAATACCATGCATAGAGGGGTAAGATTATTGAAAAGGGCAAGGGCTGTGCTGAGTGGTGAATCCTGTATCAACGGAAGAGGGAATGGGAAGGAGTCCTACGCTAGCAACTTGAGCTGTGGCCTTCACCTGAGAGAAATCCCTATAGTGGAGAGTGAAGGACTACTGAAACGAGATAGTCCCTCACCCAACCCAGAGACACCCAAAAGTTTGGGCAACACACAAGAATTATGTTAAGGAAAGGAAATACATAGGGAAAATGTTTCCAAGAGCAACATTCATCTCTAGGTTTGACCTTGCCCACTGTTTATCGCAGTTAAAAATAAGACCTTGGAAAAATGACACTTGTGAGACCGCTTATTTGCATGTTGTCAGTCGAACCAAGGGAGGTGGTCAGCTTACCTGGAATTTATGAGACTTTGATCATTCTTCTCATATAACTGAAGCAGTAGAAGTACCTTTTGATCTGAAAACCAAGATGAAACCCAAAGTCAGTCTTCTATGAAGATGAAAATCAGATCTAGTAGGAAGTACCTTTCCCAGGCTAACACACTTACCTACAGTGCTCAGAGTAGCCCCATAGGAACCCAGCAACACTGCAAGGTGACTGCTCTCACAGAGAGAAGGGCTGAGTTCCACAACTGTCAGCAGTATATCCACCAAGGCCTCTGAAATAAACACAAAGATTTAGCTTTTTTGCTCTCTGAGTTAGTGCATATATAAATACCCACACACACATATACTCTCTCTAAATAGATGAGAGAGATCAAGCAAGTGATCAGGTTACTCAAAGACAAATAGGGCATCTGTGGCAGATTCAAGACCTGAATCCAGATTTCTTTACTCCCAGTATCTGAAAAGGCACAGGCCTTCCCCCTAGTGTCTACAGGAATATAAAATGTATGTCAAAACAAAAAAGATCATAAAGACAACAGCCTGAAGGAATGCACTCCTGACACCAGGCTTCTGAATTACCGAGATTAGTACCCTCAAAAAATCCATCTTGCTGCTCACCAATATACACAAAATTTGTTATTATCCTCCCCTTTTCGTGTATGGCTCCTTCAGTCACTGAATCAAAAAACCCTCTACAGTGGGGAGAAGCTGAGGTGTGTGTAGATTAAATGACTGGTTCAAGGTCAGGTTATACTGCAGTTGGCAGAGACAAAGAAACAAAGCCAATCTTGCCCATTAATTAGCACCCAATATATATTATTAATAGAAAGATATTCGTCATGACAGGTTGCAATATAAAGTACACATCAATTAAATTAACATTTTTGATACAACTTGCAAAATCAACTTAAAATCTTCTGCATCAACCTATTTTAAAATAGGTTTAAAAGTCACACAGTATAGAACATATGATAGAACCTATACGTGTTTCAGTGATTGTAAACTAACAGCCTCACAGAAAACAAAAGAATCAATTCAAGATTTCAACACGGTTATAAAAAAACCAAAACCAACCGACCAAACCAACCCCAAACCCACCTTTCCAGTAGTTTTAGAAACATAAGCATTTAAAACCAGCAGGGATAAAATGAATGCAACATTTGGATCCAAGCAGAGGTAAAACTTAAAATCAAATGCTAATATTCTGGAATTGCTTAATAGCTCTGCAAGTATACATAGGTGGATAGGTGGATGGACAGAATACAATGTGAGAAAGATGATTACTAAATACAGTTAAAGGGAAGAAAAAGACAAAAAATACCTCTTGTCTGGATGTCGTCTTGATGTCTTATGCCATCTTCTTCTCTTGACCTCAATATGGTTGACAAAAATAGAGAGTGCTGCGTGATCATCATGTGAAGTTTGGAGAGCTTGACTAAGCTCTGACTAAGTGAGGATTCTTTCTTGTATAGTAACTGAATAGCAAGGTTCAGGACTTTCAAAAACGCTTCATCTCTGTAGCGGTACCTTTAGAAGCAAGGATCACAGAAACGTCAAAAACCTGCCTGAAAAGAAGTCTGTTTAAGAAATGAGAGCTTTGCAGAGAAAGCAAATTTAGTAACACAAACCCAAATCTTAAACAATGAGAACACGTGCACCACATCTCACTGAGCTATTTTAATACTTTTTAGCTATACTGGTATCCAATCATAAAAAATAAAGGGAGTTGCTGATATGCTAGATAAAGGATTTTGCTGATACAGAGTCACACTTGTAGCTGCACTGATCTTAATAAGGATTAAACTTTGCCTACTAACCCTTCAGACAGCAACCCTTCATATTAATACTCCTACCACCACAAAAGATCATCCTATAGTATTTTTTATTCCTTTTATTTAAATGGTTTACATTTAAAGGTGAAAGATCTGATTCTGTTTTCATATGAATTGTATTTAATAAGTATATTAACTACAAAGAAAATAAGTCTTTTCTTCATATGAGCATAAAGCTTCTTTATGCCACTTGAAAAGAAACTAGCTCTGCTATCCAGTTAGCTATGGTAAAGTTAACTGGAGCACAAAATCCAAATCTGCCTGCAGTCATGCAGGTTCAGGCTCCAATGAAGCCAGTGGTTCAACACAAACTGCATCCCATGAAACAAAGAACATCTTCAAATCTGACTGAATTCAAAGGAAATAAGGTATTTCCAGTATAACGCAGGACAAGGCCAAGTGAACAGAACTGTACCTCCTACAGCCCTTTTAGTGCATCTCAAAATTACTTACTTGAGTCCTGTCTTCACAAGGTTGTACCAGTCATCTGGGTCCACTTCTTCAACTAAGTGCTGTGCATGTAGGAAGTAAACCCAGATGTTTACATTTATCACACAGAGCTTCTACAGATCATTAAGATCAGCAATTTTTGTTCAACAGACATACTAACAACATGCAAGCCAAACACTCCGGGGGAATAATCAAAGGATAACAGGAAAGAAAGCTCTTAGATACAACAATCTTATCCCCAGTTCAAATGAAACCGCAAATCTTGTTTTGTCAGTCCTGGGAGCAAGGAAGCATATGCACTGTACGCAATTAAAAAGCAAGCTGGTCTGCAGGTACCAAAACCCCAGAATCTTGAAACCCTTCATACTCATAAAGTGTGAAAGGAATAAAAAAATCAGCAAGTCACAGCAGGAGACTCAGGTACTAGGTTTTTGTGTTCCTACAAGGTGTTTAAGCTAACCAACCTCTGCATGTGGCAAACAAGGGTGGCTGCATGTACATGCTCTTTACAAAAACTGATCATCCCTGAAATGCTATAAACCATAATGTTCAATAATCATTTTTAAGGCTGACAGCTGCACATGCCAACAGGCCCAGTAACGGTAGGTGCTAACCTCAGCAGACCTGGGAACACTAAAAGGTGGCTCCTCAGGTCCTGCAAGACCTGTCCTGAGCAGTCAGGTCCTAAAAGGGAGTCTCACCAGAAGCCAGCAAGTCAAAGGCATTTGCTGCCTGCAGAGACCTTCATTTTTAGGTCTTACACAGATCTGCCTACCTTACTGAACTACAAAAAACCCAGCAGTGCAGAGGGAATGATCAAGTACTGTTCTTCATGATCAAAGTCCAGATTTCTATCTATGATCAACCAGATTTCTGTCACAGACTTCAGAGTGCATGGGAGGTGCATCTTGTCAGAAGTACCTCTATCACTTTGGGGTATTTTTCTTTGGTTAAATAAAAACATTCATTGGCAACCTCTGATTTTTAACTCCTGAATACTTCAAACTCCGAATTTCAAAGGGGACTGTTAGCAGAAAGCCATCAAGAACAACTCAAAATTGCTTCTTATCAAGGATTAGCAGGGTTAACTCTGCAACAGCTATTGAAAGCCCATAGAAGCCATAATTTATAAAATAGAAAACAAAGTTCAATCTATTTTACTCCAGATACAAGAGCACAACATATGCATGCAGTCACATTCTGCCAATGCAGCTAAGAAGAAGCCTCACCAATAATTCTTCTAGCCTCAGCAGCACGGGCCTCTCAATCTCTTGCTTGCTTTCATCTTTACTGCTGTTGTACATGACAACTAACCCTTTCATGCAGGCTGATAACAGGCATCTCCTCCAGGAATGCAGCTCTTCAGAGTTTTCAAGTACTCTAGATATGGCATCTGCCACTGTCCAACTGTAGAAAGATATTCATTTCTTAAGGTTGGAACATGCTTTTTGTCCATTTTTAGAAATACATATATTGTTGAAGATGTACTGTAATTGCTGCAAAGTGTAAAGTGACAGGTTCTCTGAGGAGCAAATGCTATTACTGTTCACAGTATTTGCCTTCATGCATGTCTGTAACAACGCTTTAAGGGACAAACTGAGTCCTGAAACAGGGCAGCTGGATTTGCCTACCTCTCGTTATTTTCTGCTTTCTCAAGAGCAGCAGGAAGCTGGTCCATAAGGTTTCTCAGCCCTTTACTTCCTGAAGATGGCAACAACTTTGACAGAACTTGCAGTTTCACAGTAGTCTCATGTGATGTTTCTGCGTCTTGAAGGACAGAGCAGAGCTCCTTCCACAGAGCTTTCCTCAAGACAGGTGTAACAGCCGAGACAACTGTTGAAAGAGAACAGGAGCACAAGTTCTGCCATCTAAGTGTGTTAAGCAACAACAGGCTTAAAACTACAAAAATCCTAAATCATATTTCCAATCACGGCCCAGATTGCTTAGCTCCTCGGAATTGATACTGCAATAGCTCTTAATCTGCAACAGGAAAGTGCACTCTGTACTACTCCATAGCACTACCAGGAGGTATTCAACTTATGTACTAGACAACTGCTTGCAACACAGCTGACATGGGCAACCAAAACAGACCTTCCTGATAAGAAGCCATGTCCTTGCATGTCGGGAAGGATGAAATTTTACCAGTTCTCTGACCATGGCCTCAAAGGAAATTTTCTCTCACATCAACAGACAGCTAACAGAGACCTCATAAATCAAGTCAGCCAGACAGCAGTTTGCCCTTCTAGTGTTCAAGCATGAAACCACTGGTGTGCATTAGGTGCTAGAGAAAGGCTTAGTTCTTTAATCATCTTCTACTTCTCTGTGTGCTAACAAAGTCTTTTGCCTACATTAACTTCTCATAAAGCTAGCCTTCTCCACCAACAGCTACAGTCAGCTTGTTTCTGTTGCTATTTACACTTCTATGCAATAAGAAATGAAATCAAAGTGATTCTGTTTTGTTGAGTTGAATCCTAACTCATCATTTCACTGCTAGAAAATTTAACAGTATTGTTTATTTAATGCTGCTGCTGATCTGCAAAGTTGTGGACTGCCAGCTTGGGAAGGCATTACAGTAGGAAGCTGTACTTGGGGATTTATTTTAGAAGAAAGGTTTGGATTCTCACACTTGTAGAAGTGAAAGCTTACATTCACAAAACCATATGGCTATGGCATTCCACTCACCAGACAGTGTTCTATCTATGCCTGAGAAAAAAAGTTTCTACCTCCCATCTAAACCAAGATGAGTATGAAGACAGATTTTCACATGCACAAAGTATTAAATAAGTGCTTCAAAAGAGAAAACTGGACAAAGCAGCTGAAGAGTAGTTTGCATCAGTCTAACAGCCAACCTTCACTACACTCCTTTAGCTTTTACGCTTCAGAGGTACCTATAAGAGAACCATTAGAAGATAGACACATAAATTTTATCATCTCTACTTATTGTGCAGAGGATCCAAGACTTCAAGGCCAGTAGAGCCTACACTGGGAATCTGGTCTCCCAGATCACAAACAGGTATCAGTTGTGGCTTTACCTGCGGAAGGTCGAGTGAAATCATACTGGTCTCTGCACTGCAAATACACATTGATGAGTGGAAGAAATCTTTCCATGTTTTTCTTGAGGTACTTTCCAGTGGCACTGCTCAGACACCACATCTCAAACTGCAGCAGGTGAGTCCTACAGTGTTTCATCAGCATGCACACAATGGCAAGGGAAGTTTCTGACCTCCGGTTAAGGCAGTGAACATGCACCTCTACACTGACTGCGTGTGCAAGGACTGGCTCGCTATGGAGCGCCTGAAGAAAAACTTTCTCCAGATCTTTGCTGGCTGACACTGACATCAATATTCCTAAAGCTTTAATGTGCTCTGTGGATAACAGTAGTTCTCCTTGTTGGGGCTGCCTTTGGTAGCTCTCTTTGAGGAGCTGCACCAAAATGTGTCCATAGAAGCTCAATTGTTTCCCTTTTTTCGGGGATTTTTCAGATTCCCGAGTAGTCAAGCTCATCTCAGGAAGTCGCAGCATGGTTAAAGTGATCTCCTTCAGTTGAGCTGCAGCCATGTATATGTGCAATTCCTCCAGAGCCTCCAACTGGTGAGATTTCTTGGCAGACACCTGGCTTCTGTTTTTCCCCTCTGCCTGTAGTTCTTTCAGGACACTTTTTGTGATAGCTTCAAAATACTTGGATAACACATGGTTGTGATCCATGCTCTGCAGCATCGGGGCACCTGTTTTCAACAGCTGGAGCAGACCAGAATTGAGGTGAGCGGACAGGAGCTTCACAGCAACAGGGTTTAAAGCAGACTGAGGAAGAGAACGTTGCTCTAAAGCCAGGAACCAACTCTCCAGCGTAGGATGTTTGAAAATCAACATGAGTGTATCTTCTAATGTCTGTAACAAATGGTTGTAACAGTATCACTGAATGGATAATTACAGTTCAGAGGAAAAAATAAATTGAAAAATCATCCATCTGCCTGTTTTCCAGAGCTTGTTAACTACAGCTGCAGAACATGAAATTGTCTATTAACTGGTTGGAGGATAAAAATATTAACAAATTACAAGCACAGAAATACCATTCTTTCAACATTTATGATGTGGGAGTCACGCCTTCACTGAACATTCTCCGCATGTCAAAGCACATTTCCAGTAGAGAACTGTATGTTCGGAGCCTGTCAATACAATTCTATTGCAATCCCCCCAGATCCACGGAACACATGAAAGGGGGCAAAATACACTCCTCCAAGTACATAATTTTCATAACTAAGCCTTACACAGGGCTTAGGGAATAGAACTATTCTGCAAAGGTGAGTGATCTCTGTCAGGAGCAATCCTGACTGTATTCCATGTCAGGGGGGAGTGTATCGATGATGCAGCTTGGTCAAATCTCCAGACACAGTAGTGTTGTAACTGGTGCACCACATGCTCAAAGTTCTGAAGTCCTCCTAGAACTTAACAGCATCTCTCTGCATCAACCTGTTTCCATTCAATACAACTCTGTGAAATACACAGTGTATACGATATTCTGTTCACTTCCTGCCCTTCCAAGGTCCTGGCAAAAGCTCTAGTAATGCTTCTATAAAGCAGTAAAATCCAATTCAAGACATTATATAGCAAGCATTTAACAGACACACTTTAACCCTAGCTGAAATCCTAGAAATCCCCATGACTGTTTTCAAGTCACAGCACTCAAAAAGCCTGATCCCTGTTACATCCCCTGTTCTCTATCAAGTTTAGCCAGTTCCACGTTTTGGTGATTGGTGAAAATATAGCAACTTAATTTGTCCTCAAAATTGTTTGTGTTTAAGATCATTTGCTTTAGTTAATGGCTCAGCAAAACTTACAAGACTATTTCCATAAAGAATAAATCAAATCAAAGTTTACTGACATGTGAGATTCTGGCCTGTGCATCAAGAGATTTGGTACCTTGTCATTTGAAGACTCCTCTGTAATCAGAGATTCCTCATCCATAAAGAGACCTGATTCAGTCTGTCGCTCTTCTCGTTTCTGCTGATTATTTAACTCTATCTGATTTGCCCGGCACAAGCAGCTGTTCAGCAGGTCCACATAGAGGTCAATAAGGCGAGGACCAGAAGTTTTACTAAGCTGTGAAAATACAGACACCTCAGAAGTTGAGAAACGGATGGGAACAGAAGGATAATTATCCAACATGAACAGAAATCAACTAGGAACTTCCCAGATTACAGCCTTTTTGGGGGAAGGAATCACTCCCCCTGTAGAAACATGATTCTAAGAAAAGTCTCAGGTTGTCAAATAAATATGTAATAGACTTTCATCTATACTTTGACTTCTGCTGTAACACAAACTAGTGAATTTCACCCTCTGGAAAGGGATCTTACAGAGGCCCAGGAACTGGATTAAATCTGGAGTATATATGAACTACGCACAGATCAGTAAGGTAACCCATGCAAACCAAATCCAAAACTCTTCAACAATTAAGAGGACAGATATTTGTTTACAAATTAGATACAAGTCTGTCTGGTGCTCTACAGCCTCAGTGAGGGCTGAGTACACAAAAAAGCTGCAGAACTGGATCCTTAAGCTTTAATAACTAAGTAAAATTTGCACTTTCTGCATTAAAATAAAACAAATGAACCCCAATATCATCACAATATTGCTCTTACATTGCCAAAGTTCTCCACTGTGGATTTCAGGTACAGCAACACATGCTTTACTCCTAACAAAAGCTGTTCAGGTGGGAGCTGGGAAGCCAAGTCTCTCAATTTTGTCTGGATATCGTCTTCCAGCAAAGTATTGCTTCCTCTCTCATAGGCTTCTCTTAGCAAAGTTGTAAATACAGAATCCAGGGCCACAGCGGGTTCTTTGCATACCCCTTTGGGTTTTTTGAACTGTTTGAAATTGAAAAAAATTAAGAGAAAAATAAAAATGAAAATGAATCAAAAGTTTCTCCAGTTCCCTTGGTTCTGAAATGAGCTCTGTGCTGAAACTGGGACTGACGTTTCAGGAGCACATGCGTACAGTCCTGCTATCACAGAGCTATTCAAAAGTGTCTCATGGGGAATCTGCACATGGTTACTGCTGGATTAACATAAATACAGCACCTAGCACAGCTAGTCCATATATTCCCAACCCACACCTGGGTGAACTCCAGCCACCATAAACTGGCTTCTTGGGCAACACCATACATTATGCTACACTCTGCTTGATGAGGAGCTGTAGTCTGGGTGACTGGGTACACTCCTTAAGCCCTGGCTTCACTTCCCAACCACAACAAAGACCTTTTGCATTGTTAGAGAAAAACCCTTGAGCAAATTTGTGTCTCAGTGTGATTAAGAAGCAATACAGAATTAGCTTAATGTAAATTCACTGATAGAAATGTAGTCTTTATACACTGTGAGGTAATAGTGGCTCAAGCATTCAAATGACTTCAGGTATTCCATACCACAGGTTCCTGAGATTGCTGGGGTATCCAGAGTTTATAATATTGGTTAAACCGGTAGAGCTGAGGATACTTAGAAACTTTAAGGGACTGCAGATCTTTATCATAGAGCTGGAACATCAAGCAGAGGGCAAGGGGGTCTCTCTGAGAGTGCAGGAGATCAGTGAAAACAGCAACAAGATACTCTACGATGTGTGCTCCTAGAAAAGAAAAGCAGAAAATCAAACTTCTGTTGACAGAAGTAATCTGCATGAGCACAGACACTAGGGCAACCCTCCTTCCTTAAGGCCTGGGCAACAGGCCAAATAGTGCCATTTAGAAAAGTACTGAACAGGACTAAAAAGGTGATTGTGATAAGCTAGACAAGTGTTTCTGATCCTCTGAGGTATCTGGAAAAATCCCCCATACAGTACTCCTTGTTGAAGTAAATAATAACCCACTTCAAGATAATTGCTCACATTGGCCTGTTTCCCTCCAGGCAAGCATAAAACTACCACCACCTTCACTGTGTTGTGCTAAACTTGTCTGTATTTTGATGTGTTAGGATCCCAGCCAAGCACCACCTAAGAGAACTGATTTGTACTGGGTGGGTGGGGAAACAGCCAGGTTTAACACACACTGGTTAAATATGGAGGATTTTCTTCCAGAACGGTGACTTTCAATTCCACCCCATGTACTACACAACAGCCAAATATACACAGACTTAGTGAGGTGCTGTGGAGTTGACAAATCCTGCTGAGGCCAAATGCTGCCCCTGTGACTCCTCACTCCACCAATCCTTTTCTAAAGGAGGTGGTAGAACTTTGCAAGTTCACCCCTGGAGCTCCATCTCTGAAGAAATTTTCTTTGGATAAAAGCATCCTTTCATTCAACAATCCAGTCCTCTCTCCCCTGCTGACTGGTCTCAGTGAAGAGCTGCCTACAGCCATTGAAACTACCTTCCTCTTGTGATCTGCATACTCTGTGCTTAAAATACTCTGTTCTTAAAGCACAGCTGTTTCAAGGCCAAGACTGTCAATGCAGGGACAGTGCCTGCATTGCTCCTCAGTCCCCTTGATACTATGCTCAGAGCTAGGGGTCATTTCCCTCCTCACTTCCCTGCATCTCATGGGGGTGGGCTCTCTTTTTTAACCTGGGCAAGTTTGTTTTCCCACAGTATGGGCTCCTTGGAATCAAATGGCAGTTTATAAAATTCCTGCATTTCCACTGATTTTCCCTACTCAAGAAACCAAAAGCAAACTTCTGTAGGGTCAGGGAAAAAAGGATAGAAGCACCTCATAACCTTTAATGCTTTTCCTGAGCAGGGAACACCATCTATCTGCACCTCCTTCTGCTTGCAATGAAGATAAAATGTCTTGAGGAGATCACTGGGTAAAAATGATCCCACTTCCATTCCACCATCATAGACAATACATAGAAACAAAAAAGTCTGTACCTGTTCCATTTTCAGTCTGAAGCAACAACATATTCCTGGCTTCTAATGCAGCAGGGACAACAGCACTGAATGGAAATGTTTGGATAATCATATCTTCATTTAAAGTGAACCCAATTTCTTCATCTAAGTCATCACTGCCCTCAATTAGGACATCCACCATATCCAGGACATCTATTAAGTGAATAAAAAAAAAAATGTAAGCAGAAGATTCAGACTAACTAGAACACAACAGAAGCAGAATCCAGCACTAAAGGAATACAAGGCAGCTTCTGAGTTCCCAAAGCAGAAAAAAGGGTAAGAGGCACATTTGTCTAGCAATGCAATGGTAAATGCAATTGTAAAAATCACTGTCTCTTACTATGCGCTTAACTTTACTTTTTGCCTTTCACCACTGCTGTCCAGCTGACAGAAGTAAGGGAAGGGAAGAGGTGCATCACGTACTGCTATCATGATAGTGTTAGGTAAGGACTATCAGAGCATAACAGTGACAGGAAATGTGTATGGGGAAGTATGAAGGAAGCAGCCACTTCCCTACTAAAAGAACATCCTGAGCAGTCCTTGAAGAGTTTCTCAGCTCTACATGGCCAGGGAACCAAATATTGGACATGAAAGAGTCAGGCATCTTTAACATATGAAGAAGATGCAATGTATTCTGTGGCTGGCATTATATCTCTGCAATACATTCAACTCATGAGAACTGTTCCATCTGGTACTTAAACTGCCTCAATTACCTTACATTCATGTACTGTAAAATCCTAGACATGGACTGTTTAGCAGAAGAGCTATGGCAAGTTAGCGCATGATAAATTGTCCAAGAGTCCACATCTGCATAATTTTGAATTTGTCTGCAGTAATGCTGTGACTCCAGAAAGCAGGAGCAGCAAAAATCTAGCTGAGTGCCTGGGAGTAGAACAGTTCTCTGGGCACCCCAGCCCTTTCCTCCTGGATGAACGGATGTGAGCAGACCCAGAGAAAAAAAAATGTAATTGTTTTCATTTTAGTTTGAAAATGCTGCTGCAGGAGCCTGAAAACAGGTTTAAAATACTGTTCAAACAGTGTAACTGCTTCAGCAATTACTTCTGGAGGTGAAACAGTAACTTTGCAATTCAGACTTCTACTTCCAATATTAAAGACAACTGGAGGGATCCATCCTGCAGTTCCTTACTTAAGCAAGATTTCTACAGTTATCAGACTTCAGTTTGCAGATCAGGGCTAGAAAATTAAGCACAAAATCTTGGAATTCTCTGCTGTTAGGAGAATTGACACATACCATCAATGTGAGAGATGGGGATGCTGACATTATCAGAATCTTGTTTGAGCATATTAACTTGGAGCATACTTGCTTCCTGAACAAGGTCTGCTGCTTTATCTGTATATGGATAGGGGTTGGTCACCAGTTTCAACAGGATCTGTTAACAAAGGTTGAGAAAGAAACGTAAGTACACAGGCTATTATGCCTACAGGAACCACATCTTGTTAAGAAAGACCATGTGCTAAAAGCGGTTGGAAGCTGGGAAAGTTTTAGGACAACTTCTATATAGTTCTGCAAGAATCTGCCAATAGTTACTGCTGCTGTATATGGGACACTGGGTCTGATGAATAAAGAAATGTCCACTGCAGTTTCATACCCAAAATGCTACCACATACTGAGTCCCTGGGGAAACTGCAATGAAAAGGAAGCACTGGGCATTCAACATCCTGAAAAGTAAACAGGAAATGTCAAATTTTCTTGTAAAAGATGATCATTTACTTAGGTCTGATAATTTTGGCAGGTCTGATAACTATTGCCAGGCACCTACTCTACCCTTTTATCAACAATGCTGTAGTAACAAATAATATTTCTGGATTTAATTTTCCTACAAATCATTTCACTCTCCTCCCACCCAAAACAAGAAAGACGCCAGCTCTGTATAAAGAATTACAAACATTGCTTTTCTCAGAATTCATTTACCAATCTTTGACAGGTTTCTCAACAATAGCAACAAAATCATTAGTTTCCATTACTTCTATTCTTGGCATTGTTTATCCAGCTAATTTGAACAGTTGTTACCCTTTCCAAAAATTGAATCACTGCTTCCTTTTTGTCTTCTTTTGTATTATCCAAGTGTTCCAGCCAAACTGAAAGTTCCTTCCACGTGTACTCAAACACTCCGCTGTCACGTAAAACCTGTCCAGAAAGCCAAAGGGGGGATAAAAACCCCAAAACCATTAAAATACAAAACCTCAAAAAAAAACCCCACAGATCTTTTAGTATAGCAAATTCATGTTTTCTTCTTCTTAGAAAGAAAAAAAAGAACAGGTTGATGAAAAATATTTGTCATTTTCTTCCCACCCCTCAGCTCAAGAGGCCTTATTCCCACTCACTAGGACCACTCGAACTGCATAACAAAGAGTAAAAACAAATGCATTTTTAAAAATAAAACCTCCCATGACTGTATCAACTGCCCTCTCTGTGACAAGGAGCAAGGCCTAGCAGCTTCGTTATGGCTGTTTTCTTACTGCATTCTCAGCAAAATCAACAGTTGAGGCAAGACTCTGTGACAGCGGACAAATGAAACCCAGAGCTCTGCCAGACATGCACAGGCACTGTAGGAATAGAGCAAGAAGCAGTCCTGGGGCAGAGAAAGGAGGGCATTATGAATGACTGAAGCCAAGAGGCAAAACACGGCTTACTCTCTCACAACTGGGAAAATCACATGAGAGCAACTTTTGCTCTTGTCTTCTCTGAGCCTCTCTTCCCCTCAACCTGCTGTCTGATGCACAAATTCAGTACAACTACACTTGGTTCTTGCTCTCACACTGACCATGTGTATGGGATGGATCCCAAATGTACTCCATTCAAGTATGCTGCAAACACCTATTCACCAGACAGGGCAGTGAGCACAAGGTGATCTCACATGAACGTACATTCCATGCATTTGGAATACACGACTTCTATAAGCACTTGAGACACAGGATCAAGCACATGCTGGGGCCATATGCACTAGACCTAGAAGCCACAGTGCTACCTGTAATGCTGCTCACTGCAGCAGCCTCTCTGCTGCTTCACTGTCAAGGCCTGTGGTACAGTGACACAGAAGAGGGGAAGCTACAGCATAGAGCCACAGGAGGGCCAGTCCGTCTTAGAATCATAGACCGCGTTGTCCAGAGAAGCTACGGCTGCCCCATCCCTGGCAGTGCTCAAGGCCAGGTTGGACAGGGCTTGAAACAACCTGGTCTAGTGGAAGGTGTCCCTGCCCATGGCAGGGGGGTTGGAATTAGATGAGCTTTAAGATCCCTTCCAATCCAAACCCTTCTGTGATCCTATGAAGCCCTTGTGTTGTCAGTCAGCAAAAACCCTACTGAGGTCAAAGTTGCCTGGACACAAAACATCCATTCCCTTCACCTTAGTAAATCTTATAATATCAGAGGAGCAAGCTATAATGCTTTAAGAGGGTTGTATATCTTTATACCATTATAGCAATTAAAAAAAAGGCAACATATCCTTAAGAGGAGACTGTAGGGAGGCTTCTGAAAACTTCTGATGTAATATAAAGGAAAACCATTGCTAAATTAAATCTAAACCAGGCTACTTGCCCTTATAAGAGTTGAGCATCAGATGGGTAAACAGTCAAATAAATGAACAGTGAGTCATGACAACAGCAAAGTCCAGAGAAAAGTGTAGGCATACTCACAGATGCTGTGGGTGGTGAGGTAGACACAATTTTACCACATTCAAGTATCAGTCATTAACATATTTAGAAATTTTTGCCCACTTTCATGCTCTCTAAATTCAGCCCCTTATCTCAGGTGCCTAAATTAGGAACTTGGTGACCCTATGTTCTGTCCGTAAAATTAAAAAGGAGGAGGAGGAGGAAGAAGGAGGAGAAGCTCTCTGAAGGACAATCCAGATGACAGGCAATTTGAACTGCACTATGGTAGAACTGTCTGCCCCTCCCTCTCAACAAGAACAGAAACCTTCACCAGCTTCCTAACTCTGGCACCTACGCTAAATGACTGTAGTTATGTGGGACTGAATCTGTGCTTTTGTTCCTACACATACACACACAAAAAAAGGAAGCTATCATAGCTCATTTGCTCTACATTTACTCTGTGTACACCACCAGCAGCTACAAAAATAACACTGCTGCTTACAATAATCTGACAGGATAATTCATTTAAAGAAAGGGGAAACAAAAAAAAGAAAAAAGATTCATTTTAAAATAATTTACTATTTTTGGCAGTCTCGAAGTAAAAATACACTTGCAGCTCTCATGAAAACAAGCAGGAACAGAATGTGAAATCCAAAAACATGCCTTCCAATTATATGGCACTGTGTTGAAAAATAAGCAAAACACACTCATTAACATCTATTCTTAGCAGCCTTTCTGCTGACATAACTGCCCTAACTCCACTGCTCCTGTGTTCTCTTCAGAGAAAATGAAATGGACTGAATCTAAAAGAGGAAACAAGAATGAGTCAGGCAGCCCACATCTCCACTCAGCAAAAGAATCTAAATACACAAGAAAAACTGTACCGGGTAGCTTCTGATTGAGGTATTAGTTACTGTGAGACAAAGTTAGCCTGACTTTAACCCCTTACAGGGATCAAGGCCAACTAAAACCTAATTCAATCAGTCTAACTTTAGTTTAGTGTCTTGAACATTACAACTGCACCCTGTGATTGAAGCTAAACACAAGAAATTAAGTGCATAAAGCTGTATACAAACTTGCATGCCACGATTAGCATGGAACACTGCTCAAGGAGCCCTGTTCAGGGCTTAGAAGATAAAAACAAAAATAAAAAATCATCTCTTCTTGATCCATGTCAAGACCTTTGCAGGCACAAACTACAGTGATTTATTACAGTATCACAATTAATTCAGCCTAAGGAGTGGGCAAACATTAAAGACATTTTCCTTACTATTCTGTTCAACTGTTGCAGCAAATTCAGTCGACAGCATCTACTTTCATACAATAATCATTTAACAGGTAGTTATTTGACAGCAAATTCCAAGGACTGTCATCCAAATATGACTCTATTGGCTACACAACTATGCACAGTAAAGGTATAAGCTTTAAGAAAAAAATGCACAATTCTGACATTTCAGACCAATGGGATATAGCGAATAGCCTGATATTGCAGATCAAACACTTACCTTGATGATCAGTTTTTTTGTTGAAATTTTCAGATGAGAATGGTTACTTGTAACAAACATTTTCATCAGTAAATAGAATACTGATTTTTCACCAGATACCTTCTCTGCCTCAGAGACATCCTAAAAGAAAAATATATTAAAATTTCCCTGGCACAGCAACACTGTACAGGATTATGCTGCACTGAAGCAGGTGTGTAATACATTATTTTATAGCCCTGCCCAAATATACCACGGCCAGAAATGAATGGGATCATTTATACTACTTTGCATTCAGTGAGCCACAAAAATCAGCATGATTGGTTTTTGGAAAGTGGAAGCAGAGAGGAGTAACAGAAACACCAACTAATACAAGGGCACAAAATACAAGAGCCCAAGATAAAGCCACCTTCCTCCCCAATCATCTGTTCTTCTTCTACTTCTGTTATTTCCAGGAATTCAGAGTTCTACAAGTACTGTCTGAACAAGAAATGTAATAATTTAAAAGACTGATTCCTAAAGAAAAGGAAAACAATGCAAGTCACAGGGATGCTGAACACTACGTGAACATCAAGTGACAATCCCTCTGCCATCTCTCCTGCTTTTCTCACTGACTTGTATTTGATGTCTAACAACTATAACCCTCTGTAATATTGCCAATTGTAATAAGCCAGATTTGGCTTTTCTCTTTTCAGTTAAAACCTGTCTATACTCAAAGGACAAAGCCACAAGAAAATACTGTAGCTTCTTTGCCCATTTCCAGGTTTCTCTTTGCTTGCTTTTAACTCTCCTCACTCTTCCTTTATTGTGAACTGGAGGGGACAGAAAATATCCTAGAAGGCAGGGTCACAGTCACAATACCCATGGGGGTTTCTGCTTCCCCGCAGAGGTAGGCCCACTTCTTTCTCTAGACATAAAAACCAAGCCTTCTACAGCATTCTTTTTTTACATGGCTGCAGTAAAGAAGAGAGCCGGGGCCCTGAAGGTTTCCAGTAATTATGGAGAGGAGGGACAGTCTTAACAAATGTCAAAACCCAGCCATCCCAGGGTGGGATGGCTCCTCTCAGCAGCTCATTTCCTTGGAGTGAAATCTCGGGCTTCCCACATGAGTGGAAACCAGCAAATTCTCACTCATGCCCCTATCCAGACAAGAAGAGATGAAGGAACCTTGTCCAGCCCTTATCAGGGAGGCAAACATTTCTGTCCTTGCAGAAAAACTTTTAATCTCAGAAAGGATTCTTCACTAGTACTAAGAGTTTAAGTCCTGCTGGTTTTACAAAAGGGGCACCTCCTAAGGCAACTGGACTGGGACTAGTTTACAACTAGGCAGTGCCAGATGTAAAGATTTGAGGACAGCATGCCAAAGAAACATAAACCTGCTGTGAAGTCTCTCACCTGTACTCTGAACCAGGCAAATTTATTTGCAGGAAGTTCCAAAGCCACTTTCAGTATATGGTGCTGCAGCACAGGAGGGACCTCCTCTCGGAGGCCCTTTTCAGTGACAATACCTAAGGTTTGAAAGCAATACAATGAACTTTATTTCGGTATATCCTCCTGAGATCTTAGGAACATTAGACATTTAGGGCTTCAAACAACCACTGTGAGGTAAGCTGGCAATCCACAAATGTTCACACCACGAGATCCCCAAACACAGTATGATTGTTTGGCCGAACTAAGGCTGGAATCCAGCCCTCAGAGTGGTAACACCTGCCCCTTGCAGAAGCCATCAATGGTGCAATGGAATACAAAATCTCTTCTATTAGCTGTGTCCTACAGGATATAAAGAGGATGGATAAACTGGAAACCAAAATACAGAATTTATAGTCAATAACAAATCTTAATGCTTACAGTATTAGAGTATTTGCTACAGGCAGTGGAACTTTACCCTTGTGTCTCTCCCTTCATCGCCTCCATCATTTGCTCACAACTGCCATGGCGTAACCTCAGAATTATTCATCTCAGAGGTCACAAAGCTGTGCTGGGATCCTCACAGTGTGCTCCAGAAACTGACTTGCCCAGACTTTAACTGCAGCTCACTTACATACAGAGATCAGCTATATAAAGCTTTGGTGTCAGTGCACTTTCCAGTCTGTATACTATCTTGTGGTCCGCATTAGAGAGAACAGAAAATTTTTCAAAGGCACTACAAAGTCTAGCCAACAGTAAAACCAAACAATAAAACTGTACCAGCTGTTTAAACAACATATTGTTACAAGGTGGAAAAACATGCTGCCTTTGGAGTGTATGTTTTAATCAGGGTGAGGGGAAGGAACAACAGAACTCTCAAACTGGCATCTGAGAGAACAAAGCTGCATGATTAATTTATACCATCATTTTCTACTGTATCTTCTTTCATCAAAATTAATATTCAGGCTCACTTCATTACATTTGTTTGAGAATGACACTTCATTTTCCAGTCTTTTCAACTTGATTATTTAATATTGCAACAAAACATATCCTCCAGGAGATTTGTGCTTCATAAAAAGGTGTCCTGCTTTTTGTCCATTTTGAAAAAAGCAGAACAATGCAAGAAATAATGGGATAAACAGGGCATGTGATTTGATAAGTCACCAAGTACACAAACCAATTAAATATGCTTTGACGGAGGGAGGAAAAACCATACACATACGCCAGATAATTTAGAGGGAGGGGAGTTGTTTAAAGACCCTTTTTCCCTGACGGACTTTAATCAAGGCATTTACATAACTCCTATCCTTACACATCCCAGATGTGCCTAAACTACAAATAGTTGCTCTAGTTGGGTGGCCTACAAGCTCTGGTGGCACTCAGACAGCAATGATGCCCAAACAACATTTTGCTGTCTTCTCCAGTCTCAATTTTAAACAGCTGTATTTACTGTACCATAAGCAGTATTGTAGCATCTTGCCCTCAGCCCACAGTTTGTGGCTCATCATCCTTGCTGCATTAAGGTACAGGTACAGAACGTCTCTATTTACTTCTGCTGCATGAAGAGGAATAGCCACTGTGAACATTACATCAGAAACAAAAATAAAACAATTGTGCTAAAGTGCTTCCTCATATAGATTTTCCATGGGAGATAATACCATATAGAATAACGTTCTTCTTCCCACAAACTACCAAACCATGATAAAATAATTTAAAACACAGCAAATGGAAAAAATACTTGAATGTTAAAAGACTTTAGAGGAGAATGGTGAATTGGTACATGCTTCTCCCTCACCCCAAACTTCCTGTGACCTATCCTGCTCAAAAAAAAAAGAACAACCACCAAACATCTGTATCATTGTGGCAAATAAAGAGTTTGGAAATAGCTTTCATACACTGGGATTGTTGACATCGGTCTAGGAGAATTACACACCTACATCTCATTAAGAGTTGGACAAACATCTTTCTTAGAAACATTAGAATCAAAACCACATAAAGACCAAATATTTGCAAGAATATGACACACAAAGGGAAACTGTAGCATGCCTTACTACTTACAACAACTGAGTGTAGCAGAGCAGCTACGGAATTTAGGAGAGCAGAGTGCCAGAGAACTGCAGAAATAGCGACAATAAATGTCAACACAATGAAGAAACTATAATTGCTTACTTCTTTCTTACTTGCCAGTTCTTTCTCTATGTACACAGAAAAGCAAACATTCCTTTCTCCTGTGGACTTTGTAAATAGCCAGAGAAAACAATAGCCAGAGAAAACAATGAAGATAACAGAAATTCCCATCACATACCTTTTAGAAGCTTGCTAAAATCAAAGTTGCTCCGTGCTACCAAGTGGGGCACAACCTTCTGATAAAGGCATATGACCTGAAGCAGTGCAGCTTTCAAAAACAGTGTCTCGGCATCATCTGAACCTAAACAAAGTGTTTACACAATTAGTTTCTCCTTCCTTCATACCAAAAAAGCAGTGTAGCACCAACATTACCTTACATGAGAATTACTAACTGTATTTTTAGTAGATTTCCTATGAAATTATCAGTCATCTTCCTCACGAGAAGAAATGGAAAAACCCCCAACCAAACAGGGTTTGGTTTCCTTCCCCAGCATTTCTGCAAACTAAATCAGCTTATTCAGTGCTTAAATTGGCAGTTGCCATTTCTAATTTGATTCTAAAGACAATCTCAACATTTTAACACTCACTGTAAGAATTCGAACAGTCCCACTGCTCTTTAAGGCTGAACAAGACGGAAAAAAGGGGAAGGGAAGGATATGGTCACATTGCTGATTTCCGGAGACACTATTCTTACCTGATGTCAGATAGGTTTGACTGAAGAAGTGCAGCAGACAACACACTAATTTGTTAGTAATTTATTACTTTAGATAAAGGTTACTTTCTTTCCCTTCCCTCTTTCAAAATAATACTTTCTCAACGTGACCTCTTGGCAAGAGGATGACAACAAGTATGAGAGAAACATCAACCCCAGTTAAGGCAGCTGTTTACTTCTTAGGAAAAGCTATCTCAGCAGTTAAATATTCTTTTAGTTTATAACGTGAGGATGCATAAAAGCTACTTGTTATCCAGTCACTAATAAAAGGAAGCAAAATAAATGAAGGGCAGCCAAAACTTTTTTAACACCTACTTTTTTCCTGTTAACTGGATCTCCTTCAGGGAACTATGAAGAACTGGATGGATGCCATGCATAAACTTTGCCTTTGTTTGCTGAGTCTCGGCTCCCATTAAAAAAAAGAATTACCTAGTGGCCTCAGTGCAAATAAAGCTGTAAAAACTGAGCTGAGAGTAAATGGCACAGTATTATCACCCTAGCATGCAGAGAAACTACAGCTACAGTACTTTAGAGATTAGCTGTTCCACTGGTTTCACCAGGCAGACCTCCAATGAGGAGCCCTGGAGTACCAGTGTTGACAACACTTTTGCTGCCCAAAGCTACACGTAGAAGGACATACACTGAAAAACTCTCTGCTCCAGGAAGTCTCACTGTGGAGCATGCCCTGTGAAGGAAATGAAACTGGCTGTACATTTCTCTTCGGTCTATAAGCAAAACATTGCAGGCTGCTAGCCAAGCTACAGAGAGTACTAAAACTTCCAGTTCCCTGCAATGGAACTATGAAAACAAGTCCTCCAGGAGGGACACTGGTTTTGAGAGGAAAACTGAAGCCTTCACTCCAACCCTCTCTCTTCCAACACTTGCATGTTTCTACTCCTGTGCTACAGCAACACAAACCTTAGTGCAGCCACAGTAACTACTTGAAAAAATAAAAAAAAATTAAAATCCCTCAAAAATTATTTTTCAGGCATATCAGCTTCCCTGCCTGTTGAATAGTGTGGCTGCAAAATACTCCTACTAGAATAGGAAGGTCTGAGAAAGGAGAGTTAAAATCAACATGGGGAATTGCACAGCCCTGCATCTGATGAGGAACAACCTCATTTGCCAGTACATGCTGGGGGCCACCAAACTGGAAAGCAGCTTGACAGAAAAGGACATGGGGGTCCTGGTGGACATCAGACTGAACATGAGCCGGCAATGTGCCCTTGTTGCAAAGAGGGTGAATGGTACTCTGGGCTGCATTAGGCAAAGCATTGCCAGCAGGCTGAGGGAGGTGATCCTTCCCCTCTGCTCAGTGCTGATGAGGCCACACGTGGAACGCTGCGTCCAGTTCTGGGCTCCCCAGTACAAGACAGACATAGACATGCTGGAGAGAGCCCGGTTGAAGGGCCACAAAAAATTATGAAGGCACTCCTCTCTCCTAAAAGGAAAGGCTGGGAAAGCTGGGCTTGTTCCACCTGGAAAAGAGAAAGCTCAGGGGTTTTACATACATTAATGCATGTAAATGCCTGAAGGGAGGGTGCAATGAGGATGCAGCCAATGAGACAATGGGCACAAACTGAAACATGGGAGGTTCACCTGAACACCAGGTAACACTTTTTTGCTGCAAGGGTGACCAAGCACTGGCACAGGACGCACAGAGAGGTTGTGGAATCTCTGTCCTTGAAGATACTCAAAAGCTGTCTGGACACAGTGCAGGGCAAACAGGTTTAAGCAGAAGGGTTGGACAAAATGCTCTCCAGAGGTTCCTTCCACCATCAACCCTTCTGTGATTCTGTGACAGCAGAAAGTCAAACTGCTTAACCTCCTATTAGGAACGGCAGCCTCTTTGTCAAACTGCTCTTAGGCAATTCTGACACTGGTCAGAATTAAACTGTCCAAAGAACTGAACAATGCAAAGATGAATATTAAATGCACAAGTGACATCTGCATTCTGCTGCAGATAACAACCTTACCTGGAATAAGAATTTCACAACTGTCATTCACAGACACGTAAGAAGGGGTTTGCCTACCATGCTGTTCAGCAACTTCTGCTGTCTCAGACACTGCCTTCACAGTGGGGGCATCACCTTCCCTTTTCTCCTCTTGGCCACTGTGGTGCTCTCTCCCTTGCTTCAAAAAGGACTGCCAGACAGCCACTAGATTATTCATGTCTGGTAAAAGCTAAAAGCAAAAAGAGTAAATTGTGACAGCTCCTCTGTGTGAGACAAAGCTGTGATTAGAAATATTCATAACCAGTCAACATGAGGACTTGCTGCTCTTCACCAAGACCTTGTATGCAATCAGAAAAATATCTGAAATCAAGTCATGTACTTTCACTTCTGCAGAACATAAGTACTAGAAAGACTACTGAAGAAGTTTCCTGTGAAAAATTTATGTTTGGTTCTTCATCCTCATGGTGTATTTTCAATTCAAATGCTATCTTGTTTAGTAACTTCTAAGTGAGCTCTGCTGGCTACGATTTACTTTAGCCAGGAGAGTTTGCTGCCAGCCTGCTTTGGAATTTGTTTGCAGCACAACAGCTGTCAATGTTACAAATCCGTCTCACAACAGACTTTCATTTGCATTTCCATCAGCCAGCTGTGTTAGGAAATGCAGTCTTCTACCACACGAGTTATCAACACCTTTAACCAACAGCCTTCCCCTCCCCTGCCCAAAGAGACTACCTCCTGGCTGCCAGAGCACAACCATTTGGGCAGAAAGTGCAGAGGAGTAGTTAGTTATCTGCTGCAAAACAACTCATGTTAGACCTCAGTTTTCTTTTTACTTTGTACCTTGCTGATGGCTTCTCTGTACAGCTGTACAAATTCCTGCATCACTGACAGTGTGTAGATTTCTGACTTTTGCCAAGTTTCCTCATTCAAACAGTACTCAATATTCTTCAAGGCTCTTCTCAGAATCATTGATACAAGTGACAGTATGCTGTGCTTCACTACTGTGCTGGGTAACTAAAATAAAGAAGTTGAATTAATAACCTTTCAGTGCTTCCTCTTATGCTTTGCACATAATCTGTACTCTAAATATATGTTAAAATTTGTTAAAAAATTAATTATTTCCTAAACCTTAACTTGCAGGAAAGAATCTGGAGTTTTTTAGATTCCAAGTCTAAACCACTAGTGAGCATTGGCAGAACTGGTACTTGTGAATGGCTCCTGGAAGCAGTATCAATGGGCTTTAGCTCATTTTCCAGTGCTTTCCCAAGCCAGATTCATGCTGGGACAGACAACATAAAACATATGTAATTAACCAACTTAAGAAACTTCTTGGATGATTACACACAAATCAAACAGTATTAACTGGGACAGAAAAATATTATAGACTGAAATATTATAGACTGCTCTTACATTCAGTCCTTGGGTGAACATTATTTTATTGCACACTGCAGGGACTGTTGTTACCATCACCATAGAAAGCAACCTGGGAAGAGGAATAAACTCTGAAGTCTTAAAAGAACTGGAGATCTCTGGTTGAGCCTCATAGATCTGAAACAAAAACAACTTAATCAACATCGACATAGCCCTGGAGATAACAGCTTCTTCTGGGGAGAATTTTACAGACGGGTTTTGACTTGTCAAAAGTAATGACTGCACTAAATGCCAATTTCTACGCAGAATTGCTACAGAGCATTCCCCAGACTCCTATTCATAAATGGAACAGCTGTATGTGACCTGCATCCCTGCTAAAGGCTACCCATTTTCAACAGACTACAGATCCTACTTGCTTATTTTAAAGTAAACAAAGAGGCAGAGGAACACTCAGAAAGGAAAAAAGTTTTTTCTAGCTGAGCTTCAGTGTTGCTACATTTCAAAAAACATGTAACTGTGATGTCTCCCACTGCTTCTTATACCAATTCCTTCTTTCCCAGTTTAGTTAAATGTTCATACAGCCCCCTGGCCTGTGCAATGGCTTTTTACCAAATGACCTCCCAACTTACTCTATGTCTACACTTGTTAAAGCAGCTGTGGCTCTGAGCCATGGCTCATTTTCCTTAGCACCCACAGAAAACAGGATGCCATTTCCACCCCCTCCATTTACCATCTTTGACATTTAACAGCATCCTGCTGCTTCTTTCCTAACACGTACAGTAATTGACAGTGTTATATCAGAACTATTAAGTCCTTCCTGCTTAGCTAACTTAAACCTCAGCCACTCAACTTCCCCACTGCTGGACTGGTTTTCAAAATCATTATTTATGAAACCTTGTGCATTTCTGCTTTTCAGTGTTTTTAATAAATTCTACAGCACTGTGCCTTTACATTCACTGAACCCAAGACACCTTCAGACATGCGAGTTTCCTCTGATACAGAACAGCTGCTTCTGAAACATAACCACAAAAATCCACTTCCTGATCCTCAGATTAACTCCTCTGAAATAAATGAAATCTTGTTCCTTGTCACTAGGAAGACCTTGGCTAAATTTATGAATTCAGAGTTAGTTTATACTTAAAATGGCCACATCACAGGCTGGCCAGTCTCTGTACTAAATTGTATCAAATTTTACATATATAATTCTGCACTACTGTTTAACAAAACTACTACAGGTTTTGGAAGGATAAAAAAAACCCAAAACACTATTGGGATTAGATATTTCTGTGGAGAGGTGGTAGGCATCATTCATACTCTTACCTTTCTGAGTAACTTCAGATTGTCCATCCATGCAGACTTCAGTCTAGGAACAAAGGAATACCGGCTCTCCTTAAAGTATCTATTCAATAAATCCGGGCATACTTTGAGAATATTCACCATGAGATCCGCAACCAGTTCATCTTCTGTTGCAGTTTTTAAACCAAGCAGGAAGTGCAGAAGCACCACATTTCCTCCCCTGTTGAAGACAAAAAAATACTTTAAAAAACAAACCCTTATTCTGATCCTTTACATGTGATAACCCTGCAACTCCTCCAGTTGTAGCTGGGGTAAATTCAAGGTAAGACCTCTCACACTGCTGGCAAGATTTCTGCATTTATACTCAGAAAAGTAAGAGCTGAATTTACCAGCAGGTTTCCTGCAAGACAAATAGTAATCACTTTGAACTAAAACCACAGAAATATTCTAAACAAACTTCACAAAGCTAAAATGTAGAATTAAAATTCAATATCCAACTTGGAAGCTTTTTCTGTGGTTTTTCAGTCCTTTTTCTTTTTTTTAAGCTTTCTTCTGTATGTCCCTAAACAAAGTGAGAATTTCACAAATACCTGATGAATACCAATTAAAATTTTGCTGAAAGCAAGAAGCAACCTGCTGTCACACCACTCAGTATCTCTACCTTCTTTGCCCAGCTAACATGAAGCGTAGTCTCAATTATTTCCTCTATCAGTCATAATCTTAATGCACACATATTTTAACTAGTTATCAAATGGATACAGCAGAGCAAGCGGGTGCTTCCAGATTAGGTGTTGCAGGCCAAATTCTGCCACTACTGAAATCCATGTCAGCATTTTGCTCAAATCTGGGATAAGACACGTCTGATTCTACAAAATGTAAATTAGCCTAGTTTTTTAACCACCATCTGGTGAACACTGCAGCTTTGATGCTTTGTTGTCACATCAAAAAAGTTTATGGTCCAAAATCACACCTCACAAGAAGAGACTTTGTATCTAGTTATACAGGGAGATGGCTCAGAGAAACACAACTATTGCCTAAGCCCCTACAAACAGGGCAGCCCACTCTCCAGCATGCTGAGGTACACGGAGATTCAAGAGTTTGATCATAGGAAGTTAAAAACAAAAACAAAAAAAACCCCAATGTATTTCTTTTGCCTGCCACAGAAGAGATGGAAGCAGAATTCAATAAAGGTACTTGCAAAGGCCTGGAAAGGCAAACAAGATAACTAGTGAGGTCTGTCTTGTTCCTAGCACAATGTTCACATACAGTCTCAGCTGTTCAGTGACTTACTTGCCAGAAGTTCCAAGACTTGGATCATAGAAATTTATGCCATGTTTCAGAGAGCAGCAAAGGTCCATCAAAAAATTATGAACAAGTTCCCGTACCATCATCTTTCCCACCTCTTCAGAACCTTGAGTCACCTAGAAAAATCAAAAAGGAGTAAAAAAGGCGTACGATTTTTAATAACACAGAAAAAATTTACAACAATTTCACTCCAAATTTTATGAGCCTCCTTTTAAAGAAATGCTGAAAGAGTTTGGCTTTTGTTCAGATTAACAACAGAAGTTTCAGTTTCTGTATTAAACACATTCAAGTCTGTCTACTGCTTTGCACTGTGCTTACCCCATGCCTTAGATATTCCCCCAGTAAAGGGGAGGAAAGAGATACAGGACTAAGAAAAATAAAAAAGCAAAACTGTAAACTATTTATAAGAAGATGACAAAACATCTGCACTATTAACACACCGCCACCAGCAGCAACCCTGATCCTTGCCTCACCTATGACTTTAGGAGCGTGATTTCACAGACTAGCAGAATCAGTAAGAGCTCAACTTTTAGAAACCCTGACAACCTCTCAAACAGTGTAAGCTGAAAAGTCTGGCAACCATCTTGGGAGTTTAGCTCTCATAGCAGATCACTGTGAAGGATGGGAATAAGATACGTGATAAAAACATTGCTCCTGATATATTCTCCTATAGAGATATAAATATGTCCAGGAAATGGAATACAGTACTCACACCTAAGACCCCTTGGTCCCTGGTTAACAGATCTGCACTGAAGTTCTGGCAAGGGAGAGGAAACAAACTCTCCTCCTCAAGCAGTGAGAAGCAGCAGAAAGTGAGGGGCTCTTTTTAAGTAGCCTCACCAGATCCCTCTTCTTGCACTCATCAAAGTTAGAGTAACTGGGAACTATTTCTAACTGTGGGCTGCAAGAATGGGGAAAACCAAAAAAAGGCAGGGCAATGACCAGAAATTACAAAGAATTAAGTTACCAGACCTTTAAATCCCCAGAGCTGACATCAGTAATCCCATTCCACCGGTAAAGTGAAGCAATGTGAATCAACACTTCTGCAGTAAAAAAGCGCACCTTCTGTGTTTTGGTGATAGTTTTATTTTGAACCACCTGAAAACAATGGGGAAAAACAAAAAAAAAACCCAAACAATTCTTCTATTTATTGCAAGTTATCACAAAATTTTGGCGAACTAGCAACACACTTCATTCTTCTACTACATACATAGCTCACTCTCCTCATTACAGCAGACAAAGGCTCTGCCTGTCCTTTTAACGCTTCTCTCACATGCTCCTGCTCCCATCTTGATATGGTTGAAGCCATAGGACTCTACAGCAACTTCTGCAAATACTGCACATACTGGACAGGACAGACTAAAGAGCACAGAATGTATTTACAGTAGTACAGCCACAGGCTAGGAGCAAGGAAAGCTGCTGGGAGAAACAGTAGAACCTGCTACAAATGAAGTTTAAATGAAAGGGACAACACAGTGGAAGAAGTTCTCAAAAGTTATTCTACTGTGTTTTCCTGTCTGCATTTTTTCTAATTCTCATTTTCCTTGCTGAACTGAAGAAGTCATACCATATGTTAGGTTTCATCAATAACATAACAGTACATGATGTATGATTCCCATGTGGGAAAAGCTTCATTTAGAAAACATAATTTCAAATAGGTCTTTCTTACATTTAAATGCTAGCTTTTTTCTTCTTCTTCCTCCAAGGTTATTGCAACAGAGAAAAGAAAGAATATTTCTGGCTTTAAATTGCCAGTTGTGAAAACCCTGAGTATGAGACAGGCTCTTATGATTACCTTCTAAATTTGAAACTATTTTTATTCATTCTCTCAATTGATCACAAAATAGTGCAACATTGCTACAGTCATTTAAAACAGATCCAACAATCATAGATACAGGAAATAAAAACATTTTTAAAAATACTTTTATACAAATATATCTCTGGTGTAGTTGCTGTATCCACAGCAGCAACAACCTGGTGAATCACAGTGAAAGAGGCACAGCCATGCTTAGAAGCTAAGGAACAACAGAGCACAGGAAAAGCAGTTGAGATCAAACCAACTCTTGCACCCTTCAGCAATTCCTGCTTCCAAGTCCTATGTTTCAACCCTACTATATCACAAGGTTATGTCTGTCTGTCATGAGAGAATTAGCAAAAACAACTTCAAAAGCAAGCAGACTTACCTCTTCAACAGCACATTGTGGTAGCAGATGGAATGTACCCTCTTTTTCACAAAACCTTCTCTGATCTTGGGAAGACAATTTTATTATAAGTCTTCCCTCTTCTGCTACCCCTCCAAGAAATACCTTTGACCAAATTTATCTCATGCAGCAGAAAGCTTGTCACCCTATCAGTAAACAAGACCAGCTAACCAGGACCACGGGATGTGGCTTCAACAGAGCCCTGCCAAGACTGGCTGAGGAATGGCAGCACACACTCTTCAACTGCAATGAGACAGTTCCTAGAAACCTTCTTCATGTCACAGTCCACATACTACAACAACACTATATCCTTTTTCTCCTGAAAAGAAGATTGTTATGTCATTTCTTAGCTCTGAGCTAACAAACCTACTCACATCTAGCTGATCTCCCCTTTGAAGGACAAACAATTGAAGGACAAACCTTACTTCTACTGGAAAGACCAAAAAGACTCCAGATCTTTTGACATTCAGGCTTGGCACTGATGCAATTGCAACCCATGAAACAATCAGAATCTGTCGGACACTACACACTAACAATGAGCTGAAATCAGCATCCAAGCACAAGCTATTGCAATTACTTCCTTTAAAAGATGGCAGTGGAAAAGAATAATAGGCTTCAGTCCTGAAACAGTAATACAGCCATAATATTAACCTCCAACAAACATTATCAGTAATGGACACACTGACAAACTTAAAACAGCAGTAGCACAGTGCCAGTATCTTAAAGAGCTGTGCAATTTATGAAAAATTACCGCAAAACTGTTTCCAGCAGCTAATAAAATGGAAAACAAGAGACAACACAATTTCAAGGGTATATCATACCTTAGTTCTTAGTGTAGACAGTAGAAGATTGACAGTAGAAACTCTGTCCTCCTTTATTTCAGAGCGAAGAATATCTGGTATGAAATCTAAGAAGACATTTCAAATGTTAAAGTGAAGAAGTGAAAGCTATTTTCATCCTAAAACACTTCAGGGAATTCATATCCATTTCTCTTCAATGTCATATTATTTACCTTGCTGTTATATTTAAGGATGAACTAAAAGGCTGCAATGAGAGTTAAGAAGGATGATGTGTCTGCAACTACAACGATGAACAAGTAATGCTGCCAAACCTATTCTCATCACAACTATCTAATTTGCCAACTTGGTTATTAACACTTATTGCAACAGCATCTGTGAACTTCAAATGTACTTTGGGCCCCAATGTGCTATGGAGTAGTTAAATCTAAATAAATGCCTATCCATTCCATTGAAGGACTCACAACTGTTTCACCAAGCAATTCTCAAATGTTTAGAGGTTACATCTC
The DNA here is from genome assembly GCA_017639245.1 of Myiopsitta monachus. Lineage (NCBI taxonomy): Eukaryota > Metazoa > Chordata > Aves > Psittaciformes > Psittacidae > Myiopsitta > Myiopsitta monachus. Next base: position 9,974,380 of record CM029927.1, read on the forward strand.
CAACCACATACATCATCTTTTGCTTCACCTGTGTGTCCCAAAGTTAGAGAACTTAAGTTTATAGACAGCTGCAGTATCTTAGAGGGGAATGAAAGCCAGCTGTGCTAACTGTGTCTAGGTGTGCACTGCCATTTGGGGAATGAAGGCCAGCTGGGCTAACTGTGTCTAGGTGTGCACTGCCATTTGGGGAATGAAGGCCAGCTGGGCTAACTGTGTCTGGTGTGCACTGCCATTTTCCGTTCTTGAAAGAGCTGAACAGCTGTGAGCAATTAAATGAAATCAGCAGCCCCCAGGGTAGCGCAAACAGCAGAAGTAAATAACTATGGTCTGCTCTCATTCCCTCACTTTAGAAGAAACAAACTGCTGCCAGCTAATCACTTTTTTCTTTTAGGAGTATTTCTAGATCCCTCCTGAATTCTTTCACGACTTTACCAAGGGTCACAATTCATAACTTGAGAATCATCAGCAGTAGATTTCAAATTACTAAAGTCAACAGAAGTTTTATGTTATCTTCAGCTCATAAGGGATTGAGTATTAACCAAGTGTACGTAAGATTCAACTTTCTGCATCCTCTTCTTTCTCAGTTCAGTTTGAGCATATTCTCTATGAAACATGGCTGTAACATACTCCTGGACTACATGCCCTTGTAAATGCCTCAATAAAGGATGCAAAAGACATTACATTGATCTTCCAATTCATTGATAAAAAGTGGTCTAATGGAGCACATAAGAGTTGTCCTGCATGAGGACAGAACGGAAACTAAAGTACACAGTCTTTAACACTTTAAAAAAAAAAAAAAAAACACTTTTAAGGTATCCACTGTTACTATGCTATGAGCAAGGCTGGAGACCATGACGGCAGTTTTTTCTGCTTACTAATTCTGTGGCCTCAAAGTTACACTACATTTACCATTTTACATCTGTGTCACCAAAGGCTTTTTATTTTTACAAAGTTTTTGCAGACAGCATACATTATTCTCAAGCAGAAGAGGAACTCACTAGAACACTGAAGAAGTTTAAAGTTTTTCAAGTAATAAGATTAAAAATATGTATCTTGTATCTTACTAATGCTGTTTAGCTTGTTCACATTTTGAATTAGTTCATATTTATTATCACCTGTAAAAAGCTCTGCCTTAAAAAAAATATAATATACAAGCAATTGTGAAGTACCTTTTAATTCTAGCACCTGTGTCAAGATCGCATTGTCACCAGCAATTAAAAAAGAAAGAGCAAACTGAATATAGGCCATACGAACATCAGTTCTCCCCTAAAAAAGATAAAGGCACTGTTAGCAATTAGATTGTGCACAATGGCAAAATTAAAACTGCAAAAATTTATCATCCTTTTAAGTACTATGAAAAGGCAAATTAAACAACTTCTACAAACATGTTGCACATAGCAATACACACACATTTATATGCAATACACTCACAGTATATGCATCTGAAACATTTCCTGTGTGAAGTGGATCACAGTCTGTTAAAGTTAACATCAAAAAGGAAGGTGTCCTAGTTCACATACTTTTAGAATTCTCAATATAGGAGATAGGCCATAAATAAATAAAAAACAACCAAAACAAACAAACAGCAGTAGTTTCTTGCCAAACTCTGTGCAAACATCACTGAACATCCTCATTTCTGCACCACTTGATACACTGGTCAATTCACAAAATCACTCAGTAACAGTAATGGCAGTAATACTGCTGCACCTTCTTACTATACATGCTTCCAGGGGCAGTGCCAGTCTTGGGGACTTTTACTGTTCATTGCCATCCTTGAGCTACAGTGCCTTACACACATCTCAGCTATCACAGATGCCTATAGAGCTACCTGGGTCTTGCAACTTAGACCAGCCCAAAACAATAAATCCCTTATAAAACTACAAATTCAGGCACAATAGAAAAAGTAGTGAAAGCTTTGCCTGGAAAAGAATCACAGGATGTGAACATAGACTCGTATTATTTCAGCTTAAACAGTTACCCCTTATTCTGGGACCTCATACAGTGACAGAACAAGGCAGAATGGCTTTAAGCTCAAAGAGGGGAGATTTAGATTACACATTAGGAAAAAATTATTTACTATGAGAGTGGTGAGACACTGGAATAGGTTGCACAGAGAAGCTGTGGATGCCCTACCCCTGGCAGCGTTTAAGGCCAGGCTGGATGGGGCTTTGAGCAACCTGGTCTAGTGGAAGGTGTTTCAGCCCATGGCAGGGGTTTTGAGCTAGGTGATCCTTAAGGTCCCTTCCAACCCAAACCATTCTATGAGTCTATCACCACATTCCCTCCTAAAGAGTCCCTCCATGATTTATAAATCTTTAAAACTTACTCTGCAAAATCAAGTTGCATGTAAAAATGGCTGAAAGAAGTTACTGCCGAGGCTAAGCATAAGGCAGAACCAGGTCATAAAAAGGCTGAAAGAAAAAATAAAGTTTGCTTGCTGTAAGCTTTGGGTCGGATATTTGTGTATTAAAAATTCACCTCTGACAGGCAGTTGTAACATAAGGACTTCACCGAAAGCTGATCAAGAGCAAGATATTTAATCCATTTTTGGAAACTTTTCCTCGTACCTTACTTGCATATCCAATAAGCTTGTGCTCAAAAGACTATATCCAAGCATTTAAATTTGGAGTGGATGTACTCCTAATGACAACTTCACCAGTAAGGTCAAGCCCCATGGAATCTGACATTCTTGAAACTGTGAAACATGGTTTCAAGGAAAAAAGTGTGCATTTGGGTTTTTGCATTCTACTTGATTGCTCTACATATAAACAGTTTCATTTGTCACTACAGATGGCACAAACCCAACACAAATGTACACATTCATCTGCAAGTCATCTTTAGAAACAATATATCAGCATTGAAATAATACTGGATTTATTGTACATTCCTATTTGAAATGAAATGTAAATATTGTTGTTCTGAAACACTGGTTCAAGCCAACCCTGATTATTTTTAACAAATGGAGAGGAAACAAGAATTAAAGTTCATTTTGGGAAAATAGGAGTGACTTTTTCTACTCACTTGCACATCCTTCTTAAGGATTTCCACCAGGAGATTGTTTAAAACTCATGGTTATATTTTCAAATGCAATTACTCTGATTGTACTAGTACTAGCCAAAATCCTCCTTCCACTAAAACAACTGCAGAACCCACAACATCCATTTATTTCAGTGGGACCAAACTGCAATCTTTGCGTTGGAAAAAAACCTGACCTCTTCCCAAACACATCACTGAATAGTTTTCAGAAGTTTACCATTACTTTCACTCCTTTTTAGACTACTACTCCATTAAAAGGGCAGCCCATAGAAACTACACATTTGTATCACATCTTATTAGAAACAAACAAGGCATTCCAATGTTTTGCAGTAACTTCTACAAAGCAGTATACAAACAAGGTTATCCTGACAAGATGAGAAAGACCAGCACAGGGTGGAAAACGAAGCCTGCTATACTCAAGGATATGGCCTAGCTCTCACACTATTGCAGAGACTCAGAAACATTCCCGGGGATTTCCTGTGTATGTAGATGGGAAGCTCTTGCCCCACAGATCAGTTCTGCTGCCAATCAGAAACAATCAAGAAGCATTTCAGCCTGACACAGAATAGGAAAGAAGAGGTAAAGTCTTGCAGACAAAAATACAGCAAAGAGAAGCTGGCAACAACTGAGTTTTAAATACTTAGCAGAAAAAAACAAACCGATGAAGCCATGGCATAGCATTTCACTGCACACAGCAGCTTAATTTACCTTCTTACATCTTTTTTTCAATAATCCAGGCAGAAACTTATTATTGAAATCAAAATGGCTATACACATCCCTTGCTGAATCTGGCCCCTGAGCAACCATTGCTGACAACAGGGTAAGGCACGCTCGGCTCATCCTAAAACAAAAGGCAGAGGAAAACCTGAAGGTTATTTCCAGGATGACAGTTATACAAACAATCAAATAAAAACATTTAAACTTAAAAAAAAAAAGACCTTTTTCCCGTAAAAGAAATTATCCCACTCCACCTCCAACATCCACCCAAGCCTTCAGGAGTTCCAGGCATAAAGCACTGCTAAGCTAATCCCAACAAAAGCAACCAAGATAACCATTTGGAAAGTATTCCTGGTCATGGAAAGCTCTTGCTGCAGTTGATGGGGAGCTATAGCGAAATACATATCCCACCATTTTAATAACAATCACGGTACAGATTTAGGCCAAACCCAAATATTATTCCACTATTCACAAAGAACTTCAGTACTCTTTGTGAACAGTCTATTTCTACAAACATATTTCTTGGACTGAGCCCCCATCCTGCAAGCACATACACTCTACTGCCACAAGCAGGTCCATCTGAGCTACAGCTGATACTAAAGTTAAGGATATCCTCAGTGTAGGCCAAAGTAAGGCTGTATTTTTTGTGTTATAGCTGAATGACAGAGATCTTCTTCAGTTTACCTATGCAGCATGGGTCTTTGTAATGAACTAAATCCCAAGATACACAGCCTCCGGAAAAGTATCATATAGCATTACATTGTGTATTGTATCAGAGCTTCTACCTTGCAAAGACTTCCCCATGCAATTATTTATGAAATGTGGAATAGTATCATTAAATAAAGGTGGATTATTAGCAGTAAGTCAACAAGACCCAGACAGCCCCTCATGATCAACTGACAGAGATTCTCTGCAACAGTATGGAGAAGACTTACCTGTGATTTTCAGAATACAGAGCAGCATAGACCAATCTCATGTAGGAATGAATTAACTTTTTCACTATGTTCATCCCCACAGCAGAAAAATGCGAGAGGTCACTGGCTGTCCTCAGTAAAATGGCTTCTAGAGCTTGAAAGATTAGCAGCATCTGTAAGATATAGAAATATGTTAATGTCTGCCAATATCAGGTACATTTTGAAATCATTAGCTGAGTAAACCATAATAAACACCATTAAAAGAAGAATAACCCCACCACAAGAGGAAAGCTTCTTCATACGAAGGCAAAGTTAACTTCTGAATTCTCTCCTAAATTAATGCTTCATCTTCTAAAGGATTAGTTCCAAGAGTATGAATTTTCAAGGAAGACTCTGTACAGATACTCTATGAAAAACCAGAGAACCACAGAAGGTCAGCTGACTCCTCTTTTCCAGCTGAAAAAAAATCATGAAATGCAGAAGTAGGGAGGGATAGCCTCCTGTCTGAAGGCCTGTACAACCCTGGATAAGTAAACTGAACGTAAAAAAAGGTCCCTCCTCACCAGGAATCATGACCTATATGCATGATTTATCTGCATATGCACAACATATCACTTTTGGGGGTGCAAACATGGACTGCCTTGCAAATCTGAGCACAGGGTGATGGATCTTGAAGGCTCTTCTCAAGCTAGAGGCCAACGCCTAATGAACTGATGTTTTAAGAAACAACTGCTAGTAAGTTCACAATGAAGCAATGAAAAGACAGAGGCCTCCAAGCTCCTCCAGTCTTGCAATTAACTCCATCTAGGTGAATCCAGAGTGCACACAGCACTGGAACTGTACTCATTACAACTATTAGCCCCTATTAGTTTAAAGGATCTTGAAGAAAGGATGTCATTGAACATTATATGCTTTCTTCATTACATGAAAATTATAATCTAAAGCAAAGATTCACAAGGGGAGGTCAAAACAAAATACCATCCAACTTTATGTTGTAAGCAGATTTAAGTTAATAATGCTGCCCCAGTATTGATAGTGAAAAGAGTTTTTTAATTCCCTACTTCCTTCCTCATATTCTGATGAGAAGTTGTTTCCAGCTCAGAGAAAAAAAAAGTCAACTCTACTGGTGGCTTTCTAGAAATACTGATGTATCAGGGAGATGTCCAGTTACCTAAAAACAATTACTTTCACTGAACTATTTTCTTCTTTTGTTTGCTTGACTGCTTCTGTTGACCCCCTTACTTCATAAATGGTCTTTTGGTATCATTTCAAGAACCTCAGCAGCTTAATTTTGGCAAGACTACCAGGTGTGCATACCATTAAACCCAGGACACCTTTGCACTGAAAATGACATTTTCCACTTGATCAATGCTTCCGTCACTGTGACCATGGCCAACTTACTTCACTTTCAGGTTTTCTTTCTCCATCCATAAGTTTGAATATTTCAGCACACTCCATGGAAATTTTGATGTATCCCTCCACAACATCATATATATCAGGTGATGGGAGCGTCTTAGCCACGGAGATGAAGGTCTCCAGACCTGCAATGCGAAAGTTTCACTGGGGGAGCCAGCGCGTGGCACGCTGCATGCCAACCCTCAGGGCCGGACACCAGGGCTCTGCTGCCTCGGACCAACACGTGCCCAGGGTATAGCAACAGCAGCAGTCATCCCCATTACCACCATCCCCATCATCGTCATCCCCATCATCGTGGTCGTCCCCACGACGTCGCTCTGGGAACAGGGTAAGTCTCCGGGCTCTCCGGGTAGCCGCTCCAGCCCCTGCTGTGCCGGCGAAGCACGCCTTCACCTCACGATCGCACCGCCCGGCCCGCCGGCCGCCTCCCGCGCTGCCCCGACCAGCCCCTCACCCTTCACGGCGGTGGCGGGGTCGCGCAGCAGCGCCTTGAAGCGAGTGCCGTTGAACTCTTCCTCCTGATGACAGGCTCGCTTGGCCGCCGGCGGGTCGGCCGCGGGCACGCCACGGCGCTTCACCGCCATCCCGCCGCCACCGCGCCGCGAGGGCCGCCCCGGAAGCGGCCGTGGCTACGGAGCCGCGCCCCGGCAGGAAGCGGAGGTGGGGGCGGCCGTCCTGGCGCTTCCCCGAGCTGTGTCCCTGGCGGTGGCTCTGCAGCCGGCTCGGAGCTGTGGAGGTGCGCTTCTCCCGCGGGCGGGAGCCGAGATCCGGCTGCAGCGTGCAAGGGCGGCCTTCCCAGCCCCTGTCCACCCCGGGCCCGTCTGTCGCTGTGAGGTTTACCGCCTCAGCCCCAGCTGCCTTGCGGCTCTTAGGGCTGCAGATGCCCAGCAGCGCTGCTCCCTAGCCTTCCTTCCCTTCGGAATTCCTCTCCACCGGCACGGGAGTAGTTTTGTGAGGCAGCCGTGTGCACTTGGCCTCTAATGCCTGCCGATGGACTCGTCCCTGTCGTACATGGCAGTTGGCCCTTCGGTGTCCTCTCTGTGGGGCATTAAGTCCCCTGGGGTGAAAAGCAAAGGCACATAGGACATGTGCGTGCATAAAAGCGTGAGCTACCCTATCTGCATGTTCGGGGATGCACTCGGTCGTCAGAGCAGTCAGTGCCCAAGTTGACAATAAAAAGAGTCAAAAGTAGTTATACTTGTGCTTTCTTTCCACTTCTCTATCAGGACACTTTAGTCACCTCATCCGAAGTGCAGCCACACGGTCCCTACTGATATCGCTGAGGGGTGAAAGCTGGATAGAGTACCGGGACTTGGAAGGCGAACCTCTAGCACCCTGCAGTAGTCTCCTATCCATGACTGCTCATAAGGCCAAGCACTTTTTTGTTTCCCTTGGCATCACAGTTTCGCAGGCAGTCCTGAAACAAGGAGACCCAAACTTTGGTGTGGAAGGGAAAAACAGTGTGCCAAGAAGCATGGCGAGACCTGCTTCACATGCTAGGGAAAGGGAAATGATTGTCATTTGCAAAAGCAGTAGTCACAAATTGCTTTCCAATTAACAAGCCATGTTTCCATTACATTTTTAAATCTGTCTGGTTAAAATGTCTTAAATAAACACTAGCAATTGCAAACAAATAATGAGACATTATATAGGGGTACTGGTTGCCTGTCAGCCTGTGAAACACATTGCACGAGGTGGACAAGCATACTGTTCTCTAGACTTAAATTGAAACCAGAGGTTTTGCTTTCAGCAAGAGTTATTCCAGGAGAAGCACAGTGATAAGGAGGAATGGAAAAAGTCTTGTTCCAATAAACTGCTAGATATGAAACGCCAACAGTTGAAACAGTAGTAGAAGATAAAGGAGATTGTTATATTATGTCAGTTAAGAAAAAAATAAAATCAAGTTAGAGGTCTACCCAAAATGGATTCTTTTTCCTATTTACAAATAAAATAAGCAACGTTAATACTTTTTTTTCTTTTTTTTTTTTTTAACAGAATACTTTGAAAAAGTGGTCCAGAAGAGGGCAACATTAACAGTCTTTCTAAGATTTAGGGTAAATACATGTTTTAATGTTAATGGAAGGTGCTGTGATATTGTGAGAACAGATGGTGGAATAAAATAAAAGAAGGTAAAGTTAGAAGCCACAAAAGGGTAAAATAAAAGGAGTAGTTGAGACTGGGGAAAAAGGGAAACATGAAAATATAAATTGTTAGATACTAAGTACAAGGGCTTTTTTAAAGTAACTTACAAGAACAAGGCTAAAAAGCATCTCAATGCTGCTAGTTACATCATATTTAAACCTGTGCTAACCATTCATGATATTTCCAGAAATATTTAAATTTTAACTCAGTAGATTTCAACTCTTTCTGCTTGTTTTGATGGCAGCTTCATTTTGGAATTCACCATATTATAGTAAATTCTATGCAAAGGCATGGACTGTGCTTTTCTTCCATAAGACATTATTGATGGCTTGTTCTGGATGACGCGAATCCTTTGTTTCAATCTCACAGTTTTCCTGAAAATTAATTGAAGGTAGCAGATACACCAATACATTTACAGTTCCAGAAATTGGGGGACATATAATATGGAAAGTAAATAACGTTCTCAAAAGGAAGTTGTTTTGGTTTTGAGGGAATGAAAATGAAAAGCAAGAAAAAGATTTAACACAGATTTTAAAAGTCTTAAAGCACCCATACTGATATCTTCCATGTAAACGTCATAGTTGTCAGTATTACAGAATCACAGAAAGGTTGAGGTTGGAAGGGACTATTAGAGGTCATCGAGTCCAACCTCCCTGTTCAAGCAGGGCCACCTTAGGGTCTCAAGCCTGATCACTATCATCACACCATATTTTATAGAATATCTGGTATAAAAATATTACTGTAAAATTCTGGTGAAAATTATTTTCATTTCAACTTGAAATTCAATTATTCTCTCTCCTTGCTGTCTGAGTAGCTGTCTGCCATGAGGATGGTGAGGAAGACCATCCCACTTCAAGTCAGATTACTTCCATGTTCTTGCCATAATTTACTTTGACGCCTATGTTCTTTCTTTATTATATCTATGAAAATTTCCCCCCCAAGTCTGTTTTTTGGCAAGCTCTATTCATGAAGACCCAATCAAAGAAAGAGACATCAAGCTCAGACAAAGTCTATCTGCTCTGTTGTGCCTACATGTTTGACAGATGTAAGCAGTGAATGAGTCAAGTATTAATTTCTGAGCTGCCCAGTTTTCAGTAGATTGAAATATACTTCTGTGATTCTTGCCAGGTGAACATATAATCATATCCAAGATATACAATGCCCTTCGGCATTTGCAGGTCTGAAAAACAATTCCCAGTCTCTTGCATGAACCTTAGCTCTTGCCTTGTTCAATGAACAGTTCCAGATATAAAACTAACTGAGCCAAGTGACCCTTTCCTACATCAGCCATACTCTGACCTCTGAAGTCTTTACTGTCTTAAACAGTATCTGAAATAACAATCCCCAGCCCTTCAGTCCTGCCTAATTTGCCTTTGCATCCCCGATTGGAACCTCATTGTTCTCTCTCTAGGATCCTCACTCATGCAATCCTGAAGACAAAATCTGTTTTGGCAGATTAAGCCACTTCTTACCCAATAGCTTTATTAGGGTCTGACTCTTGATTTCAACTGTAAACACACTTATCCTACTCACCCAGCCCCTATCTCTGGCCTTTGGCTGTACCTCAGTGATACTTGCTATGCCGGCCCTCAAGCTTAAGTTTGTTGATAGAACAGAACAACCTTGTTCCCTAACCATGGTGTGGTGACCCTTCCCAAACAGCCTGATCTCCTGTCCTGCAACCTCACACTATGGATAAGCAACTATCCCTATGGAAGGATAGCTGTATACCTCTGTTGAGGTGCAGGTCTATCAGCAGGCCATGCTAATCCTAGACCAGACCAGACTAGACTTGACCTTTAAAACCACTGGTTGGTTTAGTGGAGCTCCTGCCAGTTACAGTACCATTGTACCACTATTGCTTTCATTTGGTGGTATCGCTTAGTGGCCACACATGACCTGTGACCCCCTACTCCATATTAATTTTGCTCCAGAGCATGGAGGAAATGCCATTGTTTCTTATCATACTTCTTTTTTAATGCTAATCAATTTTGTTATAATTATACAAAGCATTCAGAGGGACTGAACTTCGTCAAAACCCACAACTTTAAAACTGCTGTTCTCATGTTCTTTCATAGTTTACAGAATTATTTCACAGAAAAGTTTCCTTCAGTTTTTCCCAATATTTCAAGTTCCTGTGTGAGATACAGCTATTTAACAGAACTTTACGGTTTCCAGCCTTTGATACCTGAAGCATAGGATCACAGAGGCAGAGAGGATGGATGCTACCAAGAGACAGGCTAAGTGTCAGGACTGCTTCCTCAACACAGCCTCACAAGACAGGAGTATTGCCACCACAGCCCAAGTATCACTTCTTTGCCATCGTATGTCCAGACATGCCTTGTGCCCCATACTCCCACCATCCTTGCCCTTATCAGCCCAATGCCAGCTCACACGTTTGGAGATAGAAACATTGCAGAGATTGAACTCCAGAAGTTTAAGAACAAGGCATCTGGGTGATGCACAAGAAAAGCGCGTGGACTCAGGAGCTGAGCATAGGGCAGGCTGGGCCGGGGCAATAACCCTAGTGAAACTGCCCTGCAATGCCAATGCTGGTTTGGCATAAACAGTTATAGCAATTTAGTAAAACCACAACTTTTTTTGCTCTTGATGCTGAAAAACAATTTCATCCCTCTTTCTCCTTCTCCTCCAGTCTCTTACTTATTTCAGCTGGAGGAGCCCTTCTCTGAGTAGCTAAAGGAATACATTTTAAAACCTGACTACTGACAGTTTATCTTCCTTAACATTACACTGGAGCCCTATCAATATCAAAGGACCTAACTTGCCTGCAGCATCAGCAGTATGAACATGCATTAGCGCAAGGGTTTTGAGCCAGAGCACAGCATGAGTTGGGAATCAGGCTGCTTGCCCAGATGCTGAAGATGGATGGAAAGATCGTAAAAGAAAGGAAGAGGACAGAAGAGCAGCAAAGTCAATGAGCAGGCTGGGAAGAGCTAGAGGAGGCATAAGGTGAAAGTAGCTATGGGTATCTGCTTATGACAAACTGAATGAACCCTTTAGTTCAATGTACAGAACAGGACCTTTGGCACTATGGGATAGTTATATCCAGAGGTGGAAAAAGGGTATCTTCCATGTGTACTGAAATCCTTCCCACCTTCTATGCATGGAATAATCTTCAATCATCATCAAGCCTGAGTTAGTTTAACATAGTAATTGAACATCTCTTCAGAAATTGCCATGTAACCCTTGCAGTCCTGAGAGGAAGAGCAAGAACTTAGAAACAATGCAATATTATTTTCAAATGTTGTAAATTGCTTCAAATTTCAGGGTCCTCAGCTTGAATTAGTGTGAGGTCTGGATTTCAGAACTCTTCACTGTCACTGGCTAGGTACTGATACAGACTACTCTTACCTGAAACACTACCAATTTTGCATCTTTGCATACCTAACTTAAGAGACCTTGAGGCCTGATTTTCCAAGGCTTTTGGAAAAGCCACCACTTTCTCAGTGCTTTCACATTGATTCTGTGGCTTTAAAAAGCTCTTCTCTTCAATTTCCAGTGCACAAAATCATTAGTCATTTTGGAAAATCTTAGCTTAAATACATTTTAAAAGAGAAAGTGACAACAATGAGCCAAAAGGCATGCTCATAAACCTATAATGAGGCACTTTCACAAGTAAACAGGCTGATTTCCAAGACTGTGGTCCACCCAGCAGCTCTGTCCTAATGTCCTTCCTAAACTGAGAGGGAAGACACATCATCTTTTCCAGTCTGTCTTTCAAGATTCATGTCAGGAAGTGACCAGGCATGACTTTATGTGCTTTAAGAGAGCACAAATAACAAAGCCAGAACCTTTTTCTTGTTGCATTTGTTCTTCCTCTATCTTTTTTTCTCTTGTTTCCAGCAGGAAGCTCTGTAAGATGGGACATGCCTCTCACTTCATGTCTATACAAGTGCCCAGGTGTACTGCTAGAAAAAATAATCTGTATACAGAAGAGGTGCCAGTAAGACAGGCAGTATTCGGGAGGATACGTAGTGCTGACCTTTCTGCTGTGTGTGGCAAGGAAGCTGGAATGTGATTTCATTCAGAGGGAAAGAAACGTGAGGAGGTTGATTTTACAAACTTCATGTATTAGTTACATCTTCTTTTTTGTGGTCAGGGTCTCTATGACATTAGAACTGACTATGCAGGAAAGACCTTATGAACACTTGAATTGTTAGCTAACTTTCTCTCTCTGAAGTGAGTCAAAAAAGGCACAAAATAGCAAATATTAGCCCTCCTTCTGGGTGAAGTACTGTACTCTGTATTCAGTCAAACTTCTACTTACATGCATGAGAATGTTTCCTAACTACGGCTTGCAGAATTGGTCCTCTCAAGTTCAAATTACTGCACACTTGAAGATCTTGTTAGAACTTAAAATTTGTAGTGCCCCATGAGAACTTAAAACATCCAAAACACACTTAGAGTTGAAAAAACACAAGAGAGTCTTCTTTACCACTGTCTTCATTCTTGTATCCATAGAAATAGAGCTTGAGTTGGGAAAAAATGTGCTGTTATTTTAAATAATCACCATATAGTGATTGCTGTAAAGCATGTGCTTTGTTTTAACTGGTCTGACACTCATTTCCATAGAAACAGAGAGAGGATAGCAGCTCACTTGTTTGAACTGTCTTGTGGATTTCATCTGTGTCAGAATGCAGGAATATAAAGCATTTTAAAATGTGGGAAAAGCCTGATGTTTTGTACTTAGATTTTATCATTTCTTTACTCCCCAAAGCCAAAGAGAACATTAGTGAACTTCTTGGAAACTTTATTCTGGGAGAACAAAAATGAAATATATCAGTTCCCAGTATATTTATTGGGATGAAAAGAGGAGAACAGCAGTAGCAGGTATAGTGGGTAGACGTGTGTGTATATATATATGTGAATAAGTATTTTTGAGTTATACATTTCTGATAATTTTTGTTACTCTGCTATAGATCTTGTGGGTTTTTTACTAATAGAAAATTTTAGGCCATCTAATTCAACTGTCTTGTTTCACACAGTTTGTTTATTTACTGATAGCATTAATTTCATTTGAATTCCCATATAGTAAGCCATGATATGAGCTTCAAATTGCATTTTGGCTGAAGTTCAGAGAAAAATGAATAATGCAGAGAAAAAAGAAATTAAGAACTCAGATTATGGGTTTGCTCTTGCAGAGCTTCCATGCAACAACACAGTTCCTGCATTTTTGACACTGTGAAATGACTTTTCTCCCCAAGTTCAAGAGAGTGTAACTATTTTTCTCCCCAGGTTCTAAAGAGACATAGTGTCTAGCCTGGATTATAACTTACAGGCTTCCATTTTTTCTTTGGGGGAAAAAAGTAAATCTCACTCCTGTTGCTTATAAGGAAAGGCCAAGACTGAGAGATTCTGTAATTCTATGTGCTGAACATGTCTGGATTAGTTATATTGTCTTCCAGCTACTGAATATTGCCAGCTTATAGAAGCTGCTTTCAAGGCTATGGCAAAGAAACACATTCTGCACATCAGGATAAATAGTACTGTCTCTCTTCCTACCTTTGTGTTTTACACCACTGTCTCTAAGTTTACTATCGAAGCACTATCAATAGCAAGGAATAGCAGGAATTGCCAAAATTGTTACAGAGTTTAGGTTAATGTTGAAGAGCAAAGTAGTCTCCATTCAGGGGAAAAAAAAAAGGAAGAAAAAAAAGAAAAAAGAGAGAAAGAGAAAAAAATGGTCAATGCCATTTAAACAAAAGCATGTCTTCAGTATCTGTTGGCTGCAGTGTCCATAAATTGTTCTAATCCATAGGAAGGCTTGTTATTCAACCCTCACTGCTTCACCTCTCTGGAGCTTACCTACAACATTTTGAACCTCTCCTAGTTCAGTCATTCTACTTGAAAACTGCCTTTGCCTTTGGGTTATACCTGCACAGTTCCAAAAGCATTCCAGGCTCATTCCTGCACCACTGGATGGTCTTTTTCTTGCAACACCACAGAGCTAGAAAAAGCAATGTTATCTCATTGGAAAGAAAAGACTCACAAGTTCTCACTAGGCAAACAGCCCAGCAGAATCTTCCGATTCAGAGCTTTTCAAGCATGAAAACAGGGTATTTCCTCAGTGGTTTTGACATCTTATACATTCTTTTGCATTGGCTGCGTGCTTGTCACAGGTCCACTATCTACTCGTAGTCACATATAGACTGAGCCACCATCATAGAATCATAGAATAGTTAGGGTTGGAAAGGACCTCAAGATCATCTAGTTCCAACCCCCCTGCCAGGGGCAGGGACACCTCACACTAAACCATGACACCCAAGGCTCTGTCCAACCCAGCCTTGAACGCCGCCAGGGATGGAGCATTCACAACTTCCCTGGGCAACCCATTCTACTGCCTCACCACCCACACAGTAAAGAATTTCTTCCTCATATCCAATCTAAACTTCCCCTGTTTAAGTTTGAACCTGTTACCCCTTGTCCTCTCACTACAGTCCCTCATGAAGAGTCCCTCCCCAGCATCCCTTTAGGCCCCCTTCAGATACTGGAAGGCTGCTCTGAGGTCTCCACACAGCCTTCTCTCTTCCAGGCTGAACAGCCCCAACTTTCTCAGCCTATCTTCATATGGGAGGTGCTCCAGTCCCCTGATCATCCTCGTGGCCCTCCTCTGCACTTGTTCCAACAGTTCCATGTCCTTTTTATGTTGAGGACACCAGAACTGCACACAGTAGTCCAAGTGAGGTCTCAGGAGAGCAGAGTAGAGGGGCAGGATCACCTCCCTCGACCTGCTGGTCACACTCCTTTTGATGCAGCCCAGGATGCGGTTGGCTTTCAGGGCTGCAAGCACACACTGCTGGATCATGTTCATTTTCTCATCGACCAACATCCCCAAGTCCTTCTCCGCAGAGCTGCTCTGAATCTCTTCTCTGCCCAACCTATAGGTGAGCCTGAGATTGCTCCAACCCAGGTGTGGGACCTTGCACTTGTCATGGTTAAACTTCATCAGGTTGATTGACATCTATCTTCCAGGGATTAACAAGCAGTACAGAGAGGAGGAGGTGGAAGGCATCCTGTTAGAGCTATAACGGGTAGCCTGGGTATGAGATATTTCTCCATTGACTGTATAGGGAATGAGGGTCTGGCATCCTGAAGCCATACATCCGACTGCACTCACTTGAAGTTATGGTATAGAATCACAGAATGGCTTGGGTTGGAAGGAACCCAAAAGGTAATCTAGTTCCAGACACCCTGCCATAGGCAGAGACACCCTCCACTAGACCAGGTTCCTCAAAAGCCCCATCCAACCTGGTAGATATGTAGTTATGTACATGGCAGGTGTGAAATTGGGGTAGACAAGTGAGCTCACTGTACTCATCAAAACACCTTTCTAGAAGATACACATATGTCCACCAAATGCTTTCTTTTATGGCGGGGTAAAAATCTGTGCTACTTGTAACATTCCCCTGGCATTCATTTCTGCCTTCAGTGGAACTGACCTGCGACAGCAAATGCAGGAAATGTCAGATTAAATGACCAGGTATGGCAAGATCAAGGGAAAAAAATGAGAGAAGTGGGCATGAAGACTCCTACAAGTCTCCTTCCAGTGCTACAGTCAGAAGGCATGGGGTAACTGGTTCAGTTCAGGGCAAACACCATCCTTGTCAGCAGCCAGAAGGGAAAGCTTCGCACACCTGGCAGAGTTACTGTTTTCTCTACCCATCTGTGTTTGCAGTCGTAGATGCTTGAGCTAATCCATTTTATTGTGTTATTTCGGCATCTTTGATCCCATTTATCTGAGTTCAGGAAAACTTAATGGAATGCCCATGACCTCAAGCAGGTTCATGTGAAAGCTGGTTTGCTTTTATCTGCCCAAGACTAAGGAAGCATGACTATAACGTTTGTGTTATCCAGTTGTTGTTCTGTGTGTGAGGAGGGAGAGGAAAGAAAAGTGGATTCAGACTCAAACATGAAGTTCAAGCTGGTCAAAGTTCAGTGTAACCTCCAGAAAGAGATGCCAGAGTTTGGAAATTCAAATCTGGTTGTGATCCAACTTCAGTTGGAGCAGGAGGAGATTTAACAGGATTAGTTTGGTTCCATCATCTCTCACCTACTTCTGTTTTTTTCAGGAGGAAGATCAGTGTGAACATGCATGCCAGGGTGTAAACAGCTAGATATTCTTGCCTACCCTCTTTATACCCAAGCACAACCCTGGGGCAGAAAGATGTTTTCATGCCCCGTTTCCAGTGTTGCTTCTAGGCTCTGTCCTGACGGCAGCTCTTACAGGAACTAGGAAATGAGTGTCCTGATTTATTCTCTTTAGTAGCTCTAGTACCTTAAAAGGAGCTCCAAACTGCATTTGGAGATGGCTTAGCAGGTTGTAATGACAATCTGTTTGGACTTCTCACTGGTTTACTTTTCAGTCTTATCAAAAATTTCAGGGAACAACCTGAACTCTTGCAAAGTAACTTCACTATGTTCTTTCACTTTGCAAGTCAAAGCTTTAAGCAAGCCTACACACTTTAAACTCAGCTATGCTGAACTACATGAGTCTTAAAGCTGAGGGCTGCTATAAGATGTTGTCAGGCAGCAACATGAGGAGAGGAAGCGCAGAAGGGGAAAGTTTCTTTTGCAATGTGGAAGAGGCAGTGCCATTTCTTACCAGAGCTATTTGCCCACTGAAATCTCATCCACAGCTCCTGCCAGGCGTGGCTGTCGGCTGGGTTTCCCCCCAAGACCTGTGAGCTAGTTCCTAAGGACAGGAGTCGGGCTGGAGCAGCAGACCTGGCAGGGTCCGGCAAGCGCGACAAGGAGGGCTGAAGGAGGGAAAGCAGAGAAGGAGTTGCTCTGCGGGGATGGGGAGCGATGGGGAGCACCTTGCACCTGGCTTGGGGAAAATACAAGCAGGGAAATGCTGTCTACAAGTCCGTGACAATCCTTCAACCATTGCCACGCAGGAATAAGGGAGGGGAAAATAAGTTAAAAATAAAGCCCTTCTCACGGCGTGTGAAGACGAAATCGTGCCCCTTCGCCAAGAGGGAGGTGCCGGGACCTCGAACTGCCCGGAGAGGGGTGGAGAGAGCCGGGGGAGGGCGGGCGAGGTGCAGCCGGGTCTGACTCAGCCCGGCCCGCACGATGTGCGCTGAGGGCAGTGCCAGGCTCGCCGCCGCCGAGAAGCCTCTTCCCTTCCCCACCGCCCTCGCGGGCTCCCCCGCGGCGGCGACGCGCCTCCCGCGGCCCCGCGCCGGCTGGGACCCTCTCCAGCCGCGGCCTCGGCCTCGGGCAAGGCCGCTCCGCCCTCCTCCTCCTCTCGCGCCCCGCCGCCGGTGCTGCCCCTCGGCGGAGGGCGCCCTGCGGGCCGGCGGTGGCAGTCCCGCCAGCAGGGACCGGCTCCATCATGTGAGGCGGCGGGCCTGCCCCCCCCGCTCTGAGCTGCCCTCAGCCGCACCATGAGGGACGGGGATGCGGGGCAGCACCCACGACGGAGACAGGTAGAGCCCGGGCGGCTCCTCCCCCTCCTCTCCTGCGTGATCCTCGTGTGCACCTCCGAGGTGGCGGCACTCGCCGACTTCTCAGGTACGGGGCGGGCAGCGGGAGGGCCGGCACCGACTAACGGTCACCAAGGGATGCGGTGCCCGGCGCAGGAGACGTGAGGGGCGAGGCGGGGTGGGCAGAAGGAGGGCACCTGTCTCCCGATCGCCAGCCCCCCGTATCGCCTCCGGAGGGGAGCCGTCGTATTCCGGCACCCCCCGGCGTGAGGCGCGCCCCGTACCCTCGAATGGCACCCCCGGCAGCCCCTCGTAGCCCGGACTGGCGCCGGCGGAAGGTGCCGGCGGTGTCCGCTGCGAGAGGCTGCCTGCCGCCGGCGCTCGGACCCCGCCCGGCGCTGCTCGGAAAGCTGCGTATTGACCGGCGAGCTGCAGGCACGTCGTGTCCCAGGGCCAGGACGCGGGCCTGCACCCAGGGGAGCACGAGCGCATGATTCAGATGTGCCGCGGCCGTGGCACCGTGTGAAGGAGGGGAGGAAGGAAGAGTGGGGGTGAGGTATTCCAGAGAGGTCCGGTGGGAAGGGACGCGAAGAGCTGGACTGCCAGGGTCTTGTCAGCTGCGCGGTGGGAAAGCTGTGCGTGAACAGGCCAGGGCCTGACCAAAAGTGCGTGGAAGTCCCTGGAAAGGTTCCCACTTTCTCCTGGAGACTTGGAGTCGAGCCCTGAGCGAGCCGTCCTTAACTCCGGTAGCGAAGGACTAATGCTGCGCTCCTCTCCGCTGGGAGAGAGTTTCGCCTGGTAGCGCTGCGATGGTGAGAGTCACTTCAAAGTGAGCAGAGGCACGAGCTGTCATTTGGAAATCACGGAGGTGATCCCTGCAAGGGTGCTGTGTCAGTGCAAAGTGAAGTGACTGTCGAAACTGGAAAAATGTCCTTGTTTTCGCTAGAGCAAAGAAGCAGGTTTTATTTTCTGTTTGAGAAATCTCATTGCTGTTAGGAAGTTACTTAGAAGAGAGGTTTCTCTCCTTGCTGTATCTCACAGTAAGCGCAGCATATTGCTGGCAGTTGCAAGCTTAAGGAGTTGCCCCTAGGGCAGAAACAAACCTTACCCTTAACGAACAGAGCAGAACTTTCCAAAAGCCAGTCGAGTGCACCGGAACAAAGTTAGTATATAATTAATAGTTCAAGGGTATTGTTACCCATATTCATATAGTTCATGTTAATACAGTTCAAAATGGTGGTGGTGGTTCTGTAAAAACTCTTTTCTCAACAATAAGAAAATACCGTTTGTGATTTTATTATTGTGTCCAACTCTATAAGCCTGAACATTTCCAAGCAAGCAAACACCAAACATAAAGACCAGGATTACATACTTGGATGAATTAAGTTTCTCTTACTAGATTCTTTTCACATGTATAGGGCTTTTAAATGTTTGCTGTCTCGTTCTTTGGTGACTTTTTGGCTTAACTGCTGGCTTGTACATGTTAGTTTTGGAATCACATGCCAGTTCTCCACAATAAAATAAAGAGTTCAAATTTTCCCTTTCAAATAGCCGCTGAGTTAAAAAATATCCCTCTAGTTTATCTAAGAAAGTTCCTCTCACAAAAGTCCATTCACTTTTCAAATGAAGTTTTTTAGATAAGGTTATCCAAGATACATTTCAGAAGTACAGCTGTATTCAGTATTCATTGTGCACTGAACTTTCCAAACAGGTAGAATGACCAAGGCAAAACGTTTGCCTCACCCCAGAGATCAGTATTAAAAATGCCATGCAGAGAATTCCATCAATAAGATGTAGAAAAGAAAATCAAATTCCAAAATTCTTGCCAGGTTGGGAAGTTTCCAGCCTGAACAAATTCTGCTCGCTTTTTCTTTTTACTTTTAACATGGGGATCTAATCCAGAATGACAGGAAAGACCACACAGAGAAGTTTTTGGCTACTTCAGAAGTAGGTGCTGTGGGCCAGGAGGGCTGTCAGAAGATGACAGCCTGCAGTGCCATCCCCAGTCTGATTAATACCTGTTAGAGAATTGCAAGCTCTGTAAACAGCAGCTTCAAGCTGAACTTCTAGAGTTGCTGAATTTCCTTATTTGCTCCCCTCCTTAGCAGGAACAGCAACTTGATTTTCATAAGCTCTGCTGAATTTACATGAAAACGAATCTGCCCTTCTTAAAGGGGCAGCGCTGAGCAGCTGACAAGGTGCAAGCAGCTCCTTGAGGATTATCCTGATGGATGAGGAGCGGGGAGCTGGCTCCCCCTGCTTTACCCCTGCACGTTGTGTCTTCTGGAAGGGGTCAGGTCTAACCCTGCCCTTCTGAGGGTGAAGCTTCTAGAGAGCAGGTTATAGGTTTCCACGTGCAGCCCATGCTATAGCAAATGAAACAGATCTGCACCTTGGAATGCACAGACAATTGGAAGGATAGTTGCTTAAATTTTCCCTGCTTTTCACAGATTTTAGGCTCAGATTATTAGGTGCATACTTTTTTGGGTCATTGTCTTTTCTGCTCTGTGTGTTTCCAGTATCAGATCCCTACCTCAGCAGCCCAAGCTCTGTTCTTCTCTCCTTCTCCCCCCCCCCCCCTCATTCTGACAACTTTCTATAATCACTTCCCAGACTGCTGTCAGATTGCAACAAGTGCACATGTAATCTTTATTGTTCTCTTCAGGTAGATATTAAATTGTGCTAGCTCTTCTAACCTTCTCAGAGTCCATTTGTTAATCACAAAACCTAGCTGCCTGCCTGTGACAACACAAAGGTGATCCCTCCTGGGGTCTCATGTTTTTGGCAAGGGAAGCAGGAACCAGTATATATGGATAATGAAGGTTTGGGTTTTGGTGTGGGTTGGGTTTTTTTGGTTGTTGTTTTGTTTTGTTTTTTAATGTTTGACTTGTATTTATTTTCCCATTTATGAAACTGTGGTTATTTTTTATGGATCACTTCACAGAACAGAAGAAGTACAGTATTTATCCCTCCCTTTTCATAAAAGAGAGGTTGGCGGTTCTGGCTGGGAGTAGAATCTCTTAATTTGGTTATTGCAGGTCAGTTGCTGTTGTGGTTTTGTTACTACTCCTGCTCATACAGGATATAGAGCTGCAGATTCTTGTTCTCATATGTTTCTCAGTCTAGTTTGTAACTATGATTAAAAAAATTTTTGTTGTGGCCTTTTTTTATTTGGGTTTTTTTTTCCCCCTTTTTTTTGGAGACCATTTCTTCACTGTGCTATAACATTTCATGACTTGGTATGAGAACTGGTATTTTCTAGTTTCTAGGGAGAAAAAAAGATCTGAAACAAGACTCCAGCAGCAGTTCTAAATCAAACTATGAGGAGGACTCGGGGTCAGTAAGCAAAATCAGTTTCTCCTTTAAGTAACAGGAGATCTTGGAAGCAAAGTAATGTTGATACACAAAATACTTAAAGAGCTGCATAATCTATTACTATCTAACAGTTTGGGGGCAACAAAGAGCATATGTATTAATTGCATTGGTTATTGAAGGTGGAGGTTTGCTCTGAGATCTGCAGTCCTCCGTGATTCATATTTAAAAGTGGAATCCAAGCTTGTGTGCCCAAATTTGAAACTGAAAGGTGAAGGTTTGGAAGATAAGAGAGATTTGATCCGCAGTCCTTTCTTTAGATCTTCATGCATATTGGTTGACTGTATAACTAGGGAATTTTCTTCACCTGAAGCCAACTCTTCAAAATAAATCTAAAATAACTTTTCACCAAAATATTTATTCATGTCCACAGTTTCATTCCTACTTAGCTCTTGTCCTCGCTCTGTTTTTCTCAGTGATCACTTGCAACTTCCCCGTTTCAGATCAGGTCCCAGTCCAGGAGACTGAAGCCTGCTGTGAATTTTGCTAATTCTCTCATCTCTGGGAGCCAAAATCCTAAATACTCTGGCCTCCCAAGGGACTGTCAGAAGTGAAGAGGGACACCTTTTTTGTGTCCAATCAGGCCACATGACAGCTGTTCCCTCACAGCTCCTCTATGTTCAAGAACTGGTTCCCAAAACAGGCAAAATAAGGAGTTGGCAAAACCACTGAACTTATATACTATACTTAATTTATATACTACACATATATACTATACCTATAACACATATATACTATACCTATATACCTATACTGGTGCTATAGAAAGCTCATCTGTCTGCTGCCACTGCTACTGAGGGAGAGTCGGTTTTGCTGGGGATGGTGGCATTTGCTGGGGAGTGTGTACCTTCCCAGCAGCAGGAGTCACTTCTCCCGTATCTTACCCCCCTGCCCTCCTTGCTAGCAATGGGAAAAGTGCTCAGCTCTCCCCTTCTCTCTCTGTCCTAGCCCTGCTCCTTCTCCCACCTTTTCCCCCTCTGCTGTAAAAGTGAACTGTCCTCTTATCCATCTAGGAACAAGTTCCTTCTCTCTGGCAACACTGAAGAACACCCATTCACCTTTCATTTTTTTTATGCCACTTTCTTTCTCCTTTTCTCCATGCTACTTCGAGCTTAGGCTTTCTGCTTGAACTGGCCTCCTTCACTTCACTTCATCAGTCAATCTCCCTTTCTTTACCTTAGTCCCAGCCAGGTTTTCTGGGCAGCTTATAAGAAACGTGGCTGTAACCGAAGATCAAAAATGAAGTAGCTGTGTGATTGCATAACTGGCTGAAGAATGACTTTGTGGATGTGAACAGAAAAAGCAGCCGCTGCTTAGGTAGAACATTTTAATCTGTGTCTGCTGGTGTCAACTTTTCTTTCTTTTCCCAGAACAGCTCAGTCAGAACTAAGCACTGCTTTAACTCCATAGACTTGATCTTCTAACCCAACATCAGAAAACAAATGGATCTAATAAAAAAGCAAACCAGTTCGCCCAAGAAATATAATCTGATCCTGTGGCCTTTCTGCATTAAAAGTTTCCATTAAGTTCTGTGGCATTCACCCATCCCAGATTCCCCCAGGCAAAAGGAAAGCAAACAAATGCTTCAAGCAAATGCTTTGTTTGTAATAAAGTGGCAGGATCAATCATGACCAACCGCAATGATGCAGAGGTTTTTTTGTTGGTTTTGTGTTGGCCAGATAAAATCCTGTATAATTTTCTTGAGTCAGTTCTGTTGACTCACCGTGGGAAGTGGAGCTTGACCAGGATATTTAAAGAGGTGTTAAAAGGAGTGATGTCAATGATGCATCATCTTGATACTGCCTTGTAGAACTCAAATGAAAATTTTGGTTGCTTTGTTTAAAGAAAAACATTTCATTTTAGAAACATGTTTCATTTCAGTAATATGGGAGTTAAACCTCAAAGTCTGGTTTAAAGTTCCTCAAAGTGGAGCGAGTTTGGATCTGGAATTTGTTCTGTGGAGCAAAGAGGCATGTGTCAGAAGTGACAGTTTAGATCGTGGTGCTGAGATCCAAGATTTTGTTTCAGGCCTGTCTCTGCACGTCTTTATGCTTTCCTGAGGACACGTAGTTTTATGAAATCCTATTTTAGATGTGGATTTGGCTAATATTTTTTTCTTAAATCCATTGATGAGATTTAATCACCCTTGTTAGAGAAGTAAAAGTTCTGGTCCTATTAAGTTCCTACACATTTTGTGTGCATAAGCAGCTAGGCGCTACTAGCATCCCACAGAAAGGATACTGTTCTTAAAGCTCTCCCAAAGTGAGCTAAAGCATAGTGTGATGCTCCTACAACAACAGATGTTATGAAATTCGGGCATGAAACAAAGCCCTGTAGGAAATCTACCTTCCTGAGCTCCACTGCTCAGAGACCGACATGTTTGAGTTTGTCTTTCAGATTCTTACACCTTTGGGGCAGGAACTCTCTTTGTTCTCACTGTGCAAATTGCTGGTACCTGACACATCTTTTGTTATTTTTATTCAAAATAAATAGCAGGGATTAGCTTCCCCCTGCCTTTCTATTCCATCTGCTGCTGATTCCCTTCTTAGTAAGACAGAGCTTCCAGACAGTCTCAGCTTTATTAAAGAAAGGGTTACAGACCTGTTTCAAATAAAGACTCAGATTTTGATAGAAGTGTCCCCAGACAGAGAAACCACTGTCTGAGCAGTCACCAGTTACCAGAATTCTGTCATCTGCCAACCATAATCTACAACGAAAGTGGAAATATTTTGCTATATTACCAAACAAAGAGAAAATAGTGTCTTAAAGGGAACTGAAGAGCAGAAGGAGGCGAGGTTGCGCCTTATTTGTTCAGCATTGGTGACTCATTTCATCTGAATTTCTATGCATTTTAAGAGTTTTGTTTCAAAGGTCTATTGTGTGGCTCTGGCAACAAATTAAATACCAGTGATATTTGGCTCTTAATTTAGAATTAATTTTAAAACATCACTCATAAGACCTGATTGAAAGCCTGTGGTCGCTGGAAGGATTCCCAACGATTTCACTGGGCTTTGGATAAGGGTCTCAACCCACAAGTATCTGTTTATTTTTCTTCATTGTATTTGTTCTTGAATGGGAAGACAAGCATTAATTTTTCAGAATAATTTTGCCTTTTTGACTTTTAATTTCTTCAGGCTAAAACTGAGCTGGAGACAATGAAATGCTGTAGAGAGCACCATCAGGCTAGGAGGGTATTTTTTGCTTTTCTGGCTTGGACTTGCTGTACTATGAGCCATGACAACAGTGTAGGTCTGTGAGCTGCTGGAGGGTGGACTTAGTGATTCAGTAGGCAAATTCCCTCATCTCTACCTTAGCTGATATTTTGAGTGTCACATATAAACGTACATACAAAAAAAAACGCAGAATTTGAGTTAAAGTTCTGTTTGCAAAATAAAACCTGTATTTTGTTTTCTGAGGAGCCGGCAATGAACAGTCCTCATGGCAATGAACCCTCTCAGGTTTGAAAGGCGTTCAAGTTCATAAATCCAGGTTTTCAAAGAAGTGTTTTCCTGTAGTCCCTGAGTTTCTTCTGCTCACAGTGTTTGGGAAGATTATGACTTTGCTTTCTCTTGGGCATATTGATTCACGCAGTCTGTCTCCAGAAGCAGTTGCTGCCCGCTGAGCCTTTCTCTTCTTACTTCTTGTTAATGGCCCTTGAAGAGGCTACTTTGTTTCCAATCAAAAGAAGCATTTTTTGCCAAGGGCAAAAGAGAGCCTTGCAGTCTCTCTTAACAGTGTTGTACCTCTAGTGAGCATCTTAGGATACGAGGGAGAAAGTCTTCCTTTTCTACTGTAATGGAGCCATATTAAATCCCAGGACAAGTGTTTGTCCCCATGTCTTTATGGAACCTCTGAGAGCAGTATAACCGACGGTAGCATGGAGTTTACTACAGGCCAGAATTCTCGGGGATTAGTAATAGTTTGCCTCTTCCTAGCACACGAAGAGAAGACAGAAATCTTTTCCAACCTAGTTGATTCTATGATTCTAAATAAAAAGAGAAAGTGAGTGAGAAAAAGAAAGTGCTTAGGGATATGTCTGATTTCTGAAGAAAACCATCGAGATACAATGAAAATAAGCATCACTCCTAGGAGACAACACAGAGAAATATGAAACTGTAGATCTGAAGGAAACAGAGAACAGCTGTGGGAGGATGTGAAAGACAGAATAGGCATCTGGTCTGCGGATGCAGGACTCATGGATTTTCCCGCTCTGCCAAAATTTAATTCACATAACTACAAGTCTGAGCCAAGTGGCATGGACATGAAGAGGTTCTGTGGTCCTGGAGAAACAATGACCATTTGGCATAACCAGAAAGTTACAGGAGATCTCTACTTAATGATGTCTTGGTTTTGTTTTTCTAAGAGCTTTGGCTTCTTACATATGCTGCCACTCACTGAATAAATCTTATTTACATACTAGAGTTTGAGTGTGTTTTTACGCTCAGTTATCTGCTCGTTACCTCGATCCTTCCTCTGGCTTAAGTGCAACCAAGCTCTTTCTTAATTGCTCAGATTAAATCTTGCTCAGATCTAGCAGACAATGAGGAGTGGATTCAATAAGATGGTCATGATTCACACTATGATCCATGAGGCATGGCTATGAGGCAAAAATTAAACAAGACAATTTCCTTAGGAAAGCACACATGTTGATAAATCAGTTCTTAGAAAACCTAACTGATGCCTTCATCAATGATGCCTGCTTTGATTACTATACTATCCCAAAAGCATTTTCACGTTTAATTCAACCATTTTGGTTTTGAAGACTTCATCTGTCATTAACGCCAGTGAAAACAAATTGCTTCGTTAGCAGCAGGCTGATTAGTTGTTCAGTGTAAGAATACTGTTTCTTCAGCAGCCAGTTGACTTTTAGCATTAGTCGATTAGATTGAGTAGGAAGTGATAGCTCTTTCTTAGACCTGCCAGCTCAGGCTTCAGCTTTCATGAAAATTGTAGACACTTTATTTCTTTGAGCCCTGTATCCCTCAGGTTTGAAACTGGCCACTGATAGTAAAAATTTTTAGTTGAGTAAGAAAATGCCAGACAGACAGAAATCATGATTTCATAAACCTCATCTCCTTCAGAAACAGTCAACTCAAAACTCTCAAGGACTGATTCTAAGAAAAGCAATAGCTTTGGATGCTCTGAAACCAAACTGCATATTTGGAACTGGAAAGTTGGGGTTTTTTTGTGGTCACTGGCTTATCAATGAAACTAGATTACCTCTAGTTTTTCTGAGAGAACATCTATCCCCGCATCAAAAAGTTTAGATAACATAAAACCCACAGTGATTGTACAAAAATTCTTTTCTTTGCATAGTAAACCAGCTTTTCATGCCATCTCCTGCAGTAGAAGCAAAAGGATGATGTTAGTAGGGTAGCAGAAACTTGTAAAGAGTATGAGTATTGAGAGGAATAGTGGGAAAAAGCACACTAAAAAAATCCTCAAGCAATGAAGGGAAATTAAGTCAAATTAGTGACTATGCAAGAAAACGTATGTTAAGCAAGTATAGAGTTTCATGCATATCTGCTGGGTGAAGCTCTTATGCTTATTTCTGAACAGTGAGCAGAATAAACTATGGTTCTGCCTAAGGGTATTTCTTACTGTTAAAAGACTGTATGACCAAGTCTGGCTGGAATGACTCAGTATTCTTACATGGCACTTGAATGATGGGGCAAGAAACAGTGTTGTGAATTTTAGAAACAGTGTCTTCCCTGTGTCCTCTGTCAGGATTACTGATTCTCAAAAAGAGCTACCACAAGAAGAACTTGCAGACAGCCAAGGTAAGAAACTAAACAGAATTACAAGAGGCATCCTTGCTTCTGTGAATGCAGCCAAATAGTCACTGTCATATCCATGCACAGAGCCCAGCAGTGATTATACAGAAACCCTGAGCAGCATGGTCTGTGGCATAGCTGCCTCTGATGACCAGAGAGGGGTATGGGAGAGGGGATGGGGAGGAAACTTAGGGCTTAATTTCTCTTCAATGCTTCCTTCACAAACCAAAGGAGAAAACATTGCTGGAGAAGTACTGCAGCTGGATCCCAAATAACAGTAAATAGATTGATGCTTCTAATGGTGCTCGTAGTAGAGTTTATAAACAATTCTGTTATCACCGCATGAGATCTCTTCCTTCAAACTCGCCAATCTTGCTTGTGTATTTTTAATGGCTGTTGGCACAATTCTTCATGAAGCTGCGGGAGCTGATGCAGTTTTACCGAATGGATTAGCCTTCTGGGACTCCCACAACAGAATGTGTGCTATTTCAATCTATTTTGATCTAAAATGGAATTATATGTCTTTAAAATGAGCCAGCAAATTGCTGTGCTAATTAAGCTAGATTGAATGATGCACAGGAACTAATATTACAAAATCTGTATATGAAGGCCCGATTATGAGAATTCTCATAGTCTGTGTGCTACTCGGCTTCAGGCTCTAAAAACATTACATTGCAAAGCTGCTGCCTTGCCAAAAAGACATTACATCAGTCAACGCTGAGGTTGCATTTAATATGTGCTGGGCATTAGACTCGCAGCTTGAAATTCTGTTCTCCTTGATGCTTCCGTATGGTGACATTCATGCCAGAGCAGTGAGGCTGGGCAGAATGTACACATTTCTTTTTTACTCTAATGCTGACAACTGAAAAAGCCCTTGTGTTAGTGTCCTCCACCATAAGGAATAAATCCAGCAGACCTAAGTACCCCGTACTGTCTTGTGCCATACCTGGGAGATGTAAAACATCTCTTGGCTGACCACTTCCAGGCTTTTTGGTAGTAATTTTTTTTTATACTTTCTAAGTTCCCAGTTTTTCAGTATTTTTAAAAGAAAGAAATAGCTTTCTGGATTTTCCTGCCTACAGGTTCATTATATTATTGTTGCTATTCAAAGCAATAACACCAGGAGCAAACGTTGAGTATAAAATCTAGAACATTTTAAGAGCTCTGTTTCACACAAAGAGCTCTCTATTTACAACCTTTACTCTCTTAGGCCAGTTACTTTTGTCTGTCGTTGTTACAGTTTATCAGTCCTCCTTTGCAACAAGAAGTGGTCAGTAAGGCTTACAGCTTTGTTCAGCTGCTCCGCCTCAGTGTTTTGTGGATTTTCCTGGTGCTATGTTTCTTTATTTAAAGTTCTTCGTCGACACAGTGGATGCTGTGACTAATTTGGCTAATTCTGGAAGAAAGGATTACGCTTGGATTCTGCATTAGTGTTTTGAGTCTCAGTAAAAAGTTACAATGAGTGAGTAGTCTGGGTTATGCACACAGTTGGGTGGGATGATACCTTCTGGCCTTCAAATGAATGGGATCTGTTTGTTGCTGTATGATTCAGGCTTAACTTCTGAGCCAGTCTGTAACGTCTTGTACATCATTTTGTATGCAGAGCACCCCATACATTGCTTATGAATGTGTGTCTTGGATAAATGGGAAAGCTGCTAGTGGGGCTTTCACACAGAGATGTAGAGATGTTACTGGGACGCTGAAGTATCACCAAGCTTCTCTAATTTAGGCAATTCTCACAGTAGCTGACTTTTTTTTTAAAATAGAATTTCATATTGTTTTAAAGAAGAGTGACATTTATGATTTTTGAAGAAAGAGGAAATCTGTAGTCCTCATTGCAGAATAATGCTTGAAAAAGTGACTGCCATAGCTAAACACCACCTCCACCATCACCCAACAACCCAGAAAACAAAGAAAAAAACCCCAACATTAGTTTCAAAACAGTGAGTCATCTGAGGATTTATATAGGGTCTGTTTAAGATTCTGTTTGCTCAGGGTAAGAAACCCCATAACTCACAGGTCTTCTGGTTTCCCTGTCCAGGCGCACATACAGCCATGGCCTCATTCCATCCAAGCTTGGGTGAACCATCACTGTGCTCCAGCCCTCCCCATGCTCTAATTTCCAGGGGAAGGGAATCTCCTCGTGTGCTGGCTAGAAATGAATTAGCAAGTGCTTCCCTAGCACACAGGAGACCAGGACTTGGAGGTGTGTTGTAGCCCAGGCACAGCCTCTAGCTCTCAGATATTTAAAAAAACCCCAAGCAAACAAACAGAAAAATGAACAATTTTCTCAGAATTCAAACCTAACAGATATTGATTAATTAAACGAATAAAACCCAAGAGAATCTGCACAACACATAGTGCCCTGAAGTGCAGGTAGCCCAGGCAATGTGCTGGGCCAGTGCCTAAAAGTGACACAATCCCGCTGTCTGATTTGGATGGTGACACAACCCTACTGTCTATTTTGGATGACCTGATTTAATTGCGCCAGTTGAGAGAAATGCAGAAAAGGAAGCATGCCTCAGAAAGAGTGACAGACCCATTCAACTGTTACAATGCCCTCTCTTCTGATAATCACGGCTGCTATTAATTGTACAGATAAGAACATATTTTTCCCCTAACCTTACATTGTCATTTGGCTGAATTTGCTGCCTCAGGGGAAGTGTGTTTCTGTACAGGATCTGGTAAACAATATAGGGATACTTAAGGTCTCAAGAAGATGAAGCTTTCAACTAGGGAGACTACAAGGCCATAGGGTGACTACAAGGCCATGGTGCCCAGGAAAGGAGGGAAAGCAACTGTAAACTGCTCCATCCTGTGCAAGCACCCCTCCAGGACCAAGGTGAGAGGTGGTAACTGCTAAGAAAACTTTACTCGTTTGCTGAGCCAGGGCAGGCAGCACCCCAGGACGTGAAGGGGGCCAGCATGAGGAGAGGAAAGAACCTGGAGTTTTTCAGAGAAGAGCAAGAGGAAAATGTGACTTTTTCAGT
The DNA here is from genome assembly GCA_017639245.1 of Myiopsitta monachus. Taxonomy (NCBI): domain Eukaryota; kingdom Metazoa; phylum Chordata; class Aves; order Psittaciformes; family Psittacidae; genus Myiopsitta; species Myiopsitta monachus. The sequence goes on from CM029927.1 coordinate 10,004,190, forward strand.
GGGAATTCTTTCTCAGCATAGGCTGTGAACAGTCCATTCACCACCACTCTTCGCAACGGGCTGACCACCCCACCTGTGTCTACATAGTCTGTGTGTGTAGTAATAAAGAATGCAGGTTTATGTGGTCTGCCATGTGAGTTGAGCAATTTAGATGCTAGTATGTCACCACTTCTCTTATCAGAGAACATTAGGTTTCAGCAGATTTCCATTACTATTTTTATCCTTTATTGTGTGCAAATACACAGGGATTTTAATAACAGCAGTAACTTTAAATGCCAGAGAGCACAATGCCTTATTTTCACCAGTCCATCCAATGCTATTTTTACAAGTGAACCATATCACTTGTACAGAATCAGAACAAAATTTTTATAAAGGCATTTTTTAAAGGATTGAATAGTTGCAATTGTTGGAGAAAGGTGCTTAGATACTGGACTAGGAATTTGCAGGATCAAAGTAGCAGTTAAGATGCCAGGGAACTCATCCAAATCACAACATAGCTGATATTCTTTAGGGAATACTGGACTGTTTTGTATACGGCACTCTTGGCTCCAAGTAACTTAAAACCTGAAGAATTGAAATGATTACAAATATCGGGCTAAATCTTTCAAGGTGTTGAGTGCCCTCAACTCATGTTGGGCTGAATACTCTTTTACACTGTGACCCTTTATGCTGTGATGGCAATGTCAAAGGCATTCAGTGGCAGTAAGTGCCACTGGAGGCCCCTTTACAGTATTGGACTGTAGCAAAGTCACTTGGGTGCAATTGGGCATTCGGCCCATTTTCCTGGCAACACTCAGCACCTTTGAGGCACAGGCTGACAGAGGAGTGGCTCTGGCAGGAAAGCTCAATTATTTGTGATCTCAGTTACACGGACAATCTCGGGGATGGATTTGGTTTGGGTTTTTTTGGTGGTGGTGGTTTCTCTTCTTTTCCTATTGTTGTTTTATTTAACCTGTGAGAAGCTGTAGGGATTCCTGCTGGTCTGGTGCCTTGAGATCTAGACTGCAAATACAGGGCATGAAATTTACTCCATAATGTGATTTTAGTGCCCGTGCTCAGACTGCGTTCAGTGAGCTGAGGGACTCACCTGCATCTCTGCTACACTGGAAGTGCATCTGTCTGGCTCCTGTCCTCTCTTGGGCTCTAGATGAGGAGCAGCAATGACAATAGCAGAGCAAGGTTTTTCCTTTCTGCAGACCTGGTAACTGATAGAGGAGCTGAATTCCCTGTCCACTCGCGTAGCTGAAGCTTGAAATGATGCCAGACAACTGAAATACTTTATTTTCATATCATTCACATGAATATTCAAATGTCTACTGAAAAACCTTTTTTGAAATTGCTCAGCTTTGGTGAAAGGTTTAAGAAGGGAAAAAAATGTGAAAATTACATGGCAAGAGCAACTTTTTCAGCATTTTCTTTGAGAAAAGTAGTTTTTGTTTTAGTGATACGAAGAACTTGTCATTCTGGTTCTGATTCAGCTGCCACAACAAGAAAGTATGGCTTGGTTTTTTTTTCTCTGTTATATTAAACAGTATTAATTTTGCTGTCACCACAGTGGGGTAAGGAAGGCTTCTGAGGAGAAGATACTAGCTTTTGCCTTTAATTAGGCCAATTATATGTTTGGAAAGGAGGCAAAGGTAGGAAAATTATAATTCTTAAAGTCAAAAAGATATGTATGTAATCATGGTGTCAGTGTTAAAACTTCTACAAGTCTTGTATCGAACAATCTGTGGAGGCTCTTAGTGCTTTCTCCTTACTTAACATATTTGGTTTAGAGAACCTTGGGTTTTTTGATGTGAGTGTGGATCAACTTGGTGTTCTAGAAATAGGGAACCTATCTTAGGGAGAATTATACAGAATTTAATTTGTGTATAAGAATAAGGAAATTATTCAAATATGGTTATTGTATGCACATTAATAAAAAATTTGGCTAATAGTGGAAGAATTACAGAACAGATCTGCTTTGATAGTAGTATACTAGGTTGTCATAAAACTCATGGGGAAAAAAAGTGGATTTGAGTCTAATTTCCTTGTGTTTATGGATGAGGAAGGATATTGCTTCATTTGTAGAGGGGTATTTTGTATCTTTTCACTCTCCTGTCCTTCATGCCTTTTCTTCCCCTTCACCCACAAGCATTTCTGCTTAAAGACAGATTTCAGTCAAGCATGACAGAATGATAGTGATATCAAAGCTTCATAAGTATAGGTGAGGAAATTCTCTGAATTAAATTACCCCTAATAGTTTTCCACCCCAGTGCCAATTTGTAATGGCGAAAGGCAGCAGCCTGCATGTTCCCATTGAAGTACTCTGCAGAACAGGGAAAAGGGTGGTAGAAGATTAAATTTATAAATACTTGTGCTGATAACAGAAATCTTGGCTAGAGACAATACAAATGAGATAAAAATCAGGAAAACTGCTGTCGTTAGCTCTCCTGCTCATGGACTTATTAGAAGATGCAAACGGATGATAGAGCTGCATAGAGATCCTACCTCTCCCTCTCCTGGTAACATCAACAAACTCCCCAGCAAATACAAAATTCTGTCTCTTACTTCTTGGTTTCTGTCCAGCAGCTACGGTGTCCAGCACTTATGGACCACCTTTCCTCTGTTATCCTTGCATCTGATTTAGTGATATGGAGGGAATCGATCACTTTTATTGCCACTTGCATGAAACACAACTGCCTAGGAGTTCAGAAGCGCACAGCATCAGTTTAAGACAAGGTCTAAGGAATACCTTAGCCAGCTGGAATGCAGGAGTCTAGCCCACAAAACGAGGTAGTAGTCTGTTAGACTTCTGCAAATATGCCCTGGGATTGTTAGCAATCACGACTGGCTGGGGCCTGAGCCCATTTACTGTTTGTGTAATGACATCTCTAACACAGTGCCACTGCTGGAGTACTGGTAGGGCTCTGACTCACTGCCACACCACCTCTTGTTTTCTAGACCCGAGCGTTACTAGCATGTAAAGGTTGACCCATTCACAGAAGACCCACGTGGTGTGGCAGCGGGCCATATGTATTGCATTGACTACAGTGCTCTTTCCAGAGACTGATTGTGGGTTTCTTATTATCTAACAAGCTTGTCATTTCCTATACTGGTTGTAACAGAGCTGAATATTTTCTAGGTTACCTAACCAAACTTCTGCAAAATCATACTGCCTATGCCTGCGATGGGGAGCATTTGAGTCTGCACTGTCCTCGGCATTCAACAATAAGTGTTCAGTCAGCATTTTACGGGCAAGACTACCACATGTGTAGTACTCAGGAGCCTGAAACCAGGATAACAGAACCCATAAACTGTGTGGCATCCACTTCTTTGCAGGTATCGCATGTTGTAAAGGTTCTTAATGCACAGAATGCTTTTGACAATGTCCCTGCGGTGAGCTATGCTGTGTGAAAACAGCAAGTGTTCACAATATTGTATGAAATGACATCGTGTCTATGTCAGTTTACCATCAGATGTATTACAACTGAAAGGGTTTGTCTGGCCAGCAGGATATTACCATAGGATTGTGAAAGCTTTGTAGATTGCCTTCTATTTTGATGAGCCTTGCTTTGGAAACCCCATCCTCAGAGTTCCCTAAAATAATCAATTCCCTTCTGATCAAGGGCTGGTCATGACTGAGCAGACCAGTCTTAATCCATCACACAGGCCCTCCTTATCCCCAGGAGAGGATACAAAAGTTGGAAGGAGCTGGGTTACAAATTGACTGAATAAGATGGCATTCTTGCTGGTGTTTGGCTTGTTCCATGCCTTTTCACTTGCAGAAAAGGCACCATACAGCTAAACAGTGTATCCTAAGCACTTCTGCAGATACCTGCATTTCTGTGAATACATTATTTGATCAGTAATATCCTATGGTTTGTTTGCTGGGCCTGCTTAAGTATAGCTTAAAATGATTTATACTTCATAAATTATTACTTTCTGCTCTGGAGACTTTTGTAACAAGGCTTAGAAGGTCTAACTTGCATTGCTGTCAGAAGCTTGTTTCATCATAGCGAAAATATCCAGTGTTAGGCCGTATTCAGTAAGACATTACAAAAACGAGTAGGCAGAGGAATCTGAACGTGTTCTGTTGGTGAAGCTGTTTTAAGTGCTCTACAGAAGCTTTGATGAAGCTTGTAACTTTTGTACTTGCAGCCAACACATTGCTTCTTGACAATAGGGAATGTCTGTTCCCACCACTATGAGCTGAAGAGTTTTACAGAGTGGTTTGGCAGTAATATCCTCTCTGCAGCAACAATATTAGGGCAGTTTTATATGTGTGCCTTGCCCATGCTGTACTGCAACTTCTAAAGACATTCCAGACATGACCTACAGGCCATGTGAAAGTACATCTCTCCACCAAAAACAGTAGGCCAGATGCATCCTTGATGTCATTTTACTGACTACAGTGAAGTGACGCCAATGATTATTTTAGGCTTTTGAGTGCCTTTGTGAGGTCTCCATGGGCAGTTTTTTCCCTTAAATGTAATAAACACAGCATGGAATAACTTCTGTATAAACTATCGTGATCATTCAGGCACTGTCACTGATCAAAGGCATGAAAGCATTTTGACAAGGCCATGAACATGAGAGATACAAATGCTCTGAATCTTAGGGATGCATTTCCTGTTCTGTCAAGGAGAAGGGATGCATCCTGTAAACTGATTTCTTAGAAAAGAGCACCAGTGATCTCATCCCTCCTCCCCTTCCCTTTGGAACAGCATCTGCAGTCTGCATAATTGGGCATGATGCTGCCCTGCAGCCAGGAGCAAGCATAACAGGCATGTTTTACAATGACCTCCTATTAGAAGAATCACTGCAAAGTTAGATCTGTTTCAAGATATTTACAGCCCAGTGCTATCTCATTATGAGTATCATTGCTTTTGTGGTTGCATGTTTTTGCACAGCAACATGATAGCAAATATGACTGCTGTTTGCATTAGGTAGGAGAAAATACAAACAGATGCACAGGAGATGATTCAGCTCAGGTGCAAACAGAAGGTGACTCAGTAGGGGACAGCTACTTCCACTTACTAAAGATGTAACTCAATTTCTCTGGCCTGTTCCAGAACCATCCCAATTAAGGAGGAGTTATTTGTTGGACTTGCAACTCTGTAAAAGAAGAATTAACTGATCAAATTAAGTCTGCTGTGCTTTTCCTTTCCTTTTAAACTTTTTAGAGTGCACTTAATGCTCAAAAAGTGTTGGATGCAAGTCCTCTTCTTTTACTAATGGGAACAAAAAGGCAAGAGTGTTGTAAGATTGCTGCAATGTGCTGCCAGTGTGTATCATTTCTGCTAGGGAGGGATGGCTTCCAGGGATGACAGGAGAGATTCAGCCACTGCCAACTCTCTCAGCCTGGAAACATGAATGTGGCTTGTGCTATCACAGTGGTGAATTTGTGATCTGGCCTCCTGGTATGACTGAGAACTCTTCTGATCAGCAAAAATTCCCATGGATTTTGTGGGAGTACCTAAAGCTATCAAAGAATGATTCTTATAGCTGCTTGTGTTATGAGTGAGGGTGACCCAGAGACAACACCCTTCTTACCACATCCTGCTGGGATTTTAAACATCAAGAGTCCTGGACACAACAACACGGACTATGCAAAAAGAGTGTATAGACAGCTCTCTCTAAACTGAGTTTTGAAGGCGAATAAGAATTTTGTAAGTACACTGCCACATTCAAGCTGGAGTTTTTTAGGTGCTTTGGCTTGTGACTATTACAAATTGGACAGAGACTCATCTTGGGTGATGTCTTCATATTTTCTATAGCTTCAGCTCCAAAACCACCGATGAAGTGGTATCACTAATGTGAGCACTAGGAATACTCAGTCCTTTTAATGGACTTGGAGAGGCCCAGTGATCTTTTGTTTTTAACACTGGTGACCTTTTTATTGTCCTCCTCTGCTTCCACTCTCAGTGAAGTAGCACAGTAAGAACCATGGCATATTGCTGGGCAAAAAAAATATCTGGAGTAGATATGGCCTTAGAACAGCATTTAAGAAATCAAAAAAAGCCCAAAGCAACACAGACAAGCAGGGTTAGGATAGAGAGGCACGTCTGTGCTAGCTGATTGAACCAATTCTGAAATTTGTTGAAGTGGCAAATCTAATATGTGATAATGTGTGTAACTGCAAGCGAGAAGTGCCTCTTAAACAGGAGGTCCTACATAGAGCTGTATGTAAGGGTTGTGCTTAAGTGTCAGTAAGCATACTAAGTCTTAGTGTTAGAACTTTGAACTCTTTCAAGTGAAGGTACTACAGAATGAGTGTGATCAGGTAAACTTGAGTAGATGGAGACAGAATGATTAAAAAGACATCTTTTTGAGTTACCTGGACAGGGCGCTCCCAGTAATTGCTGTCAGGAGTGAGTGTCTCAGACAAATGAGAAGCTGGGGTCTGAGCATGTTCCCACTTGCTCAGGGCTCTGCGCCGAGTCCCAAGCACCAGCTGAGGCTGTCGTGGCACAAGGCAAGATGTGGCTGACCTGGCAGGGGCAGAGGAAAAGTGACAAACAACAGCAGACTGGTAACATCCTGAGTTGCCCTGACCATCACTGTGATGACTGTGTTCCCAGAAACTTGGCCATGACTCAAAGTCCAGTAGAGCTGTGGCCTAAATCCAATAATACAGATGTTTCTTACAAGTTAGTAGCCAAAAAGTTGTGAACAAATGATTTCTCTCCTGTATAGAAAAAAGTACAACTAAGTATTCTCATTGCTGCATAGCTTCATACCTTGTTTTCAAGCCTATCCTTTTTGCCCATTGTTCTAGAAAGTACTGGATGAATGCCAAAACCTGAGATCCTGCCAACTCCTTGTCAATAGTCGGGTTTTTGGACCTGATCTGTGTCCAGGGACCACTAAATTCCTCCTTGTCTCCTTTAAATGCAAACCTAGTAAGTAATCCGCACCAGGCAAATGTGTTTTTGTGTGTGTTTTGATGTTTGTTTTGGTTAAAATGCCACTGCACAAGGCTTTGCATAAATCCATGTGAAGTTCTGAGACTCTTAGATTAATAGCAAATCGTTTTTTTCTACTTCACCTTAGCTCCCCATTGTGTTTGCAGCTTCAGTGTGCTTGTTGCCAGCTTAATGACCAGTGTGTTTGGCAGAGTCAGATGTCAGACATCAGACTACAAAGAAAAGATATTTTGGAAATGGTTTTTACAGAGATGAAATGATAATGTTATATTAGAAAGACAGAGCTAAACACAAAGCCAGATGCTTGGGCGAAGGATCCAAGTAATGAAGAAGATACCATAATAAGAAATATGAAACAATGCTTAAGGAGGTAGGACCAAAGCTGTCGAAGATTCTCTGTTACTACCTCCCATTTATAGAACTAATGGCTGGAGGATGCACATGTGTGGCTAGCTTTGTTACAGAATTTCTTTGTAGAATAGCTTGTATTCTGTGCAGGTTGTTGATGTCAATATGTAAAGGGACAAATCCTGCCTCAAAGAGAATACACTTTGTAAACATGAGGGAAGTTTAGGAAAGATTAAGCCAATCATCATGAGATTTCATTTATCAGTGTTTTTTAATTGTTTTTTTTTATTGCTATTGCACATAAGAACAATAGCCCAGGGGCTCAGCTTTTTTGGCAGCTAGCCCCCAGTGTGGCTGAAATAGGTCCTAAAGAAAATAGTTGAATGATGATTTATGGGTAGGGTCCACCAGCCAACTCAGAAATACCATCCCACATGTAAAGGAGAAAGCACAAAAGGTATTTTCTTTAATCATAGCATTAAGATAGTTATCATAGGTGGAATAGGAACGGGGGTGGTAAGCAAACTGAAGGGCCAATTTATGCAGAGTATTGAAGTCAGAGCAGAGATACAGGAACGGAGTAGCAAATGCTACCTTTGGCAAAGCACTGACACAAGAACTCCCAAGAAGATTTACTGGGCCAACCATCAGGAGAAAAAAGAAGTCTGAAATGTAAAATTTTAATGATCTGGTGAATTATCTTAATGGTTTAATTTATTTTTTTCATATTAAAATTACGGCATTATTAACAGTAGGTGGATTTTAATTTCATAGTTGTATCTGTGTTATTAGAAATCTCTTTTTACTAATCAAAACTAGATTGTTTGTTACTTCTGTTAGCTGCTTTTCCCACTGGAAATGAGATGCATTGAATATATAATATTCTTTGTGATATGAATTTTTACAAAGGTAAGTCAAAGGTGTATTTAACAGCAAGTGCTGCCTTAAGACTTGAGGAATAGTCCAGTTCCGCTGCAAATTACATGATTTCATGTGACAGGAAATTTATATTTGTAGGTGAGATACCAATATTGTTAGGTTTGGCTGTGGGAAATAGCCTTACTCAGGAAATTACTCGAGCATAATTTTAAGTATATTTTACAGTCTCCTTGCCTTCAAGTGGTCACTTAAGCAGCTGAACCTCTGAATCTCTTAGTTTTTCATCTATTTAGAAATATCATTACTGTATCTCTGCAGAGGTCTCTGTTATATTCTTACCCTTACCTTATACCACTTGTGGTTTTGTTTCTGTTGCCTGTACTTCCATAGCCTCTGCAGCAACCACAGAGCCCACTGTTTAGGCTGTCAACCTTTGGGTGAGGCCCTCTGAGTGGTTTTCTGGCCGTGATCCTCCTGGGTGTACGGTATGACAGGTGCTTCTGCAGAAGTAACGATCCTCAGCAGGTCAAATGGTTTTTAAAATTGCTCTTTTTTAGACCTACACTGGTGACTGCTGATGAGCTGGAATGGAAGAAACTGGAATATTACCAAGAACATTAACCCATTGTTTTTATCTGTTCTATTATAAATGAAACAATGATGTTTTTCTTTGCTGAATAGATAGGAGGGTTTTCTCTCTCCAGTTCCCCCAAGCACCAACACCCACACTCCACTCACAGGGATACCACTCAGTAACAATGAGGTTTCCCTTTTCTCCTGCTCAGCTCAGGAGCCTCCTTTTCCTGTTTTCACATTTTGAAGGGCAAAAAAATGGAGCAGAATAAACTCTTCTCACTGGTCTTATCTGCAGTAAAATGTTTCACACCATAGCTAGACCAGGGAAGAGTTGAGCAAGTAAAAAGCTGCAACCAGAGCAGCTGATAGACCAGCAATAGACCTCCTTGGCCAGATCTCCAGTTTTAACCAGTTCCCTAAGAGGGATGAGCGGTGCACTGTCTGCAAGATGATCTCACTGGCTTCCACCTCTGTGCCAAGAGTGCTGCCAGTGTGCCTGTGCCAGCTGAGAAAGGGAGGGGGTGTATTTTTCTCAGGCTCCTGATTCACATTGCTTTGTCAGCAAAATCAGGCCGTGCTGGATAGTCACGCCCAGGGAAACCCACTGACCTTGGTGGAGTCAAGCAAATATAGCTGAGAGAACCGTCTGGCTCAGGATGCGTAGCCCGTCCCCATGCCTTTGTGCCTCCCATTCTTCAGCACTCGCTCAGTGCTGTATGCGGTGGCACTGAGTGATGCCAGCCATCCCCATGATTGATGAGTGGCTGGAGCCTCTCTGCACTCAGGCAGGCATCTGAAGTAGGCATAGAATACAACATTGTCTTAGGGGGAGACAAAACGGAAGGACGAGGCTTCTCCTTCTGTGCAGTGGTGGAAAGCAAGCCAGGACATTGGGCAGGAAGGGGGGAGGCTGTTCCACTGGGAAAGATTGGGAAAAGTTAACTTTTTAATTCCGTTCAAAGAGGAGCTGGAGGCTTTAGATAGTCATATGGGAGCAATTCAGCTGGAGGAAACACTCGCTTTGCTATTGGCTTTGTCTCTGGTTGTGGCAGTACCACCATAGCATTCACAACAAAGCTTGCAGAAAAGCTGTTTTTCCATCATGCTGCAATTTGCTACTAACAGTCCAGCCAAGTAAATTGCCTCATGCTACCATATTGTTATTTGCTTCTATTTTAGCTGAATACAAAACCAAATCAGCATGTGAAAACCAGGAACTGAAACTCCACTGTCAAGAGTCCAAGTTCCTTATCATCTACTCTGCCACCTATGGCAGATGGGCACATGAGGAGAACATCTGCTCGACAGAAGTGGAGCGTGTACCCCCCTTTGGTATGTTTTTACACTGTTGATAGACCTTCTCCAAGCAGGTGCAGAGAGAAGGGTGACAGAAAAATTCAGGTGCAAGAGCAATGGCATTTGAAAGCATCAATGATTGAAATAGGAGAGATTATTTCTGAAAGTCAAACCAATTACACAGTATAAGGGAGAAACATAGAGTAAGAAATATAGCAAACTAATAAACTTTCATGTAGTTAATCAGTACTTCATATAAGTAACTTCAAAAACTCTAGTTCTGTTGGTTATTGTGGACTTAGTTGGTGTACACTAAATATCAACTGTTTGCCTCTCTTCTTCCTCCAGCTTGTGACAATGATTAGGCAATCTGAGTGTCATGACACCTTGTCTTTACCTTCTTCTCTGACCTCTGTTTCTGCCAGCTCTTCCTTGCCTTAAACGCAGACTGTAAGGATAGGGTGTGCAGGCCAGGGTCCATTGCTTTAAATGCTGTTGTATGTCCAGACTGTTAAGACTATGGCAATGTACTAGAAAATTAAATGTGCCTGGGGCTTCTCTCTGGCAGCAGCAGCAATGTCCTATGTATGTAGCAATGAACTCCAACCCTCCAAAGCAGGGTGACTGCATGCAAGCTGCTTCTTGGGGCTGCTCCATGGCTTGTGCTAGCTCCTCCGCTGTGATGGGGAGCTGCTAAGAGGATGTTGTTGGCCCAGGCCAGGCAGGCACAGGGGCCAGACTTACCAGAGTGGAGCCCTGTGTTGCAGTGCCAGAAACACGCCCTCTCACTGCTGATTACTAGCAGAGAGACATCCCTTTATATATTTATATATAATATCAATGCCACTGTATGAGTAGTTAATATAACAAGAATCTATTAATGTTGCTATAATATGAATATTACTTTGGTCAGACTGTGAACACATCCAAGCACAGACTGTTCCCTTTTGAACAGGTAGAAGAACCCAAACCATCATAGGTAGTTGTTTGGTCTACATCAATAACCAGTCACTGACTTCACTGTATAGTCTCAGTAGTGTATGATTAATGACTTATGACTTACTTTTTACCACCAAATATCTAAATTCATAGTAGTATGTTGTTGTGAGGGTGCTTGGTGCTTGTATGAATATGTTTAGTGATTGACACTGGAGGTGTACATTTTCATGCCATGAAGAAGGACAGCACAACACGTGTTCTGTTCAGACCCCTCAATACCACACAGGGAAGGATTTATATTACTGATGCCAGCCCTGTTCTGAATGTTAGTCCTAGAAAACATGTTAAAAGTGAAATCTGTAAGAAACATCTCTGATCATCAAGAAGAGATCTGTAATGATCAGTAGACTTAAAAGCCATTTGACTGCAAACCAGTATTTCTATTTAGTTATATAGATGTTATTAAAAATGTATTGGCTGAAAGTTCTTAATCTGCTCTTAGACAAGAATCTGTTTAAAATTGCCAAAACTATGTTTCACATTGGTTATCTTGCGTGGTCCTTCACACAGACTTTAGCTCTGCCTAGCTGCAGAGGCAGAGTGGAGGAAACATTTTAGCAGGTTTCTGACAGACCCATACATCTTTCGTAATGGTGTATACTGTAAGGCAGAGCAGAGATAGCTCAGTTGAACAGAGGAAGTTTAGGTTAGATATAAGGAAGAAATTCTTTACTGTGAGGGTGGCGAGGCACTGGAATGGGTTGCATAAGGAAGTGGTGAATGCTCCATCCCTGGCGGTGTTTAAGGGCAGGTTGGACAGAGCCTTGGGTGGCATGGTTTAGTGGGAGGTGTCCCTGCCCATGGCAGGGGGGCTGGAACTGAATGATCTTAAGGTCCTTTCCAGCCCTAACTATTCTGTGATTCTATGGTTCTATGATCAAGAAAGGCTGCTGTCATACTCATTTCTTGCACTTCATCTCTGGAAATCACTCACTTGCCTCTAATGTCAGCACTTAGAGTTCACAGATCAGAATGCTGGAAACCCTTCTTACTGGATAAAGTTTCCCAGTATAAACAGAGAAAGAATTTGCAACAGTAAAAATCTCTTTGCTGTGTCCCCCTGCATAGGAGCTTGAGCAACACCCTGGCTGTTGCTGGTTTTGTGTTCCATAAACTAACATAAAACTGTGGTAATTGGAGAGAGTATAAAAGATGAGGAAACACAAGGTAGATCTGCAGAAGGTAGGTCCTGGTATAGCTTTCCCATTACTTAATGAAAGTGCTTGGTCTCCTCCTGCATGGTACCTTAGCAGCGAGTGTAATTTTCTAAATGAGCTAATGCAGCTTGGGAGTATGCATTCAGTTATCATAAAAGACTTAGCACGTAGGAGCCAAATCAAATTGACACCAGATCTGTCATCTCAAGCTTAAATCTTAGTGATGTGGTTAAGCACATACAGATGTGAGTGGATGCGTGACCGGACTTTTAAAATGCCTGTGTACCTTCTTGTCAGGAAAGCAATGAATGCCAATGTGATTTTAATGATTTGAGACAATTTAGAAAGGTTACTGGAGCTGCTCTTAATTCCTGAATTAGAGCTCACGTACTTGCATACGTTTGCACCAAAACCTAAATCTTCTCCAACACACATCCATTGTTGTTTCTATCCACTTGTGCATCTCAGCCTAAAGGCAGTGCCTGAGCCTTTCCATTTCTTTCACTGCATCACAGAGAAATTGGGGTGGTTTTAGTACTAACAGAAGTCATCTGTAGGTCATAATGACAAGTATAGGAAGTCTCTGTTGAGCTCAGGGGTTTTGCTACAATCCATACTTGATATGGTCCTGCTAGGAGTACTGGGTGTTGAATGGTGACCTCATGTGACCTCCTTCAAAGGAACCACAGGAAAATGTAAAATTTCTTTAGTATAAAGGCTCTTCTCCATATTGGAAATAGAGTGTATAAATCCACCTCTGGTATTGATAGTGTCTGTGTGGCCTTGTAGGATCCTAAGCCTCAGCTCAACATGTAGCATGACCGCCTCCTCTTAGAAATAGTTTTCTGAGCCATTTTAATAACGTAAAGAAGGTGCCATTTTCAATACGGAGGAAGAAGAGCAGTGACACTGAGGTGCGACCCCTGCTAGGTACAGGCTTTACAGTAAAGTTGTCCTATGGTCTGGTTACAGGAAACATACGTTCAAGTCCCTGTTCTGATTCAGATATAGAGAAGATTTGAATCTGGGTAAAGATTTGAGTGCTGAGTACAAGAACATCTCTAACCTGTACTTTAGCTGCTAAGACAGTCCCAAGACTTATACCTCATTATATGTGTAACTTGCACCTTTCATTTCAAAATGTCTCTTGCTTGTTAAAAACAACCAGAAACAAAAGGCTGTACTTAGAACAGCTCCTCTTGCTGGATGCAGCTTGAGGGAGAGGGAGGGTTTGTCAAAGAATGTGGAATTTCCACGTAAGACAAGAAAACATTTTCCGTGCTTTTTTTTCACTTTCACAATTGAACTTGAATGTGGTATTTTCGTATCCCTGGTCTTGTTCTCCAACTTGTCATCAGGGCCTCTCATTCTAGTGAGCTGCCCACTTCAAAGAACAGTGTGTCAAATCTTGCCTCCAGGCATTTTTTAGGATATGTTGCCTTCAGGAAAAGTTTCTTCTGCAAAGCAAGCTCCTACCATAAGTAACAGAGCTCACTGAAGCACAGGGAATTATTTCCATTATAATATCGATGGATCATGGCAGGAAAATAGAAAACTCCAAGCAGTGTCCTGCTTCAGCAGCTGTTCAAATGACTGGCACTGTTTAGACTGTATAGTATTTACAGAAAGTAACTTCCTTGTTTTATAGGATTATAAAAAGCTTTACAACAAAACTAAAACTTTTATGGGTGCAGTTTTGTAGCAGATGGTTCTGCTTAGAGGAATCTATTGTGCCCAGCATCAAAGCAGGAGACCGGAGCAGTTTGTTCCTGTGTGAGTGGTTGCCTTTTCTGAAACATTATCTCCTTTATATTTGTACTAACATGTGCATGAGGAAAGAGAAAATGTATTAGCCAAAAGAAGTTAAAGAGTTGTGCCAGAACAGGTTACCATAGGGAGTATAAGGAAGATTCAGGTCAACAAACACTTCTCAAATCATAAATTACTCTTGTTAATACATGAAAGTACTTGAACAAAGGCTTGGTAGTGGGTCTCCTCTAGCTGCAACTTGCAAGCTAGAATGCGAAAATATCCTTCCCAGAAATTTCACCTGGATGTGCATTGGCTGGTCAGATGTGCATTCCTTCAAGCACTAACGACTAGCAGAGGCCTGAATTACATATCTTCATTGCTGGAAGATAGCGTCCTTTCCAACACAGCCCTCTCTTTCACCTGCTCCAACTTTTGGGAGGTTGAGAGGGGAGGTGGAGAATTCAGGCAGTATCATCACATCTTGCACTGTGGTGTAGCGTACCCTGGGGCAGGGTTCTGTCCTAATCCCCTATTTCTAGTGAAATGACATTCAGCTAAGAGGAAGGGATGTTAGCAAGGCAAGAAAGAGAGATTTAAAAAACCCAAACCATGTAGGTTCATTCCAGCCTGACAAGGCATCATAATTTTTGTATATAACAGTATCTTGTGATAACTGTGATTCCTTTTTGTTTTGTGTGTGTGTGTGTATCAGTACTGTGGACAATTCAAAGGGCCTACACCGCTTATTCACTAACAGTGATTGAAAAGCATGTGGTTTCTTTTACTAAGAGATGTATTCTTCTCCTTGTGTGAGCCAGCCTCTTGTTTAAGTGTCTTGAGAGCAGATGTGAATGAGGTAAAGGTGCAAACAGCTATAGGCAGATCTGGAAGTGCTTACACACTGAAGTTATTAGGTTCATGTCAGCTATAGACTTCTAGGTGCTGTGAAATACAAATCATGTAAGTTGGTCAAAATTTAAGATGGATCTAAAATGCTGGATATTGAAGTACGGACACTTCAAGGAGCACTTAGTCAACTGACAGAAACACTAAGCCCAGTCCTCTGCTGGGGGAAGAAGAAAGAGCTTGTAACTCAGAGCTGCTACAGAGAAGGTGACCAAGTCTTTTCTAGACTACAAGTATCACTGATTCAAGGCCTGGATATGCCCTTCCAGTCCTGAGCATCATCGTGCTCAGTTGTTCAATTTTGCTTCCACCACAAAAACCCTTAAGTCAACACTCTGTGCGCAGACATGTGAAAAGTTCCTTGTCTGTGTCAGCCTGAGCAAACTGGGAAGCTTAATAGGTGTTTTGGGCCCCAAAAGGTGCCAGCAGGAGCCGTTGCACACCTTGGCCCCAACAAATCTTATCAAGACAAAGCTCCCCAAAAAGAAAAAGCGTTCAAAGCAGTGGCAGGATGAGAAGCGATTGCTTGAAGGGAAGAAGAGAGAAGCCGCTGTTCTTAGAGTCCAGTTAGCTTTCTGCTGAGATGAACAGGGAAGGTCACATTCGGCTGAGCAGCTGTTTGGAGTTGCTTGAAGCACACTCACACACATCACTTCATTAATATTTCACTTGCCAGCAGTTCAGGGGTTTTGTTGTGTATAGTTCTTTCTGGCTTAGATTTTTAAGCGTTTGGAAAAGTACACTGGACATGCAAGTCTACAACAAGGGAAGGAGCTCCTGCCTGTGTACATGCAGGCCCAAATGGTGCACGAGAAAGCGGCAAGCATTTCAGCAGAGGGAGTCTTATTCCAGCTGCTGCCACCGAGCACGGAGCTCCACTTGTCTCTTGTCCTTGTGTTAGTGCTGGCAGATGGTTCCCCCACTCCGTGCATATGCAGGAGGGAAGGACCAAGTTTGGGTTCGTTTTTTTTGGTGCGAAATACAGACTGAATTCTGAACTCAGAGCCATTTGTAAATAAAACCAAGCAATGGGCTAATCTCATGCAGGCTTACAAGGGCCTCACAACAGGCACTGAAGTGAGAGGGAGAGAGAGGGTGCAGCTTTACAGAAAGCCTTGGTGCTCTGTTCACTTGTAACACATGGCTTGTGCTGGCAGTTAGCAGTATTTTTAGCATATAATACTGCCTTGTTTACTGACAATGTTTGGACCGGGAATATAAAGGTATTTGCCATACTTTTCGTAAGTGCTGCTGGTCATATTGCGTGTTTTTGCTAGAATCAGCAGTCCAAATGGCCCTTTTCTGATGCATAGGCAGGACCCTGTGTGCCATGCTCTTGCATAAATTACCATATTGTTATGGTAACTTTCTTTAAGAGTCTGCCGCCTCAGCTTGCTCCGAACTCCATAGTTTCCCCTTGCCAGTTCTTATCCCCACAGCTGATATTTGGGCTCCACAAAGCACAAGCCATCCCGATTTGGTAGTGTGAAATCTTTGCTTTCAGTTGATTTTAAAAATAAGCTCCTTATTCTTTTGCGGGTAGACACAGCCCAGAAAGCATAAAGCAGTGTAAGCCAGCAGTTTGGAATGAAAGCAAGCAGCAGCTGGGCTCCAGTACTGGAGTGACAAATTGTGGAGGGGTTTCTTTCTTGGGTGCCCTGATCCATCACCAGCACAGTACTTTTTATGTCATGCAGGTCTATGTTTGAGACACATTCCCTACCCACCATGTCTTGAGGCTCGCCCTGTGCATAGTGATGTGGGAGAAGACATCAATTAGTAGTGTTTGGAAGGTGAGACAGGACGCTGTAGCCAGACCTTGGCACACGATGCTCGGGCCAGCTCTGGCTGCTCCATCACCTGGAGGTCTTGTGTGGCAGGGTGGAAAGAAAGGGAGGGAAAGCTCCTCCTGTCTGAATTGAGAAAAGCTTTAAGAAACCAGAAGACAAATTGCTTCTCATTAAAGCTTGCATGATTTATAGCATGCCATTTGCATGCCAAACCATTCCTAAACAAAGCTAATTAGAGAGCTGAAAGAACCTTTCCTCCAGAAACAATGCTTTCTACTCTGTTAAATGGCTGCAGTCAGATCTGACAGTTTATTACTGCATTAAGAACCTCTTCTTGACACCCGTGTCTCCATGCTATCCATTTAAGTGTCTGTTTCAAAAGATCCACCAACAGTCTTGATGTGTAACTGGCAACTTTGGGAGAAAAGCAGGAAGAATGGAGTGTTTTCCCAGCCACACATCGCTGCCTCTTCCGACACTGCTGGTGAATGCCACCAGCCTTCTAGCACATTGGGAACACAATAAACTGCCTTTTAAGAGTCCGTTTATTTTAAACGTATGGTACCAATTTAGCAAGTTCCATAAACATGGATTATTTAGTTCTAGGCAGTCCTGTGAGGAGCAGGGAGTTGGATTCAATGATCGTTATGGTCCCTTTCAGCTCAAAATATTCTATGATTCTATGTGTAGCCCAAACATTACTTATTCACAAAGAAGACGCATTGCATATTTATGTCCATCTCCTGATTGGTGATCTTTGGGACTGTTCAATGGGACCATTCACTCATTTACTTAAAATGCAGCACTGACTGAATCCTCTCCTCATTCAGACACTGCAATAAGGTGTTTGACCAGGAGAGTAAGTTGTTCCTGGCATGAGCTCTGCATTGCCGGAGGTGGATTGCTATTAGAATCAACCATTTTTGGCTGATGATAGTAGCTTGAACATCCCTTCAGCACACACTGATTCCTCCGACTGTGCTGCAGATACACTTCTGTAACGTCAGCTCGTGTGAGATTGTACAGAGGAACCTGCAGATGTTGAAAAAGTGGCCTTCAGTACCAAGAACTGAATTACACACAGACTTCCTTGGAGCTGAAATCATTGCTCAGCTGGCATCATAGCTGCAGGGAGAGCTGGTGGGGAGACAGCAAGGACACACGTGAACCAGGGAGAAAGAAATTGAACATGTTTCGACTGAATCACCAAAAGCCAAGATCTTGTTAGACCACAGGAAGCTGTTGAATAGGGGGGTGTTTGTTATAGGTCTTTCTCATTAGCAACTGTGCTGTTCTGCAAAAGCAAGCCTGCCTTGATTTGCATTTACTCACCTGTGACACCAGGCAAGCCTTTGGAAGCTCTCCAGAAACTGGCCTGCCAAGAGCCTGCAGGCACATGGCAACTGGTTCCTCATGTAGAAGAGCCAAATCCAACATGAAAATAGATGATAAGGAGCTATTAACTTCCACAGAAGACATGAGCAAATGTCTGCCAAAGGCAAAATGAAACATGTACTCACTGTATCACTGAATTTACAGAAAACCAGCCTCCTGTTTTTTAAGACTGTGAGTGGCTCCCAGGGAATTTTGTGGAAAACATAATTCAGTTTGCCAGATTGCTGCTGTGCTCCGAACCCACTAAATTATGAATCATCTGATAATTCTTCCTGATATTCCTGAGTTGGTTTTGTACTTGCCAAAATAAGCTACTTGGCTGCCTAAAATGTCCACCCAAATATATCATAACTCATTTAAAAAACTAAAACTGGAGGAAAACTAAAATGGTTGAGTGAGTTAATCAGAGCTATGCAATGTTTTAGGTCAGCCTTCCCTGCCTGCCCAGCAGCCTCCAAGGACACACAGGCATTAGGATTTCAGGTCTCTGAAAACACAAAGGAAGAGTTGCTCTCCCAAAAATCCAGGTCCAAGGGTAACCTGCAAGCCCTTTGCGAAACAAATAAATCAGCCCAGTATCTCCCAATGGGTCCACTCAAGTATGACTTACTCAGTGCAGGTGTCAGCTCCATCCCCGGCGGTGTTCAAGGCCAGGCTGGATGGAGTCTTGGGTGACATGGTTTAGTGGGAAGTGTCCCTGCCCATGGGAGGTGGGTTGGAACTAGATGATCTTAAGGTCCTTTCCAACCCTAACTATTCTATGATTCTATGATTTACTTTAAAAATCACAAATCTGCCCCATTTTCATAGGTTAAATGTCAGTCGTCTTTGTAAGGAACTCCAGTCTCAATCCTTCTCTTTCTTTTCAAAGATTGATTTGGGGAACCTTCAGAGTGTTTGCAGGCATTGTTTCTCCTTCTTCTAAAGAGGCACAGATAAGCTTCAGCAGTTGGAAGATGACAAGATGCCATTCTTGTCTGCATTTTATTACAGGAAGAAGGGCTTTAAATGCCCAGAGAAATCTGTTTTCAGACCTCTAGAGTGTCTTTGCCTTGGAAGACTAGAGGGAGAAATACCTGTCATCCATAGAAAGTCACAAAATGCATGAGGTAAAGCTGACTGGAAAGCAGACAGCTTCAGAAGAACATTCCTTACTCCAGGCTTGTAATTCCTGCATGTTTTCTATTTAGAAACCAAAACTAAGGGGTGTTTTTTCTTCGTGGCTTGCAGTTTAGCACATGTGGATACTGGGAGTTTAATCACATCTGGAGACATTCTTTTTCTAAAGCAAATCTTTCAAAGTTTGTCTGATACGCACTTTCCCACTCAAATAACTCAGCTTTGGTGCAAAATGCTGCTAATCGAGTCTTACTCCTTTCTAAGTTGTGGTAGAAGGTGCAAGTCTTCATAATAAACAATAAAGGAATGAATAAGGGAATACCAATTCTGGGTAGAGGTGTTAGCAAGGCAGGTTTTTACACACAGCTCATACTTCTCAGTACACGGGGAGAGGTTCAGCAATCCGGACTTTCTTCATCTGTACAAAGTCAGGGGTAGTTTCAGCTTCTTTGAAAACGATGTGGGTTACCTCATGTAATTAGGGCATGAAGGCAGTGCAGTGTAGATGCCACTGAGGTTGCTTTAGGCATGTCAACTTGGCTTGTGGTGGCAGCCTTACTAGAACAGCCTGGAATTTGGTATGGGAGGAAGAAGCCAAATACTTCCCTGGTTAAATATTGAGCCCACTTTGACCTTTTTGCCACGGTAGAAGGGCTCCTACCAGGCAGGGATTGTAAATCAAAAGCTACCTTTAATACACCAAACTTCACAGTAGCCCTGGCTGCCGTGACATGCAGAAATTGATCTCACCTGACTTGAACTGAAATTAGGCATCCAGCCAAATCATCTCAGTAACCCAGGAACCAAGAGAAAGACCCGCAAACAGCATTCCATCTCCCTTTATTTACGCACTCATCTTGAGATGGAATAGGTGGAGAGCTATCGGGATGTGCTTATTTTGTCCAAGTCATCATGAGGAGAACAGAGAGGTCTTACATTTGGCACCCACTTGGAGCTTGATGTGAATTTTACTGCAACCTTAGTATGCACCTGGAAGGCAGCATGAGGTACTTAGCTTGCTGCAAGTTCACATTTTCATTGCAGCTCACTTCCTTGCATTGACAAATCTTAATATTTAATTCCGAAATCCTGCTTAGGCAAACATATTCCTGAAATCAATAGCAGATTTGTGCCTCTGTTGTGCGTGTAGCAGCCCTCATTTCTGGTAACGCCACTGTTGTGTATCTACGGTATGCATTTTTCTTTCAGACTGTTTGTCTTACACGGCGCTGGAAGTGTTATCGAAAAGGTGTTATGGGAAACAGAGATGCAAAGTCATTGTCACTAGCCAGGATTTTGGAAGTCCGTGCCTGCCTGGAGTGACAAAATACCTAAACGTCAGCTATGCATGTGGTAAGAGCAAACGCGTGATCATTTGAAAGCCCTCATTCTGCTTGCAAAGCAAAACAATGCCAAATAGTGCACACATATGGAGACACACACACATTCACACAGAAGTTTCTTAAATGTCCACTTCCTTTTACCCCAGGAAGTCTGTGACAAAGCCATAGCAGAACAACCAAAATATGACTATTCTATGATTCTGTGATTTTACGTGAACAATCCCATGGGCAGAGCTGCACCTAATGTAAACTTGGGCATTACAAGGTTTTCTCCTGTAAAATGCAATTGACAATACAATATAAGGTACGTCTGAGATTTTGAGAAATACTATCAAAATAAGAGTCTGTTCTGCAGAATTCACCTACAACAGAGCTAGGAAAATTAAGCTGGCATTGCCTGCCCCCAGGGCAGGTAAAGCAGTCCAGCAAAACTGAAGCACTGTGTACAAGGCCAGTCCTGAAATCTGACTCACATGAGCACACCTACAGCCTTCAGTCTTGCAGAGGGATTTCCTTTCTCACGGGTAAAGTCTCATAAAAAGTAAAGGTTTGAGGTTATACATTCCTTGCAGGACTGAAGCCTACTTCAGCTCCTTCCTCAGACAAGAGAGAGCGGTTTTCCATATTCTTTACCACAGACTGATGTATTTATGTAAAGGGAAAGCAGAATTCCCCACATTTCTTTTTCTCAAAAGCAGAGGCCATGGGAGAGCAAAGTGTAGTATCAATAAAGGTGACAGAAAAGTGGTTAAAGGGGTCTCAGAACTTCACTGCAGTGCCTTATTTTGGTATTGCACATTTTTAGGGATGGCTGCACATTTCTTAAGCCTCAAACAGATTTTCTAAGGCTCTGCTTTCTTCTGGCTAGCTGCAGGGTGCAAGTGTGAGGGTCAGGGGTGATTGCCTCTCACACAGCTCTGCTTCAACCAGAGGATGCATAAAGGCTTTTTCACCAAGTTACCACTCCGCATGCTATGAACTGGTCAGAAAGGTGCCAGCCCTGCTCCTTTCTGGCTCTTCCTTGTCTGTAGGGCGTCACAACAGTGACATAGGGACATATCAGAATCCTTCCGCTGCACCTCTAGTGAGAGGTGGTTATCTGGGACGTGGTTTTGGAAACAGCAATGTAGGCTTGATTACCAGATCAGTGTACCTGAAGATCAGAGGAAAATGAGCCCTGGCTGCTTCCTTGCTGGCATGGGAGCTTTTCTTTTCCAGTGTCCCCATGAGTTAGTTGTCATGTGAGAGGCATTGCAGTATTTCAGCTTGATATTGTTGAAGAGAGCCGGAGATCTGCCTTTGCACTAATACATTATATTATTGTGCAGCTGCCTTCATGCTGTAGTAACTTTCTGAATGAGTTAATGGAATTCTCTTTAAGTAGAGCAAGAGTAATTATAACAGATCACTTTCTTGCATACTAGAAAACCAGTGTAAGTTTGTTTGCGTGAGGTCATGCATTCTGTTGTTTAGTGATTGTGCAAAACCACGTGGGTAATAAATAGTGTTGCTGGCACATTTTGAAGACTTCTTCATCTGCCAAATCCTACTGAGCTGTGCAATCTGAAGCATTAGCCAATGATTTGCAGGTCTACTTATTTTACAGATCATCTAAGTGAGCAGGGGAGGAGTTTGGGCATATTCCAGAGTGACATTTTACATTCTTTCCCCTCACTATAAGATCCCTGCTAACCTGATGCTCCCCAAGATAAGGTAAATAGGCCTCCCCATGAAGTGACAGAGCACAACAGAGCGGACCACATTCTCTGAGGGCTGTGCTGCATTTGAAAGTATTTCCATTATGATCAGGAATGTGAGGAAAAAAAGCCCTCCTCCCACCTCAGTGGTCAGCAACCCTTTAGGGCTGGTGTGTCCGGCTGCATTTTTGGTTTTGCAGTTAATTCCTGCCAGTAAAACCTCTTCAGGAGCCAGGAGGTGCTGGTTTCTCGCAGTCTCAGTGCCCCCAGTGACCTGCTCAGCATCATCTCGTGTCTGCACAAAGTGAAATCTGGCTCTTGCTGAGGCTGGACTTCAGGAGCCTCTCTCAGGAGACACAGCTTCTGATGCCCCATGTTTTATCTGCACTCCCTGGATGCCAAAGTCCATCTGTGGGCTGCCTTTGGCAGCTTCAGGAGGTGACTGAGTCCTACCCTACTTTACAAAGCAGTGCTGGCACAAGTTGTAGTACAGATGTGATTATCTTGATAAAAATTCTTCATGCTAGTACCAGTTACTGTGTTCAGCGACCTGATGCAGCTCCTCCTGGTTGGATCAAGTCATCAGACATCAAGTCCTTGTGTCTGAAATGAAGCCATAATGAAAATTAACAAGGCAAGCAGTCAGGAGCTTTTTTTGTCCATGCCATTTTGAATTAAACATCTCCTTACAACAAACATTTGAATGGCATCTTAAATAGCTGTTCAAACCCAACGGGCAGCCACGGGGAAAGTACTCAGCCCTGTAGCAAGCAAAGCCCTGGGAAGTTTCCCCTAAGAGGGGAGCAGGAGGAACATCAGCACAGGTGAAGGAGCCCCTGCCTGGGCACCAGGCCATGCGACAGCAGCTTCAGGTCTCACAAAGGCGCTGGGGACGGTGCGTCCTTCCAGGATGTTCTTCATAACACACGCACATTGTTCATAGCAGCCAGGCCTGCAGGTTCAGAGTGCAGTCTGAAAACAAAGCTGCCTGCTCACTGTCTGCCTTCTGCACCAGCAGAAACATCCTGCTGCTGGAAAACAGTTAAGAATTACGATGAGGTACAAGCCAAAATAGAAATGAGCTCATTTTCCCCTATCTCTGTTGGCCTCCTATTGCAAACAGGAGCTAAAATATCCCCCAAAATCCCTTCAGCAGGAAAGGAAACAGCTACGACTTTGAGCCCACACAGAAAGAAAAGTTCTGCTCAGAAAGAAGTGCTATTTTTAGTTGTTTTTCAAATGAAAACTATGCTAAGCAGCAAGCCTCAGCCTCCTGTTTTCCATTTAACTTTCCTTAACACTATTTATTGGTAAATGTTTCTATGTGGGATAAAGGTGAGTGTCATACCTGAAATTTCTTCCTTTTTCTTCCCTTCACATCAGTCCGAAAATCAGTCAATCTGCATTCAGATAGTACAGGGGACAGGTGCCAAGATCTGGGTATCTGAAGGGCCCATTCATTTGACACAGAACACGTGAACTCTCAATGTCTGCACGATGCACCTGCTTTTAACCCTTTTAATTATTTGAAGAAGAATATGAAAACCTATCAGGGGAAAAAAATAAAGAAATGAGAAGAATGCAGCTCCTCTCACCCAGTGCATCTCTTCCCATCCTGCGTACCTTCCTCCTCGGTGGCCATTCATCTCAGAGGCTTTGCAGAGGACATCACACAAGAGTTTACCCATTTCTCCATGAATTGCAGTGACTTAACCTCACCCAAAACCAGTATCTAAATGCAGCTTAGCATCTGACTGTAGCCCCGTTGACTTGCTACCTTTGTGTCCCACCCCTCAGGCTTGCTCTGCCTCTGCCTGTTGTGCTTGCCCTTGTCTCCTGTCCTTGCCCTTCTCCCTTCTTTTCAATCTCCTCCCATATACTTTATTCCCTTTCCCACCTCCTTTCCTCCCTGGCAGTGCTAACCCTGTGTGCAGCTTGAGCTTTACCACCATCCCATGGTGCAGCATCCCAGCGCCGTGCCTCCTGGTGCACCAGATCTGTGGGGGGAGTGGTGGAGGGCATGTCACCAGTCACTGCACCTCTCCTGGGCACTTGCACACTGACAGGGCTGGCACTTGCCTCTGGATGCGGCTGCCTGCTCCAATCCCTTCAACACCACCATTGGAAAGCCGATTTATTAATGTAAACCCAAGGCTAGCAGTGGAGTGGGTAACTAACTGGGGATCTGGTTCCTAAAACTAACAGTACACAATTTCTCTTTTGTCTTTTTAGTTCCTAAATTTATCCTCACAGCTTTCAACCCCCTGGTCACCAATAACAAGTCTTCCGTCAAGCAGAATGATGGTACGTGCCATCAAAACATAGGGTTTGCTGCTCTCCTTTGTCTTTGGTCTGAGGGAGGTGGGACAAGATAATGGAAACCCTGCTCAAACAGCTGTTCTTCCCTTCAGAGGGCAACATGACAGGCTGGGAGCAGGATGGGACCTGCGGCAGCGCAGTCCGGCTGTCATAGCAATGCTGCAAAATGAGTGATCTGTCCAGACCTACCCATAACCAGTGCTCTGCCTTCTGACTTTGGTTGAACACTGGAAGAAGTGAAACTGCAGCGGTTTCAGAGTGAAGAGTCTTTCAGAGTTATGTCAACACCTGCTCTTCTTAAACGCAACTAAATGAATTACGTGGCTGATGCGCATTTGCTGTCATCAGTAGTGGGAGTGTACTGCAGTGATTGGGCTGGAAAATCCATTTGAGAGCTGTGAAGTAAAATAATTTCAGAAACCTTGATGGGAATAGGCAAGGGGTTTCCCTCGGTGATACATTCTTTCAAATAAACTTGCCATTTTCATTGAGTATTTTCAATACTTCGATATTTATACTTTATTTCAGTATTTAAATTATTTCATTTACCAACCATTGTTTGCTGTAATGTCCTGCAGGGTTTCTATGGCACAGCACTGGCCTGCCTGTATTTCAGGTAGACTTGTCAGTTTAAAAGTTACTGGGTGAATATCAGTTTAGTAGCTTCCTCATCTGTGATATGATTGAATTTGCTTTGCCTCCTTGTGTCACAGGTGTCGACCTTGATCCAAAGGAATCAAGACTTCCAAAGAAAGATGGAAATATTTTTAGCAACTACTTGGCTACATTTGTATACATTAGAGGTAGGAAACTGAGGCTGAGATTGTCTGGTTCATTAGATCATGGCATTTTGGGAAAAGGAGGATTATCTCAGGAGGTCACAACTGGTAATCCCATGTTTATAGTAACGATATTATTACAGTATAGTCACAGCCTTGTGGATGGGACAGTTGCAGCATAACTGATATTTATAGACTATTTTCCATCTTGAAGGATCCAAACTCTTCAAGAGGCTGCAGCCAAGATACTTTCTGATAAATGTTTTCGATGGGGACTGTTGGTTGTTGAGTAGTTTTGAAAACCTGATGTGGGAGCAGTGCTGGAGACATCCGGTTTTGGACATGTCGGTTTGCACACATATAAGGATCATCAAGGAGCAGTAAATAAAACCAAACCGAAACCAAACTGGCCCACACTCAGCCATCTCTGGTATGGGACGTGGCAGGTTCTGTGGCTTAGCAACACTAGGGAAAATAAATTTGTCATTACCAGATCTCCATCAACACAAGAGAACTCACAGACTGTGGAGGTGAGCAAAGGCTGTTGTCGAGAGCGATTCTGGAGCTAAAGCTGCTGCTGTTCTAGAAAACACCAAGAACCAGGCAGCTTCGGGCATCATCCCGCAGACTTTGCAAGGGCCTCCCCAGCCAGCCCCAAGGGTAGCCACAGCCTGACAGCACAGCGAGACACTGTCCCTGCCATGTCACCTGCCTGCCCTCAGTAGCTCTTCCCAAACCCCCAGACCACACCACCCTTGAGACCCCCCAGGCAACACCCTGAGCAGCCAGGGCTGGATTTTACAACCCACTGAGAATGGCTGTTGCCACATCTGTCTCACTTGTTGCTATACTGAGAAGCGATCTCAGGCTATGTCAAGGGATTAAAATGCTCCCTACCCAGCCTGGCCTGGAGATGCTGCCACGGCTCTGCAGAGCCCAGAGTTCCTCTTCCCATGCCCCTTCTTCATGAGGGTAAGGCCTGGTTTGGCAGGATGGCTGGAAAAAGAAGGGTATGCTTCTGGTAGCTGGCTGAGAATGTTAGTAAGCTGCTAATAAAAAGAAGGGATAATGTTATTTGATAATGTTATTAAGAGGCTGGGTTCTTTTGCACAGTAATTTTAAGTGTCAGAGATGGCAGCCTTCAGACTGCAAGTGCAGGGTGGTTTCGGTGCATGATGGAAAAGGCCTCCCCAACTCCCCATCTGCCCAAGCACACCCCGCCATTATGGCTGTGTAATGTGGGGTGCTTTGGAAATGGCAGCTAACTTCTTTTGCAGCTGGGATTTGTCAGGGGTTTGTAAAGTGTTTAAGCACTGGCTTCCTGATTTCAGATCACCATGAAAGAGCCTCCCTCCTGTTTATGTCCAGTGTTTGCGTGGGATTGTTCTTCACGCTGTGTGCTTTGGTGGTCCGCACGTCGTGCTCAAGAGACATCCAGAAATTGCACAGAAAGAAGGATCCCTTAATGCCAGAAAGTACCAGAGTGTACGGGAACAGTGAAAATGAGGAGGAGGAAGAGGAGGAGGAGGGTTCCTCTGATTCGGACATCCAGGATGGGATAGTGGAACTTTACAGACCTTCTTACTCAGGTTACAATTCAACAGAGGCAGCAGAACTGGCTGAAAGGATAGAGCGCAGGGAGCAGATTATACAGGAAATCTGGATGAACAGTGGTTTGGATATGACACCTCCTAGAAATATGGATACATTTTATATTAATGGACAATAAATGGCTTATTTTGGATGATGCCCTAGCCCTTTTTTTAAAAAGAAGAAATGTACCTTCTGTGAAGGAACATTTGTATCAATCATATAATTATTTGTAAAGTAAGAAGAAATATATGCAATAAAAGAGAGTTTCAAACCCTTGACTGTCTATAAAGCAATCTGTGACAAACCCTTTTACAGGCTTTCAGTTTTGGCATGTTAGGAATCACTTTCCACTGTAATTTGGGATCAACTGCCATATGCAGGTTAAGGAATATTAAAAAAGGAGAAAAGATATTTAAGTAGCGTAAGATGGAGAAGCACCTTCTGCATTAGGATATGGCACTTGTAACCAGTTCGTGTGCTGCAGCTCATAAATTAAATGAGAACGTGCTCTATTGATGAGAAATGTATTATTAATAGCATGAACAAGACAAAGTAAAATTAAACATAGGTTCTTGAAGCTTTTCTGCTGTTTCCTTAACCCAGCCTTTCCCTAATAAGACCCCTTCCACTGCTAACAGTGAGCGTTGGTACAGGAGGTTTAAGTTCTGCTCACTTGAGTCCAGTTGGTGCGGTTACTTAGAAGAGAGATATGAAAGAAGCCTCTCAGCCCCTCTGGGCTGGAAACTGACAAGAAAGAAGATCACAGTATTTCAGTGAAAATTTTCATGGTTCGAGAATTAGTTTCCTTAGTAGCAGCACTCTTGACTGTAATACAACAGCACCTGGGTCAGGCACACCGGCATAGAGAGACTTCACAATACCTCTCCAAGTCCCCTTCCTTCTTCCTTAAAGCGCAAGGCCAGCAGATAGGGCTAGCGCTAGGAAGAAAAACTCAGCTGAAGAATGGCCGGTAAGGGCAAAAATCCATCTGCATTCAAGACGTTCAGTGCCCTCCTGTTAAAGAAAAGGCACCATTCAAAGATACTACCCAAGATGTGATTCTGCTGCTTCCTGCACTGGCAAACTTGTGAAGCATGAGCTTGAAAATGGCTGTTCTCATGAAAGACTCTTGGAGTTGACACATACGAAGAACATTTACTTCCTAAGCGAAATGCTGTGCTAGTTTTTCTGATATTAAAGCATGGTTTAGAGCCAGCACTTGGTTGAAGGTTCTATTCTCAGGTGGT
This sequence comes from Myiopsitta monachus, assembly GCA_017639245.1. NCBI lineage: Eukaryota > Metazoa > Chordata > Aves > Psittaciformes > Psittacidae > Myiopsitta > Myiopsitta monachus. The sequence continues at coordinate 10,032,293 of CM029927.1, forward strand.
TTTTTATAAGATCATAATCTTCACTTTGAAACTGCTCAGCCAAGGCAGGTTTGGTTTCAGTCGGGCAGAAAATTCAACCAGAAATGTACTGAAGCTGAAAACACAACCTTCCTGTCTTTAAATAAAATGTCTCCAATATTTTAGCTGCAGTCCACAGGGAACTGACTGAACAAAAGGAGGAAAAATGTCACTTCCTATTGGTAATACTTCATGAGTTCATTGTGCTTTCCCGCTCAGACGCTGTGCGTTTAGGTAGAGTGAAGTAGTATGAAGCACTTGGGATGAAAAAGTGTGACATGACTTGTCATTTCCTACTGACACAAAGTCAAATTAAGCATGGGAAAACTTTAAAGGGAGGAAGGGGCTTGCTCAGATGACTAAGGCACAATCCTGTGCTCAACTGGAAAAATCTTAGCAGCAATTAGCATCCTATCAGCGGAAGGAAGAGCGGCTGAGGAGATGGACAGAGCGCCAAGGTCACCTGTGGCACTGGGAACTGCATGGAACACACGGCACAGCCCCGGAGTCTGGCGGCATGCCTGCTGGGACTCAACCCTTCCCTCTTCCAATGGAAGGTCATCATAGCCTCTGCTACTGCACAGTATTGATGAATAGGTTTGGATCTGGAAAGTCTCCATGCCTTTGTCCTGAGGGTAGAGGAAGGCAAGTTTTCCTTTTGCTGCCCTTGTCAGTAGGTGTGGGGCAGCTCTGGTCAGGAGCTGGCTCCTTCCTCCTGACTCATGGGGGCATGTGCCACCCATTTCCCAGTCACAAAGCAAGGAGACTGATCTGCATCCCAACAATTCCCCCTGCTGACAGACCGTATGATTCAAAAACTATCTCCTTCCTCCTACTGGCCCTCAGAAGAGGCTGTCAATGATTGCAGAGAGCAGGCTGGGCTCCAACACATGGTGAGCCAGGCTGAGGGCAGGGCCTCCTGGGGCTGCCCCTTCCCCAGCGCAGGGCCCTGCTCTGGCTGTCTCCCCAACACTGAGCCCCAGTGAAACTCCCTCCTGAAGAGCCCAGGGCCCACAGGCCATCTGATCTGTTTTTGGAAGTCATCTGTCCCGCAGGTAATCTTTATACTCACTAAAATCTGTGTATTTTCTTTCCTCATTCTGTATCTGTATGCTTCTGTGGGGGTTTCATCCTGAAGCTGACATTGTAACAGAAGCTGGGATTTAGTCCATCTACCAGACTTTCACTTTGCACAAGCCTAGGTAAAATCAGCACGTCCTAGGGGTGGCCACAGCATCACAGAAGGGTTGAGGTTGGAAGGCAGCTCTGCAGGGCATTTGGTCCACCATCCCTATCAAGCAGGGCCACCTAAGGCAGGTTGCCCAGGGCCGTGTACAGACAGCTTTTGAGTATCTGCAAGGATGGAGATTCCACACCTCTCTATGCAACCTGTGCCAGTGCTTTGTCACCCTCACAGCAAAAAAGCATTTCCTGATATTCAGAGGGAATTTCCTGCATTCCAGTTTGTGCCCATTGCCTCTGGTCCTGGCACTGGGCACCACCAGTCCTTCCCCTGTTTTGTTCTCTTCATCCATGCATGTATTTCATCCAATAGCTCCACTGTGGGGTTCCAAGCAGAAAACAGGGGTGCTCATTCATTCCTGGTGATGAAGCAATCAAAGGGGAAGCAGATCAGCACAAACCAGTCTGCAGCTTGGATGTTAGTCCCTTCCTTGGAGCAAAACCGCAGAATACTCCACTTTTCCCAACTCCTCATTCTCTCACCTACTTTTACAGTCCCAGAGGGAAAAAAATAAATCTTTTGACTTAAAGTGCTGAAAACCTCATTTTTCTGTGCCCTTTGATAGTTGCCTGTGAATGACTTCACAGACCTGATTCCCTCCTGATTTCCCTCCCCACCTGCTGCCACAGGCTGCAAGTAGGCAGTAAGGTTTCTGCAGATGCCAGAGTAGAGCTGGCTTCCCAACATGGAGCACTTCATAGCCTCTGGGAACATGTCTTGAGAAAAGAATAAGGTGCTCAATAATGCACATCTGTTTAAATACACCCTCCAACACGCTGACAAAGCCCTGTCTTTCACCTCCGCACCAGCAGTAACTCGGCAGCGCAGGGAAAGTGGCTTTTGCTCCAGACCGGGAGGTCAAGCTTCCCTCAGGAACTGTTCCCTTGACGGAGTTGGTTTTAGTCTGAACTTGGGTTGCTGCTTTTTCTGTCTGCATAAACTCGCCAGGTGTAACTGGGGAAAGCCATCAATTAGTGGCGCACCTCATTCCCAAATGTTCCCACAGCCTGAAAGGTAGAGTGAAAACAAGGAAGGAAAACCCCTTCTGGAATGACACCCTCTGCACAAATAGCATCCAGCACAGAAACCAGAAAACTAACGGGGACTGTATTCACCTGACCCAAGCCCCCACAAGTTAGGATTTTATGGGAAAACACAGCATATGGCCATTAAAGAGAAACGGTACAGGGAGCCAGGCTCCTGTCAATGGCACATCTGCTTTACAGGAACAGGAGCAATGGTAAGAAGCAGCTGGATTTAGCTGGTTATTAGTAGAATGTGTAAACCAAAAAAACCAAGAGGCAGAAATGCCATAGCCGGTATTTACTTCATTTCAGGCTAATGGTGCCACAGGGCAGCAGCAATGCTATAGAAGGGCATTTGGCACGGGCAGCAGGATGGAGTTTCAGCAGTAAAACCCCTGCAACTGCCCCAAAGAGCAGCCTAAGAAGAAAATGTTGCAGAGGGGAGCTTGCAGGTTGTTTTACCATAATTACTAGGTTCATGCTATGTGCACAGGGGAATGATGTGTTTGAAGATGATATGACCAAGCATTAGCACCTGAACTTGCTGGAAGGCAACATGCAGCGCTGGTGTGGCTGTTTGAACTCCCCAGTCCTGCTTTTAAAATAACCCAGAGCTTACCACCAGGAATCAGGAAGCAGTAAATAAATCCTTCCGAAACCCACAGCTTTTATCAGCAGCCACTGAGGTGTGGCCCTAACACTTGTGTGATGCCATGGCCAAAAGTCCCCAGCATCACCCCAGTGATTTGGAGGAGGTGCCCGTGATGTGCTCAGTGGCACCCTGGTGCCCGAGGTGGTGGGGAAGGAAGGTGCAGGTAGGGCTGGGGGCAAGGGCAGAGATAGAGCAACCTGGGGAAGCAAAAACTGGAACAGTGAAAGCATGTGTGTGAGCAAGGAGCGAAACCAGGTGTGGAAACCATCCAGCTGGCTTCATCTGCACGCTTGGAAAGCTGAAGTATAAATGACCACAAACGGCCTCTTCTGCAAGGTGCCTGGCTGAGTAACGGCATAACTCAGGCACGGCCCAAGGCAGGGGATTTCACGTTGCCTGTGCTCCCGTCTGTGGTAGGTTTTCTTGGGCTCCCAAAGCCCACCCAGACAGTGTGAAGCAATGGGAATTGCTTCACTGACTCCAGTCAGCTTTGGGACGAGCCCTGCAAAGCACCACTGAGGCTGTAGTACTGTTGTCCTCAGAGGAGGTGTGGGTTTGGGATCTGAATTCCAGCTCAGGAGCATGAAAGCAACACAAAAACCCTGCCAGGGAGCATGGCTCAGCGCCATGTTTGCAGCCTGCAGAGCCCCACGCCAACACGTCATGCTGCCTGGGCCTATGCCCAAAACACCCAACTGCTGGTGTGCCTCACCCCTCAGTTTCAGTGGTGCTGAGGGTGCTCCCTGCTCTGCTGCTGTCACTTCCAGACACGAAGAGAAAGTGGAGCTCCTCCTCGGCCACCCCAACAGACCCCTGGGCAACTGCCCCACAGGGGTCACCGATGATCTGGGAGCCCTGAGATACCCCTGGCAAACCAAGTCTTCCAGCCGCCTCCTGCAGCATTAGGGACCTATCTGTTCCCTGGGGTTCTTATTTCTGGGAGAAAGAAAAAAAAAACCAGCCCCAACATGTGGTTGGCCCAGCGCTGTAGTGAAAAAACAATCCTTTTCCAGCACTGTGGAAAATGGCAGGACTTGAGGGAGGCTTCTCATGGAGAAAGGATACAAATCCCAGCTGGGTGTTACAAACAGCTCCGGTGACACCCTGGTTACAGCCTGGGCAGGCATCAGATGCTGGAAATGTGCCTTCAGATGCAAAGGGCCCCTGAGAAATACACATCCAGCCAGAGGCTGTGAATTAGTGGCTGTCCATTAGTGACTGCCCATTAACAATCCCTGTTACAGAGTATTTGCAGCTGTAAAGGATCACCAGAGTGCCAGCCACCGGGAGAGTGCTGACCCAGCCCTATACAACTCCTCAGGCTCTTTTTTCAGATCATTGCATTTTCAAGACCATGTATTTTTAAGACCTGAAGACATGATGGTGATGCGCAGATGCTCTTCTCCTGGGGTTCTTCTCCTGCTTGAAAGCATCAGGCAGAGCTCACACCTTCTTCACGGAATAGAGTCAACCAGCTGAGAGATAAAAATCCATAGCAAACCTTAGTAAGTCCAGCCCCAAGGGAGCTGCCTACTGTTTTTCTTTTGAAGAATTAGGATCCTGCGGCTGCATCTAGGTCCAAACCAGGCCCTTTTCCAAGTGTGTGGTGGGACGAGCAGCCCTCAAGGGGTCCTCCCAACCTAAAATGTTTCATGAGCCTGTGACCAGCTCTAAGCACACCTGGAAGCCAGCCTTTGGAACTGCAACAGCTCTGCTCTCCAGGCTTTTGGCTGCATTGCAACTCCACTGCTCTGCTGATCTATTTGCAGGAAAAACTTAAAACAGGGATTCCAAAAAAATTCCTCATCAGGCAAGAGGTGAAACGTCCTTTCTGAATGAGGCTGCAGGGCACTGCTGGAGGAAGGAGAGGCAGGAAGAAACAGAGCTGCATACTCACAACAGCGCTGGTGACTATTACAGGTTGAATCCTTGAATTGCAGGAGCTGTGGCCTGGGGTGAGAAAGCAAAGCAGAGTTGCTATCTCACCACTTTGGCAGTGGGGCCCCCAGACCTTCCCATTGTACCATGGGTGGTGGCTGGGTGCTGATCATCAGAACAAAAAAATCCCCACACACCAATTCTTAATTGTAACATTATAAGTACTTGGCTGCATTACTCAGCCTTTGCTGAGAACTATTCTCACAAATACAACCTTCGGGGTAAAACAATAATTACAATTTATTTTTCCTTGAGGAAGTGCCAGATTTCCTATGTTTGCTATAAACTTCCTCATTCCCAGTAGAACCCCGCTGCAGCTACTGTATGGCCTGTCCTCACTGGAGCATGGGATAGGGACGTGCACAGCCATTGACACAGGCGGGCGGGTGGGTCACAGAAGTGCACACATGAAGGGGGCAGCCCACGGGTGCCCTGGGCCACTGCTACCCCATCAGCCAGCACATAGACATGGCAGGTGAGGACAGGAACAGCCAGAGGAAAGGTGTGAGCTCGTGCTGGTGATTCCTGATGCGCACACCAATGACAGCCAGGCAGGTGGATGCACTTTGTTGCATCTTCCTCCAACACCATCTGCTGGCAGGGAGACCTAGCTGTCAGTGGCGATGGGTGTCCTCTGCTTTCTGACAGGGCTTGTAGCTTCTTGCAGTGGAAGATGCAAAACCCAGCTTGATGCTACAAACGACTCTGGTGACATCCTTGGCAGACATCAGATGCCTTCAAATGCACAGGACACCCGAGAAATACACATCTAGTGGGGGGCTGTGCATTAGTGACTGTCCATTAGCAATCCCTGTTGCAGAGCAATCACTGTAAAGGATCACTGGCATCCAGCTGTGGGGGGAGTGCTGGCCCAGCTGGGTGCAACTTCCCAGACGCATTCCAGACCTTTGCAGACTCCCATAAGTTGTCAGTGCTCAGCAGGAACAAGAGCTACACCCCAGCGGGTCAGTGCTGCTGAAAGCAGCAGCTCCAGCTCCCTGGGCTTACTGAGCCCTCACCTCAAGCAATGCATTGGGGACAAGGTTCTCACTGCTCTGCTAGGGTCACCTGAGCACAAAAGCAGCCCACCACAGACACCCCATCCTGCAGCATGCAAACAGCCATACCCTCATGTCATTTGTAAAACCCGCAATAGGGCACAATGGTCTGTGGTCAGAGGAGTTGGGAACAGAGAGGGAAATGTCACTGGAGTATCTTAAAACACAGTGTGTATTAGTCTCACCCTGCTCTAAGGCTTTCCAGTACAACAGCCAAATTCCAGTTCCTCAGCAGCTTTTGCCCATGACCCTCATGCAGTGAAATAATACAGGACAACACATTCATGGAGTCAGAAGAGCCCACTGATGGGCACAGGGCAGACCTGGAGTGGCAGCAGCATCCCAGGGCAGAACAGCACGCACCCCACACCACAGGGAAGCATGGCTGACCTCCTGGGGAGAAGCAGTGCTGGAGCCATGTCTCTACAAAGCCAAGTGTCAGTGCTTTGCTTCCTCTCATACTCCTGTCCAAGGAAACCTCAACAGCACATTAACGACTGTAATGGCATTAGCAACTCTCACAACACATAATACAAACCTCCATTAATCATAATGGTGATATGGCCACAGAACAAACATCTTAGCAATGTTCTCCTGTGTGTATCCTCTGATAGAGAATGGATTTTCCTTCTGGAAGGGCCCATTTACTATCAAACTTCCAGAAATAAACAGTTTAGAAGAAAGATAAACCCCTTTCACAAATTCACAAACCTATGTGTGGTGTTCCTATTTCATAATTCTCAGATTCTTTAGATGTTTAAATATCTACAGGCTTTGCTTTGTTCCTGAACTCTTCCATCTTTTTCCAGTAAGTTCACTCAATTTCAGCCATAGTAAATGAATCCAGCAGATCCACAGATGCTGTCAGAACCCAAGAGCATTGATCCTATGGACAGTTTTCTCAGCTAAAGAAGAAAACAGGCCAATTAAATCAGAGAACAGCAGTCAAACGTATGCAAAATAAAATGGCATTCCTTCTGCATGAATTATTTCCTAGGCTTGCTTTTCCCTCACTTTTAGAGAGGAAATGACAATATTATAAGCACCATAATCAAAGGTCCCGTTCAAATACCCTCCTCAGAATCCCCTTATAATGGTAATTTAGAAGTCCCTTTTTCACTGAAACAGTAACTCCCACAAGCCTTGGAAAGACAATAAAACCTCTTGTGCTCCTTTGACATGTTTGCCTGTTGCAGAGAACTCTGCTGGGAGGAAGGTGCTAGCAATGCTTAAGGGTTTTGTCACGGAAAACCAGTGACTTGCAGTCATGGATGTGCAGCGGGGCTTAATGAGGGAGATCCAAGGAGTACAGATACTGTGCTGCTTGTATTATTTTCATTTTGCCTCCTCTGCTATTGAATATTTTCCTGGTGTCGAGGACATTAAACCAAATGGCCAAAAGCCAATGATGACATCAGTTATTTACAGGACTGGGAGCCCACAGAACAAACTTCTCAGAATAATACTAATCTAAGATGAAAGCTCTATTTGTGAGAAGTATTCAGATGGATATTTTCAAGCAGTCATTATAACTGATCCAAAACATCTGGGAAGCTTCCTGCCAAGGCCACTGAGCTCAATGCAGTTACAAAAAGTAACTAAAAAAAGCTACTTTCAAATGACAAGGAGCAGGCACATAAGCACTCCCACTAAGGAACTGTTCCAAGGTGCAAAAATGCCAATAACTGAGCCTGCTGGGAAAGGTCACGTTGCAACCACTGATCCTGGAGCAGATCTCCACCTCAGGTAACTTATGGACAGTCTGTCTTCTGCGAATCTCCCTCCCAGGTCGGCAGGACAAAACCCACAGGCAGGGCTGGCGATCCACAGTGGCTTGTTAAACAGATAAGAAGAGATTTCAGAGAGGAGCTATGGGAGTGGTTCAGAATCTCCAAAGAGCTGCACAGGACACTGACTTTCATCTGATGAAGCGCTAGAACAAAGGGTTCTGGTAAAACACACCCTGTTTTCTTGCCACATAGAAATAATTCCAAGTAGCTTTTAAACATAAAACATGACAAGTCTTGCAACTTAGAAAAATCCATATATTGATTTTGGTTTTTTTTTTTGTAAAAAAACCATGTTACTGTAAAGTTGATATTCAAGAAAGGCTGTCAGACACCAAACTTCCCTAAAAGGATCAGTGGCTGAATTAAAAACATCATGAATAGTTCTGAACAGCGTTAATTCTCTTTCCTCTGTTCAATCTTCCAACTGTGAGTTCAGCAAACACTTCAGTTCAACTTAACCAGCATTTCTTCAACCACACTAATACTTACAATGATATCTTTTTCATCACCAAAAAACAACTAGCAAAACAGTTTGCTATTTTACAATGACTCAAACCAGCAGAAAGATTTAAGCAGCAAATACTGAGTACGCTGGAGAGTCACAGCCAGGTATTTTTAGGGAACAGTCAACAACCACAGAATTTACTTCCATCTTGTTGCGCTTGGACTTAATGCACTGATGAGCAAACTGCCTGTTCGAGACTGACGTAGCTTGTGAACACGATCTAGGTTTGGTTCAGGTGGAAAAGCAGCAGATGCATGCAGGGGTAACTTGGTATCCTGAAGTCTATAGCAAACTGCAAAATGAACATCCTTAGCTGGCTTGCCTTTCCGTGCTGCAGAAGTGAAAAAGTGGATGTTCTCAGCTCCCCTCTGCCCTAGGGACAACTGCTCTGGGGTGTGAAGGAACACATCATTTTAGTTGTTGGCTGCGAGTGCCCACATCAGCTCACCTCATTTTAAAACACTCAGAATTTTCAGGGTGCCCCGGCTTTCCATTGCTCAGTGACCTGATGAGGGTGCACATCTGCCTCCACCGAAAAGCATCTCATTTGAGTACAGAGAAGTCTGAACATGTAAAACTTGAGCAACTTGTTTCTATACATTAATTATCTACATAGATAATTCTACAGATTTCATTATCTACTAGTCACATGGTATCCCAAATCAGAGCCCTCCTTTCAAAACCAGGCACATTTGCTTCAAGTTTACTAGCATTAGTCTTGAACCCAGAACTGACTGATGATACATTTTAGAAGTGGTAACATGATCACAAAATCATCATCATAGAATGGTCTGTGCTGGAAGGGATCTTAAAGCTCTTCTAGTTCCAATCACCCTACCATGGTTAGGGACACCTTCCATGGGCAGGGACACCTTCCACTAGACAAGTTGCCCAAAGCCCCATCCAGCCTGGCCTTGATACTAAACATCAAGCACACCGTGGAAACACTCTCTGATAAATTCCATGATTTCTCAGTTTTAAAATGCTGATTTGTTAGAAACCGAACACTTCTAATCCACTCATAATCTTAGAAGCACTTCAATAGTAGAGATCAAGCCCTATTAAATTTGGCTTTTATTGCATCCAACTGTATCTAATCTACTTGCAAATGACACTTCTGTAAACAAATTTCTGTCAATCTTCTGTCAAAGCACCAGGGCTAACAGCTTGTTACACTGAATCAGATCAACAGGCTGGCTTCCAATGTCAATGGAAACTGAACCGAAAGAATGAAAATGAAGCATTCTCCAAGGACTTTTGTGTTATTTGTGCTTATATAAAAATATTTTCTTTAAACAACTGTGAAAAGAGACGGTTTGGAATTAGCTATTGAAATGCAAACAAGCACATAAAAGTCACTGACTTCCCCTGGACTAGCCTGATAAACTGATTCCTTATAAAATAAGAACCACACCATCTGAAAGAAATACAAGAATCAGGGAGAAAGTATAAACACCATTCAAAATGATACCAAACATTCTACTGCTTATTTATTAGATTTATTAGATATATTATCTATTAAACAGTTTAACATTTTGGTATTCAAATTCAAAGTTTCTAATAAAATAGCAAACTTCAACAGGATTGATTCCGTTCTTTGTGGAGACAAGGACTGCTACAGTTACACAGAAATGTAAATGTCTACTGAAAACCTACCAGTGAAACAGGCACCTGCTACGGAAGAGACACCTCCAGCTTTTGCCAGAAGAATCCACCACACACAAGGTAACTCCTAATTGCAAACAAGTTTATCAACCAACAGCTTAAAGAGGCAAAACAGTGTCTGCAGAGCTTCATCTCGGACCCCACTTGATGTCTTTTACACCATGAAACTGCCTTTTCAAAGCATGGTTATCTGCCCACTCTGCATTTAGAAATGAGTCGTCATCATCCTCTTCTAGTTTCTGTAAACAGAACCAGCAGTAACGAACATAACCTGCGGTCAGGGTCCAAAACAGCACAGCTCACATGCACTAAAAAGACACCGTTACCTTCAGCTCCTCCTGCTTTCTGTAGTAGTACAGCATCATCTGTTTTTGCTCTTCATGACTAATCAGAGGTTCACGCCCTGGAGCTCCTTGTCCTTTCTGAAAGGGAAATCGTAAATTTTATTTAGGATGGCAGTTGCAATACAAAAGAGAAGCTGCCATGGAAAGACAGCAAGACATTTCTTCAGAAAAAATGATTTCCCAAATCTAGTTAAGGTCCCTCAGGACAGGAAAGTAAATGCTGGGAAACTTCTGCTGCATCCAAGTGAGAATCATTTAGAATCATTTTTTCATCTCAGCATCTGAATCATGCTGCCAATTTTGTGGACATCAATGAAGCCTGCAAACAAGATTGAGTCTATTTTACTTAAACTTCCACTCTAAAAGAAGTAATAAACCTCTTTAGTTTAAGGCTGTTCTAGATGGCTCAGGATGGGCCCATCCATCTTTAGCTCCCCTGCTAACACAGATTCAAGATGGCATATGAATTATTAAAGCAGGGAAGGAAGGCAGTTACAAAACATCACAAGTAAAAGACATTCGATTTGTTACTACAAATAAAAGATTTTTTTTTTTTTCCAGGCAAGTGTCCTCATGGAAGAAATGACGTGCGCAGCAGAAAATAGCTGATGACAGCTACTGTCAACAACAGCAAACAGAACTGTTTGAGTTGATATGGCGAATCCTCTCTGGAACAAAAAACAGGGGTCTGAGGTGGTTTAATTTAGCTCTCCAACCCAAGGATGCCAGCATGCCTTGCCAGACAGGAAACCCCTGTGCTACTTTGCATTCTCCGAAGAGGTACTAAAATAATCTAATTAAACAGTAAGACAACTTTCCTGGGAGCCTACACTTCAATGGCTTTGAGCTGTCACACTGTTTTCAGTGACCCTGATGGGAAAGAGAAAGCAATTCTGGTTTTCTAAATGATAAACACATAAATCAGTTGACTTATCTTTGAGGAATTCTATTACAGACACCTGCAGACAGTAAGATCTGTCATAAACATTAATGCCTTCTCCGGGCCAGAGAAGCTCTCACTAACATGGAAGTGAAGTGCAGCTCCAGAATAATTCATAGCTACAAGTAAGTTCTCCCAGACATCTGACATCCGCAAAAACACCCTCTGAATGTGATTTTATGTATATAGAGATACATACACACAAACACAGTGAGCACCTTCAGACAAAGCTCTGAAAATGAACTGAAACACCAAACGCTTTTCCTTTGAGTACGGTATTCTCACCAGTGATGAAAACAACTGCACAGTTAGTATAAAATAATTTTGTCCAAAAAACAATGAACAGTCCCAGTAGCTTGGTACTAATTCTGATATTGCAAGAACATGACCACTGCATGAGACACCAGCATAGACCTAATGACTAACTCTTGCTGAAGCATCAGGCATATGAACAGAAGAGTAGCAGCAGAGCTTTGCCTCCTTTTGGCTCATAATTCCAGAGGATAAAGGGAAGCCACTGGGGAGACCTTACAGCAGCCTTCCAGTACCTAAAGGATGCCTACAAAAAATCTGGAGAGGGACTTTTTACAAGGGCATGTAGGGATAGGACAAGGAAAAATGGTTTTAAACTGACAGAGGGGAGATTTAGTTTAGATATTAGGAAGAAATTCTTTACTACGAGGATGACGAGACACTGGAACAGGTCGCCCAGAGAAGTTGTGGCTGCCCCATTCCTGGAAATGTTCAGGGCCAGGTTGAATGGGTCTTTGAGCAACACAATCCAGTGGAAGTTGTCCCTGTCCATGGCAGGGGGGCTGGAACTGGATGAGCCTTAAGGTCCCTTCCAACCCAAACCATTCTACGATTCTAAGACTCAGACCAGTTCATAATTAATGCAGTAGGCCTCATCTACATCACCACATCTGACAGCTGGAAAGTCTAATTTCTTTTTAAAAAAGTTCAACTGGAAGCTTGAATAGCACAACTGGGTGGTACAGGCTCAGCAGCATTTTCTTCCTTCTAGCACTCAGTGAGTTCTCACTAAACACTTTGGAAGATCATGTCCACATTTCCAAGGCAATTGAGCCTTGGAACACTTTGAGGACTGGCCATCAAGAAACTCAGGACATCACAGGCAGAAAATTACTGAGTTACAGACACTGTTTTTTGGACACTGAACATACTGAAACAGTGTTAAGACGTACCCACACCACATATGCACAAAACATTTAAACTTTTTTAAACGCCAGAATGCAGCAAGAAGAAACTTCACAAGTATAATTAGAAAAACTGGGCAGACTGAATGACTGTATCTGTTCAGTGTTCTGCACTGACATGGAACTGAGAGCCAGCTGAGGTTTTTTAAACTTTTCCATTGTATTTCATCTATTTTTAAATACCTCTCCACTGTACTTTAGAACAGTGCTATGGAGCAAGTAATAGCAACTACAGGATTTAACTGACAGGCAAAGGAACAACGAAAGAAAAATTTGGAACACAACAAATTAAAGCCTCAAAACAGATGGACAGTTTTAAGATACTCAAGTTGGAACTAACATAATCCATTTTATACACCTATGGACAATTCTCTTTACAGAGAATGACAGCCAAAGGTGTGTAACTTGTAAAGGAATCTCCCAGCGATACTTACTTTCTGTATCTTGACAATGATGGTTGTTTTCTCATTTTTGCCTATATAATCAGAGAGCAACTTCGTTTCATTCAACTCCTTTCCTGCCCACCATAATTGTGCTTCCGATTCTTCTATAACCTCAAGTCCAGCCTGTGATATATAAACAAACAAGGTAAAGTGTTGGGGTGGTTGTTTGGGTTTTTGTGTGTGTGTGTTTTTGTGGTTCTGTTGTTTGCTTGTTTCTTGTTTTTCAAAACTATAAAAATTTTCTGGAAAAATCTCTTTGGAATTCCGAACAGAAAGGCCACTGTAATATCCTTCACATCCCAACAGATCTTGATTTAACATAAGCATTTTGGGCAATAAATTCTCAACACTGCCATTAGAAAGAAAAGATAAGCTAATTAAAATAAGTGCTAGACTTACTTGAACTTTGTGTGCAACATCTGAAATAAACTTAATTCATCTATTTCTAGTTAAGCTATTGCTCTGCTTTTACATAAAGCTATCAGACAAAAATATAAAACAAAATTTGTCATGAAAGTACACATAACCTTCATTGATTAAAATAGAGAACAGCATGGCTGTTTAGCCAGGCACTACATATAATGCAAATACATTACTGCATACATGAGTTCCTGACAAGTCTTCTTTATCTTCCAACTCCATCCTAATTGGATCATGTGGAGGCAATCCCATTGGATACACAATCATCACAGCCCCTCGGAGCTGGTCCAATGCATCTTTCACCATCTCCATATTAACACACACATTGGCCTGAACTTGTTTCTGAAATACAGGCAAGGATCATTGGTAATTAAAAAAAAACATGCAGAAAGACTTTGCTTTGTAGTCAGTTCAAAGGTTCAACAGTGGGATATTTGAGCAAAGCTAACTGCTGCACAAAGATATTACGAGTGCTAATTTCCTTGTTTGAATATTGACTTCTGAATACATCACTTTTGCCCCCTCTATACAGGCTGGTTACACTGAAGGGGATGGGAGAAGAAAAAAAAACAAAAAGAGAAGATATCTTCACTAAATTCTGCAGGAAGCATTTAGTAATGCCTGTTGGATACAGGCATTCAAACAAGTGTGCATATTGACCACAGAAGCTGGATGGGGAGACTTTTGTTCCAAGTACTTGTGATTCATGAATATGATTCAAAACACTAGAATTCAAGTGAGGGCTACAGAGGGGGCCTAAAACTTGAGGAATAAAAATAGAGCACATGTGAGCAGAACAGTGAAGCTTGGCATATTGCACAGCTTACACAGAGATCCGCAAGATCAAGTACTTGAAATCATTCCAAACCCAACTGCAACAGATAGGGGAAAAACAAGATGCAGCTGGAAGAGAAGAAAGAAAAGTTTTTAAGGATTTAACAGTTTCAATATTTTAAGTAACAAGTTTTATGAAAGAGTAAGAGAATACTGCCTCCTTGTGGACATTCTTAAACTTATTAACTGGCAATTACTTCATTTACATTATTATAAAGTAATGAACCTAACAAACCACTTCTCCAACGATCCTCAGCTTCATTCACCAGTGAATGGCAGAAGTAATAATTTCAGGAGTAAGTCAACATGCAGTGTGGGAATTCTGCAACTTTTTACTGTAAATGACAATATGGTATACAGTTGGAAGTTAAATCCAGGTAGACCTGCAAACTGGAGACCAGACCTGCAGATATTTTTGACTCAAGTAGTAAAACTACGTATTCATTTCCTCCCCGTTTTTAGAAATAGAGCTGATGAGATGCAATGCAACATAAAGAAAAAAAAAAAAGGCCATCTGGAGAAAATCTTTATAGTCCAGAAGCTTTAATCTACAACATCTCTCAGTTTGTGTATTTTGTATTTTTCCTGAGACTCAGAACAATTTGGCTGAAATCCTGCCTTAATTCAGGAAAGGTCTGCTGCAACTCAGCTCACTGGAAGTGCTGCCAGGCACTCCTCTGCTTGCCTCCATGAGGCCTTTGGAAACACTGAGCTGCTCACTCTAAATGACTGAGCTGATACTGTTAACAAAACAGCCAAGAAGGCCAATTTAAGTACACAGGCAACACTAAAAAATCAGCAACATTATCTATTTGCATAACTGCTTTAAAACTGTTTTAAAGTTCTACACATACCAACTCCCAGAACGGTAAGGGCAGAAAGGAGAAAATTACTTGCAGATGTTGACAAAAAAAGAAATCTGATAATAAATATTATGCAATTGTGTTTCAAAGTCTTCCAAAAGCTGAGACACAATATAAAGCACCTACAGATTTGGTAAAGTGAAGTTGAATAATTGAGACCACAGTCCCATCAGGGCATACCCTTACGCTTATCTTTAAATACACAAACCCGTTGGGACTGAGCAGGATTCCAACTGCTTGTAAAACCAAGGCCTAATCTAAGAGATTAGAACACATTTTTTAATTAATTATATATAAAACCCAAAAGACTATGTTAATGAGCAAAAGGTATTTTATTTCAGGAACATCACAGAATGAAGTTAATTTTTCACCAGAAAACACGACAAGCATTCATCTAAAGAATGCACCAATAGCAAACCAAGAGCATGTGGACAAAATTAAATGCAATTTAATCATCCAATGTGGTCTTAGCTGCCAGCATTCACTTGGAGTTTAATATAAGACTCCTTAACTCGTTGAACCAGCTTGCCAAAAGCCATTAAGAAAATCATTAACAGAAATGTCAGCTTTTATTACACTATTCACACCACTACATATTATTACTCAAAAATTATCAGTCCCTTGCACTGAAAAAAGCCTGTTTTTTCTTAAGCTGCCCAACTACATAGCACCCATTAAGGAAGTCCCACATATCACGTTACTTCAGAAAACTTACCCGAGAGATTAATGCCTTGGCTTCCTCTACCGTCTTCTTTATAACTTGCTGCATTTTTTCATTTGGAGCTAAAAAAAAGAGACACATATTTAATAGACCACACTCAGTACAAAGAAACCAAGTAATTGGCCTGTCCAGGTTTGCTCTACTCTAAGCAAATGAACCATTGTTAAATCTCAAATCAAGAGAGATGCTACTAAGTTGCAGTCTACTTAACACTTTGATAGCTCATTGCTGTATTTCTTACTAATTTAAAACAGTATTTCTCATGGGAGAGCCAAATTTACTTTTCCACAAAGAAATCTGGCTGGCATTTGGAACCTAATTTGGGACAAAAGTACCAAGTATTACCACAGCTATTATCTCATACTCTGCACAACCAAAACCAAGACTCTCTTTTCCATGCTGTACTTACAAATATTGTGGGCTGTACTGGCAGATGTGCTTTAACTAAGGACAACAGCTTGGAGTTTTCTGATTTTTTCCAATTAAAATTTCAACCTAATGTAAAACGCAGTTTTGCAAATATAATGTGCATTTCATATCATAGTTACCTATTTTAATTATTAAAAGCCTCTCCTCAAATACAAAAAAAAATCCAATTAAATCATACCCATTCACAGCTGAACACTTAAATGCATCATTTGATGGTATTTAGTTTGGTCCACATTTACACACTGTTCAACATTGTAACTTTGTTAATATTACAAAGCTGTCCTCCCACTAACAAATAAATGACAGAGTACAACTACAAGTAAAAGTGCTCCTGTTCTTACCTTAAAGTTGATGCAAACTTTCACTGTAAGGCCTGACACTGCTAACAACCATACTTTGTCTGCATGCCTATGTACAAGATACTCAGCTATTTCTGAGAATACAGTTAGGAGGGAAAACGTTTAGCTATAAAATAAACTCTTAAGTTCAGCAAAGGCTTAAACATGGTTGGGCAGCATATTGTGATAGAAGAACTACTGCACCCCAAATAAGACATTTGAGTAAACTAAAGGGCTGCTGACCCACCAGTTGTGGCGCCTGGAATACAGGGACAGACAGCACAGAATCAGAAAAACAACCTGCCAGTGTATCTCAGAACCTGTACATTTACAATTAATAAATTAAACAGTCAAAGTTGCTTCTGATAACTCTTTACTCTTTGGAGTTCGCTTCCAAGTACTACAGTCACAAAATTAGACAGCATATGTGCTAAAGAGATACACTACTATTTAGGCTTTTAAATCAACCATTACACCAGGTCCTAACCCAAGGCAGAAGTCTTATGTAAGTAACGGATAGTTTAGCTAATCTATTGTGGAAACAGGCTCCTGAAATAGCTGCCACTTAACAAATCTATAACTGCTTTTAATATGGTTTATTTATAGGATGATTTTTATAATTAGCAAATGAACATGAGCTGGCTAACATGCTGGCCTGAAATCAAATCTATACTTAGTACCTACTCAGTTTTTAATTCTTCCTGGACAAGGAGGTAAATGAGAAAGATCCCAAATTGCCATTTTTATGTTCCTCACTATGTTATAGGTTATCTGTGTCTACAGAAAAGAAACATCTACATTTGATTTACCGTGTCCATTTCTTCGCCCAATTTCATCCTTCTTGAAGACACTTCCACCACTTGGTACACACTTTTCTGCCCACTCATCCTTTAACTTCAGTTCTTCGATTTGCTCATCTGTCAGTCCTTGCATATTATAAGGCAAGTAAACACCATGCTCTGCCAGCTCCTCCATCTCTTTAAAGCATACAGAGAACAAGATTTTAAAAATCTGTGTTATTGAGACACACCAGTTACAAAAGCTTTTCACGTTATGCATATGCAGGCAAACCTTACTCCTAGCCTTTAGTTTTAAAGAGCTAAGTAAATGGAATAAAGAGTACAGTATATAAATACATAGATATATATGCTGCAATTACATTCACATTTCCCACATACATGAAACAATGTAACAAATGACACAGCGCAGGTATACAAACCTATGTGATATTTGCAGGCCATAAACTTTTTCTCTTTGGCATTTCCTTTATCAGCTCAAGCTGACACCTTTTTCTAAGTACTTTCGGGAAGGCAAATTTTTCAAAATGGAAAAAAACCCGCATTTTATTGTTATATAGTAATTAATTTCTTTTCAGTTGAGAAAATATGTGAGTGGGCTACCTATAGGTTTGTCCATGAGGACTACTAAAATAGGTGTCCCGGTTTCAGCTGGGATAAAGTTAGTTTTCTTTCTAGTAGCTGGTGCAGTGTGGTGTTTTGGATTTAGTCTGAGAACAATGCTGATAACACACCTAAGGCTTTAGCTGTTGCTTAGTAATGCTTAGTCCATGAGGACTTTACAGTCTCTCATGCTCTGCCAGTGAGGAGAGGCAAGGGAAGCCAGGAGGAAGCAGACAGGACATCTGACCCAAACTAGCCAAAGAGTTATTCCATACCACAGCACATCATGCCCAGTATATAAACTGGGGGGAGTTACCTGGAAGGCCCAGACTGCTGCTTGGGTTGGGCTGGGTATCAGTCAGCACATGGTGAGCAATTGTATTGTGCATCACTTGGGTTTATTGATTATTTTTTTCCCTTTCTCCCTGTAGCTTTATATTCTCTTTATATTCTCTAATCATTATCATACTGTACCTCAGTTACTAGACTGTTCTTATCTCAACCCGTGGGATTTACATTCTTTCGATTCTCCTTCCCATCCCGCCTGGAGGGGGGCAGTGTGAACGGGAGGTGAGCGAGCAGCTGCGTAGTACTCAGCTGCTGCTAGGTCTAAACCACAATAGCAGGAGAAGGTGGGAATTTACACATGGCTTAGCGTTTCTGATGTGTTGTTTGCACTCTCATAAATTCAGGGGAGGATGGTTTATCTGCTGCTAAACTGCGTGTGAGGGGCGGGGGCCGGGAGAGAGAGGAGATCGGCTGCCGGTGGGCGGAGGCCGGCGTGCCGGTACCTGAGCAGAGCCGCTGCACCTTCAACCTGCCATTGTAGATGCGGGCGACGAGTGGCGCCAGGTCGGCGAGGCGGGTGCTACCGGACACATGAAGCAGGAACTGGCTCTCGTCGCCACGCTTCACGTGCAGCCGCACCATGGCGGAACTGAGACGGCTCCGCGCCTGCAAGACGAGAGGAGGAAGGGACCGCCACAGGCCGTTAGGGCCGTCGCAGCCACGCCCACCACAGCAACGGATCCGCGTCCCTGGATACCGGCGGCGGGCGGGCGGTGGGAAAGGCCGCTCCCGGCGCTCCCCGGCAGCCTTCCTTCTTCCCGTTCTGCTTTCTCTCCCTCTTTCTCTCCCTTTCCCCCTCCGTCCCTCCCGCACCGGTCCGAGCCCCCACCGGAGCCGAGAGCAACCGCAACACCCACAATGAGCCAGCACTACCCGTCGCCTCTTCCGCTTCCGGCCCTCCCGCTGCCGTCATCGGAGCCGCTTAAAGGGCCCGCACCATCCTCCCAGTGCCAACTGGGAGCACGGGGAGCCGCGGCGCGCCTCCTGCGCAGAGAGAGGAAGCTGATCCCATACGGGCAGGTATATGGGGTGGGTGCTGTGCTGCAGCGCAGCAGCTCCGGGATAGGGCCGGCCGTGGTTGCTGCGTGCCACAAGCGAGAAGCCGTTACACTGCACAGTGATTGACCCCAGGGAACACAGAACCCATGGAAACATGTGGAGCGTCTCTAATTTTAATTCTCGTTATCTTCAGAACTCCTGCTAGTAATTATTGTCGTTAATACACGTTACAGTGGTTAGCTATAGATATATTCACACACTATATTTCTGGAGATTTCTGGTGATGTTTGCAGGACGTCGCTGTCAGTCTCCGTGATCCTGTAAAGTGTAGAGGTGCTGTATACCAGGTACAGTTTAGCCAGTAGTTTGTAATCACTGTAATTAAATACTCAACAAAGAACATATTTATCACATTAACTCCCACTAGCAAAAATTTCCCCAAAAATTGTTTTGAAATAACGTAAGAATATACCAAAACACCAATCACACAGATGTTTATAGCAACAGTTTAAAACAAGGGAATTCACACACTGAAGCACACAAAAGAGTATAATACCACTGCTGTGTAAAATGTACAAGTGCTGTTTAATGGCCTGAACAGATACAAAGCGCAATAGAAAACTCACTATCCCAACTGCAGCTCATGGCCAACCATACACTGTTCAAAGGAAGAGTGGATTATTTCATAAATAACCTTTTGATAGCATTTAAAAAAAAGTACTCGCACTGTGTGTTTTGCTACTATAAATATAACGCTAGCGTGTTGTGTTTCAGTCCCTGGTTTTGCAGAACCAGTACAGTTTGTTCGCAATTAAGCCAAGGCGTGTAGGGATATATCTGCAGTCCCCCAAGAGATGACAACAGTGTGACACATTCAGCTTTGGATAAAAGTAGGAAGCTGTGTATACAAGTTCTGTCCTAAGACACTACGGACTGCAAGGAGAACTGCAGGATTTTTATAGCATACATAAATGGAACTAAGGAAATCGGTTACTTTAAATTGCCTCAGGATAACAACATGCCATATTTTATGTAATCTCATTTGAGCTTTAGAAAATCATAAAAGCACAAAGTTATGTTTTTATAGCATAGCATGTACAATGGTGACTAAGCCTTCACTAGCCTCAAAGCAGCACCACACTGACAATGGTCCCTTGACACTGAGTGAGGAAGTCACCCATTCAGTTTTAACTGCAGAAGTGATGGAATGATACTGTTCAGAGAACTACTGTTCTCCTTGTTTTCTTTGAAAGTATGATTTTACAAATACAGCAGTCAGCCTCGCAAATGGGGAGGATGCTGAGCGGAGAACCCCATCACACAAGATGACCATCTCCTCTACTGTTATAACATGGCTGCTGATTCCTTTGCTCAGGGCTTTCTAAGGGACCGTTCTAATGTGCAGAAGAAGAGAGTGGGAACAAGCCAACTCCAATATGTTGTCTGTAACTGATAAAGACTGCCTTGTTTCTCAAAACCCAAAGGGAATTTTCTTCCCAGAGGTTGAGTGAAAACGTCTTGTATCAGTTGTTTCCAATCGGGGGGGTGGGGAAGGGAAGGGGAGAGGTAAGCATCTTTAAAATAATAATGAATAAGTGGATGATATGGAACAGTTATTCTGAAGTAATGCTAATGAGTATATGTCACAGTAAGATTTAATAGCTGAAATATGCTGACACAAAAAATTAAAATATTGAATATATTAATACGCAAAGTTTTGTTTGAAATTAAACTATTTTTGTTGTGCCTCACATTCAAATATATGCCTTACAAATATCCACAGCCTCTGTTATAAATTAAACAACTTCTAAACAATACTTGTCAACATTCAAATCTCAATAAACTTTGGCAGCTCTTTGGTAAATACTTATAAATATCAATTAACAAAACAGTAAAAAGGGAATGGGGAGGCTACCAGCAAGGAGCCTCTTTCCTAGAAATTCCACAAAGAGGAACAGAAATGGGAGGGCTCCCTAAGCAAAAACCATTTTCAAGATTGCTATATTTTAATGAGATTAGTAGCTCATCCCTCTTTTCTCTGTCTATTCAAACACTATTACATTGGGATTTTAATACATTTCAGACAATTTTTTGTGCTCTACCATATATACATATTCAAAATTTATACACAAACAATGGTGGCTGTTTATGAGCAGAGTCACGTTTCAGTGCA
Organism: Myiopsitta monachus; assembly: GCA_017639245.1. Lineage (NCBI taxonomy): Eukaryota > Metazoa > Chordata > Aves > Psittaciformes > Psittacidae > Myiopsitta > Myiopsitta monachus. Next base: position 10,053,656 of record CM029927.1, read on the forward strand.
TTTGACATAATTATTGCACACAGAATAATCTCAAATGCCCAATTATTCTACTGGATAAATGTAGCAACAAATATAACCTCTTATATATTTGAACATCTATCTTTCCGTAAAATCTTGTGTTGGTGACACCTTAGGTGCCAAGGAAGTGAAAGGGTCTGCAGGGGATCTGTTGCTGGTTACTCTTGATGGTATGGGAGGTGCAGGTGGTCTTCTTGCTGGCATTGTATAGAAGCAATCAGTCGAACTTTTATTCCAGTCATTGTCAAAGTTAAAGTCTGAACCAAGAAAAGTATTTTGTTCAGTGCCCAGCAAATCTGGAGATCCAGCTGACTTCCTGGAACTGACTTTGCTTAATATCTGGAACACTTTTAGATGGCTTTAGCTTTACGCTGAAATTATCATCATCATCATCAAATGTTACCCATCCTTTTGGCTGTACGTTTTTTACCATGACAGATTTACCTGGCAAGCAAAAAGTGTTCTCAGATGCATCCACAGAAAATACAGGCTTGCCTGTATTACAACGGGGAGGATTTAGAGAAGGGAAAGGATTGCAAGTGGCACGTTCTTCTAGTAAATGTGAAGTTATTTCAGACTCTTGTGTGTCTGTTCTAAATGGGTTTCCAGCATTAGGAGTTCTTTCAGTGAATGGGTTTGTGCAGTTCAGTCCAGTAATAAATGGATTTGGAGAGCTGTGCTTATGTTCCTGTGATGTGTTAAAGGTCGGAATAGGAGGCATCGCTGGCATGCAATTTAAAGTATTCAAAATATCAGCATTTCTTTGTGTTGCTGAAGGCAACTGTATCAACTCCTTTTGGTTCAAAGTTGGAACAGGTGATGTTCGGACAGGTGCCTGCATCTTTGACACAAGCAGCTTAAATGACAAATCTTCAAAAGGGTCACTGTTTAATTGTGTTTCAAGTTTAGTGCCGTACGCTCCATTTGTTTTAATCTGGAAAGAAAACAAGGTGCTTAGTAATCATATGGCTGGCTGTCTTGAGATTATTCCTAACTCCCCATTTCTCACTCTTCTATGAGAAGAAAAGAAGCTCTTGGGCTTTAACTGAAACTTCAATACAATTTGGTTGTAACTTACACATTGCACTTGCAGCATAATAATTGCTTCTTTTCTGAAAAACAATAACCCTTAACCCCTTCTCTGAAGAAAAGCCTACTAGTTGTTAAACACATTTTTCCCCCTTGTAGGTTGATGCAGCTTGAATTTACTTCATGCACGTCAGAATCCTAGCCAAAAGCACCAGCGGACATTGTATAATAAAATGTTTAAGAAACTATATGGTAAGAAATTATATTGTATTCTAAACAAGTGATAACCCAGCACAAATATGAAATAAAAAGCTCTAGATTTCATTGTTTGTGAGTTTATAACACTGATGTTACAGCAATGTTTAAGCATCAAAATGAAAGGAAAAATTAGTGTTATTAGTATATGCACTTAAAACATTTCTATGTAGACATACGCCTCTATAGGCATCTCCAGTGCTTCTTGACATGTGAAGGTACGATCATCAGTTTGCAGTATTTTAAAATGGCAAGTTATCATTGTTTAGAATAATACCAAATGGAGGAGACAGTTTTCTCCACCAAACTGTTCATATTTTAAAACAAAATATTCCAATTTTTATAAATTTATTCAAACAACAATGCAACTTTAATACCTTGTAACAGCTGTCCAAAATGGTACACTATCTACCTTTGTTCAAGTCATCAAACTGACAGAACAGAGTTTGGAACTCCCCCTTATTTAATGAATGCAAAGAATTAGGCTTAAAGTAACACAGCTTCTGGGAAGTCAAATTTCACAAACTTGTCATTTTAACACATCACCTTAATATATCCAAATAGTCTGGATATTTAGCATGAAAATTCTGTTAACTAATGTTCTGTTGAACTAGGATGCTAGCTAAAACTATCACTAAAATACAATATTATTACAGCCTAACCTCAATCTTTAAACATCTTGTTTTGACTGCATTTATTGTGAACAGTTTGAAGCATGTCTCCACCTATCCTCTGCCTAGGCAGCTATGCAAAATCAGTATAGAGGCTTTAGAGACTCTAGGGAATAATAAGAATATTGTATGTTTTCCCTAATATATCCAGCATAGCAATTTCCTTTAAAAAGTTGCAATTGCAGCTTGAATTGGCTAGCAGGAGACAAGAAGTATGCTGGCAACAATGCATTTGCTCTGGTGGTGGTTCTTTTGAAACAATGATGTTGGTTACATGCATCCCTGGTACTACCACATCAGAGAGTTTCTAAAATAGATGAGCCTAACGTTACCAAACCATAAATAGAGTAGTTCAATATTGGGATTTTCATATGTATATAGGAAGCATTTCATAAAGTAATGTTAAAGGCATCAAGTAACTGAGGGGGGAAGTGTGGAAAACTGAACTGTACAAATAATATAAATCAAATGCATCTTGGCATCAGCTGGTTAAATCCTGTGTTCATTAACCATGTGATCAAAAAGTACAAGATCCCAAAGAAGCTATGAATCCCAATTGCTCTTTATTGTAAGTAAAAAAATTGCAGAATTCTGAATAATTCTGAGACCAAATACTTTTAAAACTGTAGTAGACAGTATATTTTACTTTGGGTAATAGTAAGCTCTCTATTCTTTGAGATATGTGAAGTATGGGTTTGATTTTGAAAAAAGACTTTGGCAATGCAATTGCATTAGGATTTGTATTAAACAGAAGTGTTAACTCCAACACCTACTCATTTTTTTCCAAATAGACCGAGACCAGGAGATTTGGCAGTGGCTAAGCAACGTACGTGAGGTTTCAGTTGTTTCATAAAAGACAAAGCAAAATATTTGCTATGGTACTAATAAATACAGTTAACAATATCAATCTGAATTGCATTATGAAAGGAAAAAGCAAACTATGGTATGATAGTCAATTCATTAATGTGGACAGGTGATTTTTTACATGGATGAGACCACAGATGTATGAAAACAAGATTCATACATCTTTTCCGCTTGAATAGATGGAGACCACATACAAGGTTGGTAAATAGTCAGATACCTGTTACCCTGATGGTTGCTCCTGCTTGTGAAAGAGAAACAGACATCAAAGGAAAGAATATTAGGAAGAAAGTCCAAGTAACAAAGCAACCTCATGTTAAAAATACTACTTAGTTTTCACAAAGCCATTTTTTGAGATATGAATACAAACCAAAAATATGTATTAACACACTATACTAGATTTTAGATCTCTGTTGTATTCTACTCTAAGACTTATAAGCTCTATCACTAAGAATTAAAACAAAACATCTCGAGCCAAATCTGATATTATTCCCATACAGACATTCATTGTGCAGCTGATAGTGCTATTTTCTGACTATTGGTTGTCTAATTCTAACCATCTATTAACATGAAAAGCATTGTAGCCCTCATTCTGGAAACTGTGTTGGTATAATCAGTCATCTATAGTAACAGTTTTTCAACTGAAGCTGAAAAGAAAAGTAAGACTTCTAATTGAATAAAACCGCAATATCTTCTTAATTTACAATAAATAAAATCTGTAAGAAAAAGAAAAAGGAAAAGAGAAGGAAAAAAACACCCAAAACACACCCCTAAGCCAGAGACAATGAACCTCAAAGTGGGCTTTCCTTGAGATTGCACAGCTGGTATTAATCAAACAAATCTGATTGTAGAGAAAATTACAGCTGCCTGCCCTAGTCTTAAACTATCTGGTTTGGATATTGTTAACAATATAGCCACAGCATTACACAGCTCAAACACCCGTTTACGGCGTTCTTAAGCCTACTTTTGATAGCTGTGTGTACACACAAATTTAATTTTCATAGTAGTTTTGAAAGAACCACTTGCACCCCTTTCACAAAATGATTAATGGTAAAACTGTATTTAGAAGGTGTGAGGCTTTCAAAAGTGACAAAATGCAACCTATTTCTATTCACAAAATTGTCATGTTCTCAAATACCTTATGCATCCATGTATCTTCTCTGCTGGCAACACTTCATAACTTTCCAACAAACTACAAAAAGTCCTACTATTCTACCTGTATGTTAAAAAATATTGTCTGGTTCTTGGCCTAGGTTTCCAAAATTTAAAGAAAGTTAATAGGCAGAGAGGTTCAGCATAAAGGAAGAGATTTTAAAGATTTTTCAACTAGAATTCAAAATCAACTCACTGAGGAATGAATTTGGCTGTACAAAATAGGCATTAACTAACTTCTTCAGTGAAAGTGAGCTTCAGATGTAGAGAGAAAGTAAAATCTAAAATACTGGTTCAAGCCTATGTAGTTATAAATATCCACAGCTGAGTAGGTTTTTAAAATAAACAAAATAAAACAAACCCCTGAACACCTGAAAACAAAGCCAGAAATCTACTTATGGTCAGAAATGGGCATAAACCAACAGCTTCAACACATTTGTGCTTTTATTCGAATAGCATATTATCTGACCTAGCACCTGACACTGTGAAAGCTAACAGCACTGGTATTTAGTGAAGAAGTTTAGCCTTATGTATATAAAAACAACACTGAAAACCTACTTCTGGATTTTTAAAGCAGTAGTTTCTTGTTTCCTTTTGTTGTTTTTTTTTTTTTCTTCTTAAATGACACTCTAAATGGTCTTACAGAACAGAATATTAATGTTGCTGTGTTCAATTTTCATACTACTTTGATATGTTTCTGTATTTTAATTGACATTGGGAAATGTGGAAAAATGTGTTTCTATTAGGTATCTATCAGTATCATCTTCCTGCAGTGAATTATCAACATAAAGCACCACACCATGCAATCTATAAAGCTTACTTTATAATGAAAACCTGTATTAGGCAGTTACTATGTAGTTTGTCATGCATGTGTCATTATAAAATTACATTTCTCAGATTGAATTTTTTCCCATACAAAGCTGTCAAATGAGAACATAATTTTAAGAACAAGATGTCCATAAATGGTAAGAAATCTTAAGTTAGATGTTTAGCATTTAAGATTATAGTTATTCATGGACAATAAGCAATTAAGTATTATGCTACTTGAGCCTGATGATCTTTGAATCCAATCTTTTGACCTTTATTTTTGTTTGTTTGCTTGCTTTAGGAGTTTCTCACAGATCTACAGCATTCCTTGCAAGTTATGTTAATTTACATAATAAGAAAACATATATACAAGGGTTTGTTTACTTACTTGTTGCTGTGAAGGAGTAGATTCAGAAGGCAAACTTTGAGATGATCGGCTACGAGGAGGTGGTTGTGGGGGTTCCAGACTTTGTGGGGCACTTGCCTGAGGTGGATGTGATGACATAGGTATCAGAGGTTCCTGCATTTTTAGCACAGGAGCTGTCTGAGTGGTCGTGGGCTGAGCAGGTCCAGCAGCCTGAGGCTTTAGTGGTTCAGGAAGCAACGGTGAGCCTGCAGGTATATTTGCAGTGGTTTTTATTGTAAAGAATTGTAATAGCAATCTTTAGAATGGCATGAATGAGAACACATGGAATCAGACAGAACTGCAGAAGAAGGGGCTGCAAGAACAGCAGGTATTCATGGCAACTAGATTAGAAGTCATCAAAAGCTCAGCATTGAAAATTATTACCCTACTATTCAAAATTACTCCTGTAGATACAAAATAGAGAACCAGAAGCCATGTCATCCTTAAATGTACTTCAGTTGTATTTACAAGTATTTTGGAAGTCATTATTATAAAATGCGTATTTTGATATTAATACAATTTAAAAAAAAACATTTAATTTTTGGAAGTGACTTTGAGAGTCAAACATAAACACTATTCCAAATATTATGATTACAGATCAAGTACAGAGAATGGTTCAATAATCAACACACATGACAGGACACACCAGTGTGCTCAGACCAAAACATAGCAATGTGATCAAAGTTTCTCGTGATAGCATGAAATCTATGGGTCTGGATCTCATCTGACTGCTGCCTGTTATCTAATGAGGGTTTACAATACTTGTGGATGATTAACAGAACCTGTCAAATTTCTCATGACATTTGAGAATCTTAATTTATCATAAAGGAAGAAGACATCTGTTGTAAACAAAGCATTCAAACCAGAGACAGTACCTCTTAACTGAATAGTGACCTCCATATTTAACTTCTAAGGTAAACTTACCCCTTGGTGGTTCAGCTGGTTTGGTCTGAGTTTCGGGTGCTGGTCTTCCCCCAGAGGGACGGGCATGGCTTTGTGGTGCACTAATAACTCCAGCTCGAGGTGGAATAGTCTGACACAATAATTGGTAAAAATAAAGTATTTTAGTTCTACTTTGAATCTGTATTCGTCTACTGTTAAATGATTCAGGATAATTAGGACTCTGTGAAAAACAGATTTTTTGGTAACAGTTGCTGAATTAATTTTTTATGCACATGTAAAAGCAAAGAATGTATTCTCAAAACACTATGAGGGTTAATTCAAAGCGAAGGATTTTTACAACAGTCTTCAACTTTAAATAAATATTTACCTATGCAACAATGTTAAAGACACTTATTATTTTGGTAGTGTTAGTAAGTTAGTTTTACCTGTCTGTGAATTGTTGTAAGCAATAAAAACAACAGCAGCGACTACTTTATTTGGAGATCACCTAAGGACACATTGATAACCCACTGCCAATGCAGACTGTAAACACCATCTACCTTTTGGGCTATCATTATATTCTGCTATTTGCAAAGAGCAGCTTTGTCAATTTTATACTTATATTGGACTTTCACTGTATTAAAGACCATGGTTAGTTCTTTCCTCTGAAACTGCAAGGCAGTTACTTCTTTTCCCCAGCAAACAGTATTAATGAAACATACATTCTGCTTCATCTGAAGGCTGGAGTCTTCCCAAACTTGTTGGAATAGAAGCTAATATGCAGGGAATAGAATTGCTCCCATAAAGCAAAACTAAAAAGTCTACATCAGTATTTAAAGAGAAACAGGAACCTCTTCCAGATTACATCTGAAGCCACATGGATTCACAAACACCACACTTGAAAGCTGAAATGTAAAGCATTAATAAAAATGCTAGAATGCAGGAAAAAAAAAATCAAAAACATGAGACAAGATACTGTGTAAGATTTATTTCCTCGCAAGTTTTGTGTGCCTGATGTATTCTAACAAAATCTGAGTAACAGTGGAAGTTCTAGGAATATTTTTCACAGCAAACCCTATCGCACAACTCTATACACAAACATGATTTAAAAACAGGCAATGAAACTTCTCCACTAAGAAAATAGTATCATCCTTGATCTTACTTTCACTAGTGTATGCACTTTTCTTCAAAGACACTGTATAACATTTGATTTATTATGCTTGGCTCAGTCCATGTAACAACTTTCTAAATGCTTTAAACCACCTAACCTCTGAAATGTCTATCTTCCCTTTTATTGACAAGGTGCAATTTGTCATTTCTTTGAATGTTCTGAAAGTAGGCAGAAGGATCATAGGATTAAATACCAAAATGTATATATATAAAAAAAAAATAAAAAGACATCAGAAAGGAAGAGAAAAGCAGCAGAAAGGAAGCCCAAAGAATCCTCAGGATCACAAAGAGGCTGTGGCTACTGTCCCTGGTCCTGAAATCCTTGAAATGAACTACCACCCGAAAAAACACTGGAGAAAAAGGAAAGAAGAGGGCATTTTACATGTCTGGGAAAATAAGAAAAATATGAAAAGATCAAGAACTGTTCACTGTGAGAATCAATCTCTGAGGAAAACTAATCAGCAAAAAGTGATTGCAGTGGTGGCTTTCAACAATAGTTTTCAGTGGTTTCAATACCGTGCAAGAGTACAATAGAAAAGGCAATACCAGTAAGGTACAACTCTTTCAAGCTCTACAAGATCTATTATATCCCTGCACAGCTCACATTGTTCTTTTGTTTCTTGCTGTCCTGGGTTCAGCAGTAGCACTCTTTTCTCCTTCTTGGTAGCTGGTGCAGCGCCGTGTTTTTGACTTTCGGTCTGGGAACAGCACTGATAACACCAATGTTTTCAGTTACAGCTTGGTAATGTTTGGTTTGACCAAGGACTTTCTGAGTGTCATGCTATGTCAGGGAGGAGGGGAAGCTGGGAGGAAGCAGAGACAGGACACCTGACCCAAACTGACCAAAGGTTATTCCATACCACAGCACATCATGTCCAGGATGTAAAAACGAGGGGCAGGGACCCGGAAGGGTTGGGTTCGCTGCTGGGTCTGGCTTGGTATCGAGTGGTGAGCAGTTGTATTCTCTTTCCTTGTATTTCCCTTGTCATTATTATTATTGGTGGTAGCAGTAGTGGTTTGTGTTATACCTTAGTTACTGGACTGTTCTTATCTCAACCAGTGGGAGTTGCATTCTGTCGATTCTCCTCTCCATCCCTCCAGGAGCACGGGGAAGAAAGAGGGGGGACTGAGTGAGCAAACTGCGTGAGTGTCTTAAACCACAACACTTGCTCACTTAGAATGTGGAAAAGGGCATTAAAACCTTTGATAAAACAAATTGGTATGGATTTAACTTAAACTCTTAAACTCCACTTCTGTCTCTCCCTCCTTGATTAAGAAAGAGCCAACTTTTGCTACTTTTTACATTAATGCCTTTTATAAAAAAAAAAAAATTTAAAACAAGGTACAAAATTCCACTACACATCAACTAATCAGCAGTATAATACATTAACTGCCTATGTAATACATTAACTGCCTGCAAGCAATTAACTGCCATCAGGATATACATTTCAGCACAGACAATAAAATATCATACAAAATCAGCAACTTAGTCAACAGGAACATGAAATACAAAGAATAACTTTTCACTTTACTGTTATTTGAAAGTGGACATAAAATTTGGTATTATTTGGAAGCCTATGATGTAACTGCATGGAGTGAAAAGCCATAAAGTCATGTCCATTATATATATTCCATGGTATTTTCAGTTAGCAGGCAAGAATTGCTGAGGGAATTAACTGCTATAAGCTGTAAAATGACTAGTTAATTTTGCAGTTTTCTTACATCTTTTATGACTTAACAAAACCCCACTGCCAGCATAATAAACTGTAGAAACTTAGGGGCAAAAATGTTTTAAGACAGAATACCTACCGGTCTGGTTGTACCATATCCAGCAGCTCCTGTGCTTGAAATTCCAGGTGAAGGTGGAGGCTGATTACGAACTGGAACAGATATTAGAGATCGCTGACTTAGAACATATTTCAAAATCAACTCATTTCTTTATTATAATTAGTACAAAGCATGTGTCTGTATTACCTAAGTTATCTTTTCTTTGTGTTCCAGGACTTTTTTGTGCTTTGAAGCATGGAAAAAAAATCAGATTATCTTTGTTAGGTAAGTGAGAAATGGGTATTAAACAACAATGGTACATTATTACTAATGGAGATGGAAGCAAAAAGATATTATTAATGTTTCTGAAAGTTGTTACATATTTAAATCTCTCTATCAGCTAAGCTGTTACTCTAGCACACTCTTCTCCCATTGCACATGTGAAGTAATGTGACTCTTCTAATCACAATTTAAGTCAAATCACCTCCTATGTGTTGCAAGTTAAAGATGCTCACTTGTACAGGTACCCTGTATTGTCAGTCGTGCTAGAAGAAGCTGTTTTCCTTTTGTAGTATATTTTGAAAGAATTCTAACAACAGTCCTTAAAACAAAAAGAACTTACGTAACATGCTGATTCAAAAATCATGCGATCAGGAGTGTACATCAGTAATTATACCTGGGTCAGCTACCTACATGGTATAAACCAAAGTTCCTGAACCACCTCTATTTGTTTATGGGATAAATATATTACAGCACCAACCTCACCATTTACATGTTGATGCTAACGATGACCTCGTATGCAACATTCAAGTTGTGAAGTGCAAGATATCAAAAAAATTACCTTTACCTCAGACAAGTGCACAATTTCTAACAGGCAAAGAGGTTTAGGTTTCTGGCTTGTGTTTCTGTTGTCTATTTCCCAGGAAGGTAAAATCACCATGTCAGTTACAATAACTGGAAGGAATACTCTGTGGTACATAATGCTCTTAGTTTACGAAATCAGCTTCCAGTTTTCAGACAACCCTGCTTTCTTAGAGCTGGTTAGAACGGGTTTCTGGGTACAGTTCTCAGTAAAGCAACTTGTACCCTGAGCAATCTGGCACCAGTTTACCCTACTTGGAGCAGAAGATTGGACTAGATAACCATCAGAGGTCCTTTCCAACCTGAACTAGTCTATGCATATAGCGATTCTGCCAATTTAGAAAAATGAACCAGCAATATAGCCAAAAGTAATTGTAGTATATAAGAGAACATCTTGACTGTGACCGTATTAGGACTTTATTGCTATACCTATATTTGCTAAACTGATACATTCCTGAGGGGATAGGAAGGAACTCTAAAACATTACTCTACTGGCACAGCTGAAACAGGACCCTATTCAGCACTCTACACACAAACTCCAACTAGAATAACGCAAGAGAAATACTTCTCATAGATGTATGACACATAGTTTAGGTATCAGAATCAAAATACCTACGCTATGCTCTTTAGGAAGAGACAAAACATTAAATTATAGGCTAAATTACTTAAATGGAAGTTTCTCTCCCCAAAATACGTGAACATATAAATCAGGCTTCCTAGATTCCTAATTTTGTTAGGAATAGTATGTACTCTAGCATAGTATAGTATGTACTCTAGCAATCAGTCAGCTACAGCTTAATCTGAGAGCCAGCCTTGAAAGCATTCTTCTGGTTAGTTCAGTCTAAGTTTTCACCTCATTTTTTCATAAATTAAGACTGCCTTCTATAACAATTCATACCATCACTGAAAAACAGGAAGCAACCTGGCTGTCTGAAAGCCATGTTAAACAAAAGAAGAAAGATCATACAGAATAAATATCTTCATTAAACCACCTTTAGTATCATAAGAGAAATATTATTACTCAGGGATTAAATTAGAAATCCATTTCTAGAATACAAAAATTGTTATGTTACCTTCTACTTCTCTCCTAGCTACCCCAGGACTGGGAGGAGCTCCAAGACCTTTTCAGAGAAAGAAGAGAAGCTGTATATTGCATAAGAAAAGCAGTAGATTGAGAAAGTAAAACCAGAAAGACACTGCCACAACACAGCTTTACACATTTAAAAAAAATGCCTAGCTAAATTATAGTTACTTGTAGGAGATAACTGTTTGTAGCAGCATGGGGAAACCAGACTGATATGAACAACAATCATGTTTAGAAACATGGTATTATCTCAATTTTACATTACAGTGGAAGGTAATTTCATTTCTTCGGTATTTACTCTCCACAAACTTTTATAAATTCAGAACGGTATTAAATGTCAGTCTTGAAACTCTGTGAAAGCAGAGCACATACCTATATTCAAACGTGAAAATAAACAGGTACACCAGTTATAACCTGTAACATTAAGTCTGCTTCCTGTATTTTAGGAGAAATACTGTGTAGTATGTTTCTGCCAAGACTACATGTGTATAAGCAATTTTATGGAAGAAATGTCTCCCACTTTATATAAAAGTATCCTACAGAACTGTATCATGAAGTTATGTCCAAGCAGCACTCTGTACTTGGGAAAGCTGTGTCAAATGGTGCACAGTAGATGTTACAGCTCAGATTGAGAGAAAGAAGATTTTCAATCATGCATAACCATGCTGAATTGTTTTGTTTTTGCAGTATGATCAAGCATATACTGGATCCTTAAAATTGTATGGTAAAAACATGGCAGGACACAGATAACACTACACTGTATGCAAGGAGAAATCCTTAAGGCATGCACATAGGAAAAAGTAACAGTAATATCTGGCAACTCTGGAGTGGCTCAAGTACAGAGGAAGGAAAGGGAGCCAGTGTTCAAGAAGCCTACCTTAAAAACAACTTTTGCCTTAGCGATGACACAGCCTCATGCTTTCTCATCATGTGCCAATGTGTGGTATCTGCTCAGGAGCTCTCTATGATCTGGAAAGAGTGCTGTGAATTTTGTCAGATATGGGTGGAGGTGTCACTCAGAGTAGGAAGAGTGAAGGCTGCATGAGGCTGGTATATGATTATCTCCAGATATGCCATATCTCTGGTTTTGCTGAACATCTGGTTCAAAGATCTTAAATACTAGCATATGTTATATATTCTGGGTGAGTTTCAGGCTCTGCAAATTAACATTAGATATCCATTGCAAAAGTTTCTGATAGTGAACTTCTCTGCAAGAGAAGCAGCACTGAGGAGCGATGAACAGAGAGCATTTGTAAGGAAGGGGCACAGGAGGAGAATGCTGCCTGAGAACATTTAATGGCTTTCAGGTTCTAGCTCCCATGCAACCCAGAGGAATCCCAGGAGACAAAAGAAAGTGGTAACCCATAAGCTATGAGAAGCCTACCTGCTACCTGGAGGAAAATAAAGGGAGGTGGAGAGCAGTCCAACAGGGTACAGGACACTCTTCTGAACTCTCTGTGGTTACGTAAAGCTAATTGTTCATCTCAGAGTAGTAATGGAAAAGGACACAATAAAACCTCTCCAAGACCAGGGAACGAGCCTGTTCATTTCACAGATCTGCACTTTCCCCTTCCAAAGCTCAACTCAACCCATATTTATAATAGGTATTTTCAGGATGCTCTTTTAATCAAATCTCAGTCTATGCAAGATAATTTATAAAGTAAATTCTTTTCAGGCAAAAGGCAGTAGGGAACCTCTTTGATCACAGACATGTCTCTATGTCGGCATGACATACACAGGAAGACTTTCATGCATGAGGATTTTGAAAGGTTTTGCAAATTAAAAAAAATATTCATTATATGGGAGAGAAAGGGCATAAAGGTCAAATACCTCAAATTTTACTTGCTAATAGTACTCTTTAATGGTGATAAAGTAAAATTGTGGTGCTGTGATAATGGTATCATAATTGGTGTTAGAGGAAGATTTTAATGTTAAGGACAGTGAAATATCTGTATCTGAATGTGAAACACATTTTTGGGTATCATGTTAAACTGTTACTCTAGTCTGTATATGGCTTAAAATCTCTGCTGCAGTTTGAAACAGTATTTTGCAAGTAAAGATATCACATACTTGTTTCAAATAGTATTTAAGGAAAGTGATTGGATTTACACAGAAACAACCTGTAACTCCTGCCTTGACATCTTTAGACAGAACTCCGTGTTTTGCAAAGGTTACATTTACACATTAGCTTTATGGAAAATAAAGCAACCCCAACTTCTCTTAAAGTAAAATGTGCATATGTGTGCACAAGTATATGTGTGTATATTTGTGTGTGCATATATATGAAATCTAGGCTATTTGCCTATATTTGAACAATGCATTTACTGTCTAAGGATACTTATTTCCTCCATTACTGAATATTCCTTCTTCATCAAGAAAAGAAGGTAGTTCCCCATAGTGTACACTAATAAGTACTTGCTGTTTGGGTGCACGTATTTTCATTGCTTAACATGCATTTCTTTTAACGTCAACCTGATTACTGTTTATTCTAAGATTATTTATTTGGAGTATAATCACATTGAAAATGTAGTGCATTTTACCCATATTGTTGCATATACTGAAAATACTGTGCATTATCTCAATCTTAACCCAATCTTCACCCCATTTTAACATTTTAAACCAATGATAAGAGACAACTATAAGCCTTTCCTGCATTAATCAAGTCTGACTAACATTATTAAAGGAAAAAACACAACAGAACAAATATTCTTTTCAACTTTAATTGATAACTAGCAGCCTTTATAATTTTTAATGTTCTATAAGAATTTACTGCAATGTATTAAAAAAAAAATCTTGCACAAACAGAGTGCAACATTTTCTTTTTTAACTATAAACAATGAGAGCTTACAAAATCTTCAGTGGAAGTCTTTGGCATTAGCAGGCAATAAGCCTACACTTTGCAACCCCCTGCAATGAGCACATAGCCTTGCTCTCTTGAATTCTGAGATACTTCTGATGTAAAATATGCCCAAACTCTACAAAACCCCCTAAACCTTAGATGCCCAAATCCTGCTCCTATCTCCAACGCATACCAAGCCATCAGAAGAAATGTTATGGGCATTGAAGGGAGTGCAACACCAGAAAAAAAGGTTAAAACACCTGAGCAAAAAAACCCCCATAACATTTCAAATGCATGACATTTTAAAGACATTATCAGTGTCACTTTGCATGTGCTGCAGAAGTCTAAAACCAAAGTTTCATATACAGTACACAGGGACATTTTCACAGTGCTTTAGAAGCCTTCTAGGTAAAAGAAACAGATGTCATTTCCCCAAGTGTGGAGTCACACTATGACATTTATACTGCTTCCAGTCCTGTGCTAGCTTGCTCTGAGCTGAGCTCGGGTACTGTAGAAAAGCAAAGCATTATGCCTTATAAATGTACACCATGAGTGGAAAATGAGGAGGACAGAAAAAGTGGGATGAACTTTAGGTCATCACAATCTCTTTTAAAAGACTGCATAAAAAGCAAATTTTATGCAAGTTACAGTTCTTTATGGGAAGCTATGTTGGGAAAAATGGTTAAAAACCCCTAGTTTTTGCACAACTGGGACAAAGTAGGCAAACAGGATTGTATCAGTGCAGATAAAACTATATAAGGCTGAAGCAGAACGAGGAATTAAATCTCACATATGTAACACATTATGTATAAATCAGCCGTTTTTTAAAACTTAAGCATTTTAACTAATTTGAGATATGCCTTTGGCATAATGATCTCCTCCCTTCAAGTGCATCTAAGAGCCATGCACATCTTTGCCAGAGATCAGACTAAGTTAGTGGCTATTTATATACAATGTAAAATAGTTCTGCTTGTTTTCTGAGACTGCTCAAGGCTTATGAATTATTTTCTCAAAAACTCCTCTTTCCTACCAACTAAGTGGTAGTATCTGAAGAGCCATTAAGAAAGTATTTCAGAGCCACTCACAATTCTCACTCTATCCCATGTATTAATGAGCTGATTTAAGTCCAAGCAGTACAGCTCTGCTAGGAAGCATGGACAAAGAAGGACAAATATTAGTTTCAAGAAGCACTTCTGAGATTGTGTAAGTTGTTATTACATGCAAAACCAGACCAAGCTGGAAAAAACCAAAATTAGCCAGAAGGGTTGATAAGGTTCTCAGCATTACCAAGAAGGAAGGAATTACGGGAGTACAGACATGTAGCTCTCAAATGCCTTCAAAATAACCAAATAAATTCCTTTCCTAAGTTTGTGTTTCTGAAGTACAGGCTAGTTCCAAGAACTATGGAGGATGTTTTATGTCTCTAGGAAGGTCTTAGGAGCACATATCGGACTTGGAAACAAAAAAATTAACTACCTATCAGCAATAGTTTCAACTTGAACAATTAATTAATGGATAACCACTGCAAGTAGCTACAATAACTATCAGTTTTGCAATGCTCCTTGTTGTAGACTGTGAGGAAAAAAGCTAGCCTTTTCACAAACACAGGTTTCTGCTTCCACAGAAAAGTTAGCATGGTGTATTTTGACCAGGACAAGGTAATAAATACCTGTGACAATTTTAATCTCTCTGACTATAATATAGCAATTTCTGGAGAAATACTGTTTCACTAAGAAGTCAAATGTAATTCAGAGGGGATACAAACCCTGAGAAAGTGATTACATTGACATTCAAGTATTACCCATTTTTATACCTTTGGACATCATCATATTAAGTACTGGCATAACAGACCACCATAGTAGTTTTGCTACGTAGTCATATTCGAAAACAATTAAAATCATTACCTCCAAATTCTTTTCTAGCAGGTGCAGGACTCCTACCGCCTTACAGTATTTAAGAAATGAATGCAGCAATAATGAAAAATATCAGTACAGTAAGAGGGAAGAAAAAGAATGAGAAAGTTAAAATGACAAGGGTCAGTTAGTTATTAATTAAGTTGCCCATATGCTTCTGAATATCCAGTTTCTCTTAGTGCTCAAAATTGTTTACGTTTTCAGATGATCCAGATGAACTCTACGTTAAAAACTTGAACATGATAAAATGCATACATACTGATGCCCAAATTAAAGGAATATAATCAGTGAATGCACAAGACTATTTGTCTTTTAAAAATGAAGATGCTATAGAAATAAAAATGTTGAGTAAACACTGCTGTAGGAAGCCCGCACTTTTAAATTGTGAAAATAAGTTTATGATTTTTTTAAAACTTATTCACTAAGCAAAGACAACAGTATTTAAATGGTACTGGAAAATGCTATTATTTCCCATACTGTTACTACTATTAAATGTACCAACTCAAAATTTTGGTGAAAAAATGGTATGTTCCATTGAGCCCCAAACCAAAATGTAATACATAGTTTGGGTGTGACTCCAAGGTTCACCTCACAAACTTGATACAAAATATCCCTGACCACTTGATGCACATTACTGCATTACCTGATGGTGGAGGTGGCCTCTGTGGTGGAGCAGGGCGTGCAGGAGGAGCAACGGGGCGAGGTGGAGGAGGACGCTTAGGCTCCAGGCTCTGAGAAGACTCTTTCTGCTGGGTGCCAACCTGAAATTCAGCTGAACAAGATGACAGAAAACAATGCAAACATTAATTACTTGTACATTCTAATCACAGTAAAGCTGTTCTAATAGCAAGTTATTTTTGCAGAGGACAGTCAGTCATCAGCCCTGGAAACGATACAGAAGTTTTTGAGAGAGGGAAAACAAAAGGAGTAAACCAATGGAGAAAAGAAGCAGGTTCCCTAAGCCCAGATTATTGCCTTATATGCTTTAATCAGTATATGCCTTTCATGGAATCCTGAACATTGGTAGAAATTGAAGAGTTCCAAATTTTTAACGAAGCGCTCTAGAAAAAATTGTTACAAGGGGAATTCTGAAGGCATTTTAGCAGTCTTTGTGAAGGTACTCCAAATTACATTGAAATAAAGTGCTCTAGAAGCCATTCCAAACACTGTAATTTTAAATATCACCTTTGTCACTGAATTAAAGTTGTGTTTAAACAGTAGCTTTCATATTATGCAGCCTATTTACAAATCTACATATTACAATTTACATATTAGGGCTGATAGGAGCATTAATTGAAATGGGCTGT
Organism: Myiopsitta monachus; assembly: GCA_017639245.1. Lineage (NCBI taxonomy): Eukaryota > Metazoa > Chordata > Aves > Psittaciformes > Psittacidae > Myiopsitta > Myiopsitta monachus. Next base: position 10,070,678 of record CM029927.1, read on the forward strand.
ATTTGAAGAGTATGACTGAAGTGAACTAAGATGATAATGACACACTCTAACAGAATTTTTCAGCAGATGTGTCAAACTGATCAGATTAGAAAGCCTATTAACCACATAACTTTTTGAGCTGTCTCTTTCATGATGAAATGCTAAAGAACTAGAGCAAGTTAGGTAGCATGCAGCAGTGCAGATCCATGGACACAGGAAACAAAGGTCTTCTACTGCTCATTAGGAGAACCAAGACAAAGAATGAGGTGATTCGCCCATAGCCACTTATGCAGAAAATGCTAGATAATGACAAGAATAGCCTTTAATATTAATTTAAAAGCTCTATTAAAAATAATCTATAACATAGTATTCTACCACTGGGACAGACAGCTACCAGACTGTATAGTAGTAATAGAGGCAGTTGAGCAATGTAATACACACTGTGTGTGGAAACAGGTGGTCCAGGAGTTTTTGCTGGTGCTCGGCTCGGTCTCACTGGGAGTGCAGGTCCATCTGACAGCGTAGGGGATTGACAGGGACTGGAACGTGGTGAAGAGCTTGGGGAGGTTCCAAGACCAGAGCTTGAAGTAGGCTGTAGATGCTGAGGAAGGATTTCTTCTACTTCAGCACTGTAGTCATCAACATCTCCTAAATAACATCCCAAAGAGGAAAAGGCATGTAAAATAAAGGGAACAATAGTGGTTTTTTTTGTTTTAAAAAGCGGAGAAATTATAAAATTATTCTAGGCATGGGATTTACTACAAAAAATCTTCAAGTTCCAAGGAATTAGCTCAACAGCCAAAGCATGATTGTGAATGCTCCATCCCTGGCAGTGTTCAAGGCCAGGTTGGACAGAGCCTTGAGTGACATGGTTTAGTGTGAGGTGTCGCTGGCCATGGCAGGGGGGTTGGAACTAGATGATCTTAAGGTCCTTTCCAACCCTAACTATTCTGTGATTCTGTGATTCTTGCATTGTAAACTTACATATGAAGAATGCATATATATTCAAACTGGTTGAAAATACTCCAAATGCACAATATGTATTATAGAAATATATCATTCGTAATTATAATAGAGTGGCAACCATAAAGTTGCTTAACCAAACAATCAGCTTTACAAAGAAGATCTTTGCAAAAATTATTTCCCTGGTTTGCAGTAGATGGCAAGCTTCACTTCTACTTCAGAAGGCTGGGCAGGGGATTTTAAGATAATCTTCTATTTGTAATATCTTCTGTTTGAAAAGGTGGAATGATTTCAAAAAAAAGGTTTAAAGAAAAAGGTTCAACGTAGACGTACCTGTGAAAAATAAACTGTCAATTTTTAATATTTTCATGTTGATATTCAAAATGATATCTAAAATAGACAATTATCCCATCACAGTCCAACAGGACCATAGTAACCTTCTCTTCCAACGTACATGAACAACACAATGTTCTACAGAAGTTTCATCTTCAACTTTGCACTGCTTAGCAGTAACAGAGTAATCAGGCTGCCAATTAGATAATAGCTCTTGATCCAAGAGTCTTGTGGGATTTGAGATGTCACATTTGAAGAGAATCATGCTATTTCACAGAGGACTATTAATAAAATCAACCAACCACAGAAGTGTCTAAACTGTTAAAGTCCTGTTTTCTACCTGCATTGGAAAACAGATGAAGCATCTTATGACATTGAAACTATCAACAATTCCAACTTTTCATACAGGTTTCCCATACCTGTACCCTTACCAAAACATACCTTCCTTCCTGAAACATCTATGTAAGAAAACCTTTTAGTCTACTCTTTCCAGTATACATAGCCACCATCTGTTTTCTTGATACATGATGTTTACCCTTAAGGAGCTTGGATAGAAATTCAAAGCAAATGAATTACTCAGAATAAATCAATACAGACACAATGACTACATCTAGCAACTACATCTGCTCAAGTAGTTACAAAAAACAACCTTGTAAAATACATATGGAAATGCAATACACACAGGAAGTGTCAGCAGGAAAGAGGGGTGTGTGTGTGGCTTTGGGGCTGTTCAAAAACCAGCTGTTTCATTTGCCAGCAATATAAGAAGAGTATTTTTTAATGTAGAGAAGACAGTGAATCAGACCTTTCCTAAAAAGAAATCAACAGGTTAAAAAATAAGATGTGAAAAAGTCCATAGATAAGAAACATGCAAGTAAAGAAAGGCAAAAATGCAGAGGTGCAATTGCTGCAATAGTGATATTCAGCAACTTGAGGATTATGCTAAAGAAGTATGACATGAAAAGATATAAATACCCTCCAGTGAAAAAACAAAACTGACAAAAAACATCAAACTGAAAATCATCAATGCCAAAGATCAGCCCATTCCAAGAGCAACAGAGATTGAAGGTTTCCTTGCCCCACTCATATTTGCCTGCCTGTCAAAGGCTTACCTGTTGTCTTCTTGAGGGTGGTAAATATTCAGTGTTCTATTAATGTATTATACACATTGGCAAAAAAAAAAATAATAATTGCTTTGCACTCTGAAGTTTTGTATATGCTGCTTATCGGGTGTCTTCATGAACAGTAAAAGTTGCCTGAATGAAGTGACCCTGAGAGGGTAGGTCACACGATAAACTGAGAAGAATGAAGAGACTGTCAGCAAAAAAACCCACCAAACCTTGAGATACAAGCGCAAACTAACACTGCACAACAAGTTGTCAAGATATTACTGGAAATAACAGGATTTCTAATTTATCTATTTTAGATTGGTATAAACTTGTTAAAGTATTTATATATGCATTAAATTAACCACATTATTTAGGACTGTAAACATTTCAAAATGACAAGTGCTTTATTTCAACACACCTTCCATATCATAGTCAGCAGTAACTTCAGCATCTTCGCAAAGCAGAGTGGAGCTTGTTGATGAAGGTAGCCCAATATTAATCTTCTCTAGATTCATTTCATCTTCCAAAGTTCTGATCCAATCTGGATTTTTCAAACTTATGTTTATAATCCTTCCTATTAGCTGAATTGACAAAAAGGTATGCACAAACCAGAAATTGTTAAGAGTAGGACGTTAAAATTCAGCATTCTAGGTTTAAAAAGAAAAAAAAAAATACTTAAAATGTCACAAGTAAGGTTATCAGAATTTCTGGCACTAAAAAGTAACACTGACACATCACAGAATTATGGTTTTCACTTCATTTTGGTAATTAAGTACTTTTATGCAGTTTAAACTGTTAATTATAGCTATTTAACATTTTTCTAAAGAAAAACTAACAACTTGTCTCATAAGATTTTCCTTTTTAGTTAATAGAAAAACTTCAGGTTTCTTTATTTTGACAGAAACACTGCTCTTCATAAAGAAAAACAGACTTGCTTATACACTATATTAATAAAGCTACGGGACTACCAAAATAAACCAACCAACCAAAAAAAAACCCAAAAATAAAATTGTATGCAACAGCCTAGTATGGAACATGAAAAACTTTATTCTTAAAAATAAGTGGACAAATTAAAAACCCTGCTCCAACCAAGAAGTCTTCAAAAAGTTGGATTTACTGTTCCTATAGGAATGTTCAGTAATTTTTGCATTACCTCAGTACCATTCAAATTCATAACATTCAAAGCCGAGCTTCCTTCCAAAAATGTTACCCACATCTTGTCTTCTACAAACCTGCAAAGTCCATTGGAAACAATAATTAAAATGCTTTATCCTACCTACTAACTTTTCAAGCCTCTGATCTTAAAGGTTTTTCAGTGGTTCATTTCATGGAGAAGAATTATTTATTAAGTTCATTAAAATATAATTGGCTAATAAGCTTTAATTGACTATATCCTTGCAACAATAAGCGAGAGAGAACCAGGCAAATATCACATAGTGAAAGCACTGTCCTCTTAAAAATTATGTGACTACAGTTACACATTCAGTAGTAATTGCATGGCTACAGCTTAGATATTTGTATTAGTTGTTCCACATGTCATCACGCTATGGACTTGGAACTATGCTCCTAGTCTTCTGAAAAAAAATCCCAACCAATCAACCAAAAAACCCCAACCCACAAAATCCAATTCTAACCAAAACAACCCCCCAAACCCCAACAAAATACCACAACACTTATAGTTCAATTAACAGTTTAGTGAATGTGCACCATTCACAGGGATCCTCTCACCTTCAGGTCATTTAAAATTGCTAACCTAATTTTAGAATACAAAGGCAGTAAGATACTCTATCTCAAAAATAAAGAGTCTCAGGAAGAATTATGTCTGAAAACTGAGACACATACAGGTATGTACAACTTCTTTTTACCTATAAAGACATGAAAGTTGAAATCCAAATGTTAAAAATTAAGCAGAGCAGATCGTAACTGAAATGCCCACTAAGAAAGTAACTTTATTCAAGAAATAGGTGGGAACAATGAAGAGGAATGAAGGTTAAATGCAAAGTCTTTCTAACCTTATAAGTATAACTTCACCATAGCTTGCAAATTTTTGAAGAAGTTCATCAATCAAGTTGTCATCAAAATAGTTTTCTTCTGCTGAAGAACTTTTGATGGAGACCATTACAGTACCATCAGGTGGTCCTTGCATCGCAATCACCTCCTTATAAACCTTTTGTCTCTCTTCTGCTTCAATTTCAAATATGTCAATGTCAATCAATGCAACCACAGGCCTTTGAAATACACAAGAAAAATCTGTAAGCAGAGTATCCGAACAACAAAATATGTAACATGAATATCAAATTTTCAGTTATTAGGAAGTAATGTATAAAATAAAACTGAAACCTATGATCAGATGTTTTCAGCTCTGCTCTTCCGTAGTGCAACAAAGTACCAGGATTCCATGTATAAGGGACGTTACTGTCACTGTGAAAACTAGCATTCAGAAGATCCAGGTCTTCAGCTGTAGTCAATATTAATGAAAACAAAAGGGGAAAACCACCATGATTGCAAGAATAAGCTTTAAAAAATAAATTATTTGTAAATAGAGAAAAAAGAAAGTAAACCAAAACCAAGGGTTCTACAATTAAAAACAGAAGTTCCTGCTGAAGTACTGAAATATCAGTAACTGGCACCTAATTCTTGATCCTCTTGTTCAGTGTCACTGTGTTTACTGTAGATGCTATTATAAGCTTTCTGTCTCATACAAAGTCAGGGATAGAAGTTCAGAGTCACTGGCACTGTGAATGTCACTAACTGGATTCTATAAGCCAGTGAAAAGAATATTTTAAACAACTTAAGGAAGCACTCAAACCTGATCGGTCAAAAGGCCATTTTCGTCTTCTCCAGAGAATACGATCTGTCCATGCTGGTGTGCGACATTTTTCACTGGTGTCATAGTCATCAGAAAACAGATCATATTTGTATGTGGGAGCAAAATTTATTTTGCCTTCCAAAAATCCCCTAAAAATCTGTAAGAAACAAGGCAGTTACGCGCCATGCCAGAAGACAGAAACAGATTGGAAACTGCTTGAAACTAATGAGAATTCCCTTTTCTAACAGTGAAAATCTGTATACATATTAAAAAATATAGTAATTTGATAATATGAATCCCTCTCCAAATTTTATCTGCTGAAAACATACTACATTTGTCACTAAGACTAAACAGTGACCCTGACCCAGACAGATCATCATTAAACAGAAGTATGTCAACATTTATATCTTTAAACCCAGGCTCATAGGCAACCTACAGTTCCTTTAATGTCATTCTGAACTTGTGGTCATCCAGAACACAGATGCTGTCCACAGCACTTTAATTAGCTGGTTAGTTGCTCATGTGTTAGCAGAAGTTGGGAATTAAGGTTTATGTTCCATGTATCTATCTAAACATGCAAAACATTCCCCCAAATTGACACAAGACACCCATAAATAGGAGGTAAGGGGTCGGAGACAGGAAGAGTCCTTAATATATTTGACATGAACTGAAATATGAGAGAGAGAGGGTATCACCATTTTTTCTCAAGTGAATAGGAAAACAGAATAAAAGGAGATATTATCTGCCAAGAAGATATATGGTATTTAGAGATTACGGTGTCAATTGAAATGACTCAAAAAATCAGTTAGGTACTTTGCAACATAAACAGACAGAGTCAGCTGACACAAGACCCTAGAAGGCCACAAGATTTGCTCCCTCCTTAAGTGTCTAAACTAGACATAAGCTAATACCCTTTAGTTATCTTAACCAGCTCCAGTCTTCAGTTTAAACTTTTATGGCGAGTTCTACTTAACATCAGAGATCCGAAAAATAGGAATCTAACTTAGGTCTGCATCAGATGGCAGGTTAGCCTGCTTTTCTTATTGGAAATATAAATTGAAATCCAGACAATTTAAAAATCTGTGTCAGAAGATCAATGTCAGAAGATCCACAACTTCTTAGACAATTAATTTCTCTGCCTCCGATAACTGTTTCTTAACCTACTTTTGTGAAGAAAGTAGCTATATAAATGCCTTTCCTGAACAGCAGATGCACCGGATAACAACCACATGCAATCACAGAGCTATGCTTGGTACCTGCTGCTGCCCTGTCAGTCACTTTCAAATAATGGAGTATTACCCAACAGTGCAATACTAGCCCCTTTTTTCTCCCCAGTCAGGAGATTATTTTGAGTCTTTTTCATATTCAGGTAGTTTCCATAGATCTTTCCAGCTATATAATTGCTCTAAGCGTCCCCAGATCCTCCATACATCTCTTGTTTTGGTCATATTAACAAACACTCATGCTGTCTGCCCACCTGAATGTACATCTCATCTTATGTAGGAACTGGGCTTTAAAAAAATAAATTGAAACTTATCAAATGTTTTTCCTCCTGTTCTGGTGCACAAGACACCAGCACAAATGGAAGAGAACTCTAATTCAGAAAAAACACTACTTATGATCAAAGCGTTGGCAAGTAGACAAAACTAACAACAGAGGTAACAGAGGATTATCTGTCATTTTACCATCTACAGCATTCCCACCTAAAGCTGGAAAGAAATAACACACAGTTGCACACAAAATTTATTTAATTACAAATATTCTGTTAGTTGCTACGTGCTGCCTCCCAAGGATCCCCAAAAATTAAAAATCTGAAGGTTTCTTTAGACTTTGCTACTCTATTTTTTTGAGTAACAAAGTACTAAAAAGGTCTACAATTTGGACTATGCCTTTGTCCAAGAAAATGGCAAAGTAGCAGCATTAGACCTATTATTGCAGTAATTTAAAGTAACTGGTAACATTACCAAAAGAACTTCTATAGATATATATTTTAACAGTTGCACCTGCTTAAAATATATATATATTTAATTAGTAAACTCCAACATAAAGTTCTAATAGATTATAGTGTTTCCTTTTCTGGTGTCGCTGGCTCTTCAGGTCAGTTACTATGAATAAGTTATTAAATGCTGCTAAGTCGCACCCTACCATACCACTCCCTGGAAAAAAAGTGATAAGCAAAACATACTGAGGATATAGGTTTACAGAAGCACCACAAAAAACTGCTAAAGCCAAAACAAAAAATAAAGCATTTTTAAGTAATATGTTTAAGATACCTGTCCAGAATTTTTCTGATTGATAAGCTGGTCTCCTGCAATAAGGGAGTCCCAGTTCTGTTGTCGTATTAGGTCCTTAACCTCCTCATTTGGAATATCAATTCTATAATTAAAGTCACCACACCAGAAGATATAATCATGGGAAAAGAGCATCCTTCCCTGTCAAATTGAGGCACGCAATGAGGTTAAAAACATCCAAGAGATTCAGAAATTCAATTCTTAACTGTAAGACATAATGCATCATTTCAAGCTGATGAGGATAACTGAAATACACAATAGTATTTACTGTTCATATGGTAGAACAACATAGCCAGGTGTATGGTATTCACACATGCAGAATATGAAAGAAACAGCAACATCTCTTATGTAGTTTGCATTTCCAAAGAAACATGAGTCGCGTGAACTGGATTCTAAAACTCTTCATCTTTCTACTCCTGTTTTAGAAGTTTGCTCTGAGATGGCAACTGCTACACATGTCACAAATAGGTTATAAAGGAGAACAAAATACTACTGTGGGATCTTGTGGCATAATAACCCAATAAACTGCAAGATAGTACTGACTGTTTGGAAGATTATTTGAAGACTTTTCAGTTACATATAATTTTTATGGCTAGGGAGAGACAGAAGGGCTCTGTTAGTTCATACAAAGCCTAAGGCTTAAAGTGAGAAATTTTACTTCTTTGTTCTGATTTTTGCATTACTCTTAAGTAAATCAAAGCAGATAAGCTGGCAGATTAAAATGGCAGCATTTAGGAAACTGTTTCTGGGGACCATAATAATACAGTACTTTCAAGAAAAACTGAAACATGACCACGAGGACAAATTTAGAAATTAAAGAAACCCCTGTAAAATAAGATGTGAGAATCCTGCACAGTGCCATAAAAAGTAACAAAGGACAGTTTGACTACAAAATTAAAGACAGCTTTAAGTCTCAAGAAAAAATTTTGTTGCACTGATGAAAGTATCAGTTTACTTTTACTTCGTGTTTGATAATCCTTTATGAGAATATGGTACAGAACTGCACAATCCAACTTGACAAAAATGAGTGAAAAAGAAGTTAAAATGAGTGTACTGAAATGTGTACTGAAAATAGTGTTTTCCATGTATTTTTTTCTCATAGCTGATTAACTCCAGTGCCTACAGAAGTTATACTGCATGTCAGGAATCTATCAGGTCTTTCTCCTACGCTAAATCCTTGATGCCTAATGCTAGGCATTGAATTCATGCTTCATCATCTCTATCAGTCATTACACTGGAAAGGTATATTCTTTCTGCAGTCATCTATTTCAATAAAACTTGTGGGAACTTAGTTACCTCTGAGGCCTCTAACCTAAGGAAATTTGATTTCCACAGGAATCTGAGGAGGGGTAAAAAATAAACAGAGCTTTTGGATAAAACTGCTGGAGCTCAAAGGGTTTAACTTCTTATTCATTATGGAATTTTAACACTGTTGCTTACCATTGGAAAACTGAGCTTGCGAGCTATTTCTACGAAGTCTTCATTTCTCTCCTTAACTTGTGATTGCCCTGCAGCAAAATGACTGCAGACAAAGCAAAGACTGGATGTATGAAACAACATCCGAATTGCTACTGCACCTTTATTACCAGTGGCTCCTCCCATGCCAGTCTTTACAGTGTCAACAGCAACATCCCTGAAAGAGTTAAACAACTATTAAACCTTCCAATACAATGGCACAGAACTTAACAGCTTTAAGTACGTCTGAGTGTGACATTATGTTGGTAAGAGAACATTTTCACATTGTTCTTTCACCAGTAAGGCCACTGGGCTGTTTTAACAAAATGCCAACAGCTATTGAGGAGGTAACAATTTAACTCTTCAGCTTTCCATCTCTCTTCGCAACTGATGAGGCATTTAAAAACTAAAAGAATAAAATAATTTAAGCATGATAAAAGAACTTAAGTTCTTTCTTAAGTTTCTTTAAAAGTTCCCCAGAAGATGAAAAAACTCATACACTTCTTAGTACACTTGTATGTTAGCTTGCAATACAGAGCAAACTGAAGGTGACCCAACTTGGGCACAGCTGTGTGTTCACTGACCTGATAAAAGGCGCATGCTGGGGCCTGATGAACACAAAAAGGCAGACGCCCACCAACTGCTCAGAAGCCAGCAGCACATACTTGTAATCTCTTGATATAGTCTTCTGCAGCTCGGCAGCCCAGAGCTTCTGATTGGTTGTGCTAGCAGTGAGATGAAAAATGCCAGTTTTAAAATAAATCAAGTGAGCAGGTATCTGAACTGTTGAGTTAATTGAATAACCTTCATACAACAACCTAAACTAAACCCTGAGGTAGCAAAGCAAAGCCAAGTTGTGAATGGTGCCCAAATGCCTCCTAGCAGGGACACAAGCTGTCATGACATCATCATTTCGAATTCAGCCTCATAAAATGCTGCCTCACTTTTCTCAACTCCATAGACAACGTTAGGAGCCAGGGCTATCTTTCCTCTATTTCTGAGGCTAGACTAGAGGAGCAAAACCCAAGAATTTTTATAGCGAGTTACTTCCTAGGCTAGATCTAAGTTAAAATAGGAAAACAACATGTCCATGTCTTTGATCAAGAAGAAACTTCCTCAGAGACCTAACAGACTATGGTTTTCAGAGCTAGTATTGGAAATAAATGAAAAATGGCAGACCTGGAGACAGTGTTAACTAGACAGAGTGTGAAATTAGGGGATGACAAAACTGCCACTTTGTCCTCAAGACAAAAGCCTGTGCAAGGGTTGACAGTGTTACAGGCTTCAGATGCTTTTTCCAACGTGCTATAGCTAGATAAACACCAGAAAACATGCAAAATGGGCAGACAAAACAACAGACAAAATGAATAGGACTACAGATCAAAACTTCACCACTGGTAAAAATATTTTTTCATAACTCCCTCTACTAGACTTGAGAAATCCAAACTCATTGATATACATGTAATTCATGGAATGACAACAAAATCTGACAGTGTGGAAGGAAGCCTTGCTTTATACAGATGAAAATTTGATGCAATACACTATATAAAGGAATAACAACAATACGTGCTGAAGAATGGGGTTGATTGAAGAATAGGACTGTAAATGAGTAACCTCTAGGATGTTAGGCTTTGTTAGCAACTATAGAGAAAAGGAAATTACTAAGATAAGCATTGCCAGAACCTCCTGGTGGTTACTGATATGACAACTATCCTAAAACAAAGTGATGAAGAAATAACCACCAGGGGTCCAAAAGCCCACTATCACATTTTTGTGTGCCTGCGGAAGGCATTCTCTAGAAGTATGATGTAATGTATGTAATCTAATGAATGTGTATGTTTAACGACTATATAATCACAGCCTGGTTGATGCCTGGGAGAGACACGCTTGGAGGAGTGATCCCCTGTGTCTCCCAGTGCCACAATAAAGAATACCTGCTTGTCAACTTAAAACTTTGTTGGCGAGTTCCTGGAGTTTTCTCCGAATCATGCTTTTGGAAGGAATTTCACAGGACTTGCTGTTCCCAGCAATAGGAAGGCACAGATAATGCAGAATGCTACAAGCATCAGAGGTAAATTCCTTCAAAGTGTTAAATGAAGGAAAAAGTTGAGGGGCTGCTGAAGGTGCAATCCAAAATATGGCCAACTACTGACTATTTGGATCCTTGAGGTTACATTAGACATGATCTAAGCGATCACAGCTTTGCTAGGGAAGTTGAGATGAAGTCTGCAATCCTGGCACAGAAACTGGCAGAGAGAACTGTAATACAGTCAAAAATTAACCCAGACTAACCCCAACCATTACAAAACAGAACAACAAAACAAATAACATTTTACTCAAAAAAATGTGATTATCAACTAAACAGTACTGTGCAGATTGTATACCAACCTGGCATTCACAATGTTTCCTGCATTTAACTCCACCATTTCTTCAAATCCAATGGCAAATATGTCTACAGGCTTGCTTTTGCGATCTGCATTTAAATATTAAAAAATCTGTCATTTATAATTTAGAACCAAGACACATACATATCTGTTTTAATATTTATGATCTAATTATGAAAATCATATTTTTCAAGAAAAAAATTGTCAGAACACAAATCTTACCTTGGAATTCATGAATTCCAGCTAACTTTGGTGCATCTAGAAGCCAGTCAGTGAGGGTCTGATTTCTAAAGGCAATACTTCGAAACTGCTTCCCCCCGTTGACATTCCATGTCCCGACACAGACTCTAATTTTTTTCGGTTTTGCATACTTATAGAAGTTTTCACACATACTCTTTAGCACTTTCACAGATGCTGCAAAAACATTTGAAAAGATATTATTTTTATATAGAATGTTCCTCCAGAAAACTTGGCAATAAGATCTTTCCCTTTAAAAAATGGCAACAAATCCATGCACAGACATATAGAAAGTTAAACTGTGAAAGCAAGATGAATGCAACTTTTCACAAGGGAAAGTACATTTGCAGACATACTACTTATCTGGGTAGGGTACTGACTGAATGAAAGTCAGCAGAAATTTGTTCAAAGTAACATATATATATATATAAATGATACATAAAAGAAACAATTTCTATGTTTGATAAATATCTGTCATTCTTTCACCCTGTGTTATGATTCTCTACAGAAACCACTATTTTTCATACATGCCAACCCAGGTATTTCCCTCATTTTCATGGAGTACATTCATGAAATTCAATCTCCATTGCAAAAACAACCGACAGATATGCTAACTTCTAGAAGTGTAAAAATGACTGATAGACTACATTCACTAAAATAGGTAAGATACATTATTTTATCATATAAGCCACAAATCTGAATTATTTTTAGGTTAGTTGAATTCCTAGAATTCTACTTTAGTGAGGAAAGTAGGCTAGGATTCAAAACAATTAAACTCATTTCCCTGTCACACCAGTCTTTCTCTGTGCCTTGTTTCTATCTGCCAGATGGGAGAGAGTGTAATGACCCATCTGTAAAAGGCACTGTGAGAAACAAATACACAAACAAGATTACTCAATGGTCAGACACTAGAGTTACAGAGATTTTAAAAGTCCCTTCATGAATCAGCTGCATAATACAGTCACACAGCTATATTTTCTAATGCAAGCAGGTCTGAATATATTTTTTTTAATTATGCTTTTTTTCTTTAATCTCAGTGGAATTGAAATTGCATCCGGTGTAAACAGTGTTGTTTGCATTGCACTTTACCTAAGTGATATTAATTTATCTATTTTGAATAATCTCACAGTTATGAAACCCTGTGAGAATCATATAAACAATATTAGATGGAATTCTTCCATTCACTGCGCACTGTCTTGCAAACTGATCAGCTACTGAGCAAAATATTTTCATCCAGATCACCACAACAGGATGATTAGTGAGCTGTTGTTGTCTTTTTAGTTATTCTTTTAAGTTTACTACTTTTAAATTTGCTACAGAATCTTGGCTACCCAATTAAAATAAAAATCATGGATTCTCCAGCTCTCATAGTTTTGAAACAAAAGGAAAACAATAAAAGAAAATGACATATTTACTGTTTGTGAACTCTTTCACTGCTGAACAAAACATATATCCATATATGGGCTAATCACATATAAAAGCCAATTAACTCGCTGGTGTCTCCTTGGGGTACTAGAAGCCAGTCATGCCTGGGATCACTCTTTCTTTATTGTAACCCAGGTAAAAAGCATGTAAGTCAACAAAACAGCAAGGATCTAACAGAATAATTAAACACTTCAGGTGAGAGCCAAATACTGAGTCTACTCCTGAATGCATCTACACAGTAGGTAACGCTCAGGAAGTCCACCAAATGCCAGAAAAGCCTCTGAGGATCAAGGACAGAAGCTGACCGCTGAAGAGAAACCAGTTCAAGAAATGTACCCACAACATGCACAAGTACCTAAATCACCCAAAGGATTACCTGACCCTGAGGAACTCAAAACTGCATCACAGACACTGTGAAGATCTGCACAGATTAGCCTTCATAGTACTCTGAGCAAGTTGAAAAGCAGAGTTTGGTCTTTTATTATCTCAAAATCCTTTTTCTTTTACAAATACAGCAATTTCCAGCTTAATTTCAAACAGTTACTCCAAATAATTCATATTTGCTACCAAACAGCTTTCAAGAAAAGCTGCAAAATAGAATAATTGTCTATTCGTGACATTATCATGAACTCTTAATGTGAAAAGTCTTTCCAAGATAGGATCTGACTTCAGAAGTGAACTGACAATATGTTTATTACAAGCATCAAATTCATACCTTTAAACTAGCAAGCTTTCTAAATTGTAGAATGACTCTTTTTCTAAATCAGAAAAAAACCCAAATTTTCATATGTTTTCCAAAATACTGAGTGAGCCCACAGGTTTTCAGAGCTCCTGAGCCTCCCACATACATCATTTTCCTACATGTTCCTGGCTTTTTATCTTTTCAACAAAATAGTATCTCACTCTACAATGTTTAAAATCCAATCAATTGTATTTTCTGTTATTTTGCAGAAAAAAAATACTACTGTTCATACTAGAAAGGCAGACATTTGGAAATGAGTTCTACAAAGGGAATATTGATTTTAAATTCTTGGTGGGATATTCTATGCAACTGGAACTATTTTACTACAACATCCAAATTACTGTAGGTATATTTCAAGACATGCAATTTGTATCCAGATGAAACTCACAGTGAAATGTTAGATCAGGAATTAAAAAGTTATAAGCTAGGCTGATACTGTCATTTATGGTGTTACCGTCTAGACTATGCGACTGCTTTTTCCAACAAACTGCTTTTAGAACTAACAAAATGCCAGTGAATCAGTTAATTCCAGGTGCACATTACCTGTGGCTCAGATTTCATTATTTAATTACCCAGTAAGAGTTAAGTAGATACAGTAAAACACTAAGAGAAAAAGCAAAGCTGCAAAGGGAAAAAAAAAAAAACATTTAAAGCTCAAAAATACACATTATGTTTGAAGTGCTTTTCTAAGGGGAGGTATGTGAGGGGGAGAAGCTTTAAATACTTGAGATGTATTTGAACAACAATCTAGCCAACGACAAATCCTCATGTTTTCTTCCAAGGATCCTCTTCAGTACCCAGGGCCAGCAGCTACTACCCAAGCACACAGGTTCAGAGGATACTGTGCAAAACTTTGCTATTCTCTTAAAATGGGAGACTTGTCTAAACAATTATTAAGAGCTTCCTTGTTTATCTTCCTCCTTCTCTCCCTTTATCTTCCCAGGTATTAAGAACATTCATTCCCTGCCACACAGAAACTAAGCATCTGATCTGGTTTCAATGAACCTACTTCCAAGAAGCAGCACAGTGAACCCTATTTAGGCAATAGCTCAGACATGGGTGTTTACATTTTCTCAACACAAAGTAAACTCTGAACATATGAGCATTAGGAATATAATATTTTAAATAATAATTTCTGGGAACAAAGAGACAATGAAGCGTTGCACAGCTGACAAATACTTGCAGCTCTCCCTTAAAAATATGGAATACGCATATATCGCATCTCCCCAAATAAAGCAGCTTCATGTAAAGAGCTTAAGTTACAACAAAAAGGACGATTTCCAGTAAGAATTTTATAATTTTGAAAATTAAGTCTGAATGCATTATGTTGCTTATGTTGCTAACTTACAATGACAATAACTAAGAGCTTTCAGCAGCTTCTTAAACTGAA
Source organism: Myiopsitta monachus (assembly GCA_017639245.1). Taxonomy (NCBI): domain Eukaryota; kingdom Metazoa; phylum Chordata; class Aves; order Psittaciformes; family Psittacidae; genus Myiopsitta; species Myiopsitta monachus. The sequence continues at coordinate 10,085,795 of CM029927.1, forward strand.
GAGATCTTTCATGCAATTTTCCTCTATCTGGCTCATCCCTACACTCTCAAAGTAGAAAATCAGAAGTTAACTACAAAGTTGCCACTTCAGGCCTTCTCTTCACCAAGAGTTTTAACCTAAATAGATGCTCTTATGCTCCCATTTGGTGTCATGCGCAAAGGTAACTTATCTCAATGGTTTTTACTGCACTTTTGCTCCACAGAACACAAGTGACAGCATATAAATTCCGATCATTCCAGTACAACGCTAACCTTACTGGGAGATAACTACAAAACCAGTCCGTCTCATGCAAGAACACAAGCTGGTAGAGCCTTTTAATGGCAAATAAGACATTACAAATTGCACTGAAGAATTTTTAGCTCTTACCCTAAACAAAATGTGTAGACAAAACAAAAACACAGGAGGTCCCAAATCAGAGAAAAAAGCAAATTGCTCTACAGCTAGAATAAACCATTTTTAAAAATAAAGCCCAATGAATTGGTTGCCTCTTTTTCTAATATTTTTCATCCCTTATATTCATACATTTTCACTTTCTTTGTATTAAAGAGCTTTTCTTAGAGTAAGGGATTTGATGGTACAGGAGTGCCAGATCCAAACAGTACTAGGAAAATCAAGCCCGTGACCAAATATTATGTAAATAGGCACAAGAAGAACAATAGCTGCTCAGATATTTACAACTTAATTTACTATACCTGATTGTAATGATTGTTCTGAAACTATGGATGCAGTAAGAAGGAAACAAGAAAAAAATTAGTCAAATAAGTAATTGCTTTTTAAATTTTTCTAGTAACATGTGAGAGAACATGCTGTAATATACAATTTATTACACATAACCATTTGCATCAGTTAAAGCACATCTTTTATGCTGCAAAATCTAAAAAGTTGTATAACAGTACTAACAAATTGTCTTTTCTTGCTTTATTAATAATGGATTTACATATGATGAAGTATTTCTCTAGTTAATTCACCACCCAGCAGACAATGCAAAGACATTATGTTCAGTGAAGAGGGATTAATGTTCCTCAGCTGACAGAAGCTGCAAATAATGAAAAGATAGCTTGCATTCACAGAGAAACTGAGAAGAAATGAAAACGACTTTCAACTAATTTTGAGGTAAGGCTAATTTAGCACATTCAGACACAGGAAAAGTTACAGTAACACAAAACCTTGTGCTAAAGGAATGCGAGGAAAGGAATCTTTCAGGTTTCACACAGAAAATATAAAAATACCCACAATCTGAAGAGTTAAATTGGGCAAGAATTATTTTCTCGTGCCACAGATTCACACTGAAGCTTTGACACATTTTTCTCATTCTAGGTTGACAAGTGTCCAGAATAAAGTGGAAAAAAAAAAAAAAAAAAAGAAAAAATAAGAATGTTATTAATCCCTAAAATTGGCAATAACCCACCATTTAGGACACTCTTACCTGGGATTTTAAAAAGAAGACTGAAATTTAAGTTCCTTCTTTTCCCAAAACCGAGCTCCTCTATTTTTTACTATCCCAGAAGAGTATTCTAAACACAGCCCTACACCTGGCCCTCTATTTCCCTGCCCATTAGACCTGCAGAAGGATAGCACATGACTGTAGTCCTGGGGCCTGTGTAGACTATACCTCTGTTTGAGGATGCAGGATGCTGTGGTTCAGCTCCCTATTCTGATGAGGTGAACCATCTTCCTGAAACCAGAGCCCCAAGTGCCACATGGCTACTCTGAGCAGACCTCCTTATTGAAATCCTTCTGATTTTGATGTGGAAATTCACACACAGACTGACAAGCTTTTATGGCGCACCTGCTCTCACACAAAACCCCCATTTTGTGATGGAAAATCATTAATCAGGAATTTTCTGATAGCTCCTGTTATCTTAAGTTTTCTTTCATTCTCAAAACCCCTTTTTGTTCCTCAGTATCTTAGAAACCACAGTGAAGATAAGCTTGAGAAAAAAATAAATGCTTTCTATCTAGTTTAATACCATCGTTAGAATTTCTTCACTGACATGACGGATCAAATTAAGGAGGACATTTAGCAAACAATAAAGCCCCCCTAATATTTTAGTAAATCAGGATTTTCTTTCCCAAATTCAGCAAGTAACTGTCACAATTAACACCTGCTATAAATGGATTTGAAGAACTGAACAGAACGTATCTATCGTGCATCTACAGTAAAGTTCTGACAAATACACTTCACAAATATTTACCTGTAACACCACCAGACATCAATAAAATATAAACAGTAAAGAAATTACTGCAGTATGTTAGTTTGGTAATATTAGTAAAGCAGAAGTAACTTTCATCTTCTAATAAGCCAACAGAACATAAAATAGCATTTACACTTTCCAATATTGCTTTGAAAACAGACTCCATGCAGCTTTCTTACACCAAATAGTTATCAGACAGATTAAAATCCTGAAAGACACATACCGCGTAAACTGCTGGTGGTTAAGAGAGCCCGTGCTTTATCTGCTAAATCACTATTTAGGGTATTTCCCAATAACAAAACATCAATGGCCTCCTGCTTGGAGCTATCAAAAAAGTTATTTTGAATCGTTCTGGTCACAGAACGAGCACCATCCTTCAGCTTTCCAGCCTGTTAGGGAGGAACACGTATAAGATATTTTATATTGGACACTGCTCACAATAACATTGGCAATATTCAGTAACATATTTGTAAACTGCATTAATGATTTTAAAATATAAGGCAATTTCCTTCTTTAAGTGTTAAAGTCTTCTGAGCCTACTGTACTATGTTGTGCTTTTTCTTTCCCCATCCAAATGCTAAACCATACAGTAATACCTTCAAGGTGTATCTAACAACCAGATTATTCCAGTCTGAATTACTTGAAGTAAACAAAACACTGCAGGGAGGGGAATAACCTTTTTCCCCCTAAACCCTTGGTCTTCAAAAATGAAATTGATATAGTGCCATGTTTAGACCATGATACGGGATTTTGGGCTTTTCCCCAAATAGTGAGAGATGAGCAAGCACTTGAGTCTAAATGTCATGATACATGAATATATATGTATGCATGTATATATATATGAACATATTAGTTCAGAACTCACATTCTGAAATATTCATGTTAAAAAAAAAGAGATAGCTTCAACTTATTAAGACCCCTTAACTTTTAAAAAATCATGCAAGTCTCATGCAGTATCCCAGAAGGAACATATACACTAATCTATAGCTATATATATATATGAAGACACTGTTATTGCACAGACTGCAGACAAGTGCCATGAACAGTGCTCCAAAGGAAGTGTCCAACTGTCTGAGCTAAATAAGAATCTCCAAGAGATGTACCAGTACTACAGATAATCCCTGCAGGTCAGACACCTGGAGGATAATGTAATCAACATGTCAAGCAATCTCATTCTTGATTCAAAAACCAGCAGTATTAACCTGTGTACAGCACTGACAATGACAGGCACAAAGACATATTCTTGATTACACAGTTTATAGTGTCTTATGTATGTAAGCATATTTTGCCTGTGAGGTGTATTTAAACACATACTGTTGCATATATAAAATATAAACCGTAATCCATCAGGGATGCTGCATGGTGTAAAAAAACCCCTTCAAGTTCACAGCTTGCATTGCTCATGAAGGTCTCTTAAATGCATTAAAAAAAAAAAAGACAAAACTTAAGAAAACTACAAAACAAACCCATCATTTAGTTCCATTAATAGCACTAGACGACAAGAAAGAAACTACTCTTTTGACAGGGGTAAGTAGTAGTGAGTTTACACCATGATTTTTGGAAGACAATGTGGATGAGGTGTTAGGGAGCATACTGTTGCAATAGAATTTTAATAGGATGCTGCTCCCTTCCTGTCAGACAACTGTATAACTTATGGCACGATCAAAAAAAACCACACTCACCATTCACATATCAGGCAATTAATTGAAAGGAACCCAGAGAAAGCAAAAAAAAAAAGAGTAGGTAAGGAGTTAGATGTTACAAGTATTATAATACTTTAAAAAGGACCGTTTTTCAGTATAGAAATGCATACCAACAAATTTAAGGTTAAAATACTTTTTTTTTCTCCTATCCTAAATTTCTGGGTTTTTTACTTCTAAGTACTCTTTGACTTCAAAGAATCAGACTGAAGAGCAAGAAAAGAACTTCAACCATCAAACTTTTCATCTGAGAAATGAGAATACAACTAACAACTTAGAAAAATTACCTTTTGTTATATATTATCAGAGTACTCGAGAAGATACTCAGTAGTGACCTGGTCAGGTTTTACTGAAATAATGGCAAGTATTGTATGGTTTTGCAAGTATTAAAGATCCTCTTTGAATAGATGGACTTCCATCAGAGACACTGTGTCTCATTTGTAAGATATGGTACTCATTAACAGTTGTTAACCACAGAGCAGGGATCCTGTGTTATTACAAAGACAGCAGAGTAAATGTACTCTGTGTTTCAGACATTAAAATGGAGGCATAAATACAGTAAATGCATTTTACAAAGTAAAAAATTTAAATGGCCAAATGAATGGCAGAAAATTATTAATTTAGGAAAAGAAACAAGTAAGGTTGAATGCGAAAGTCAGGAGAAGGGGAGATGCCCCATAAAATACTTACTGTAGTTTTCCTGACGGTCTGGGTGACATTTTTGTAAGAAAATAAAACTAAACATCTTTAACCAAATTCCACTCTACACTAAAATGAAAGCAATTCCCAAATGAAAAAGTCTTGTATGCATCCATTAAGGGTAGAATAAACAACAATTCTATTTTTCTTCTTTTTATGTAGCTTACTGCAATGCCTTGTACACAGTGCAAAGAAGAACTCTGATATGGTTTGACTGAACAAGTGATGGAAAAACAAAACAGTCAACTATGAGTACACAGCATACAATACAGAATGAGAAGCAGTCCATTCTTGAATAAAGGAACAGAATGAAAAGAAATTCTTGAAGGAACTAAGGGCAATAATTACTGTGGTTCAACATTTATTTGTCTTGACATGTATCACCTAATAAGAGAGATTTATGGAAACAAAAAGAAGCAACATTGTTAGAAGAAAAATAATTAGAAAATGTGAACAACTCCAGCATAAAAAAGGCAAAATAAGTTGAAGAGAAACACAGCATTACACTGTCATGTAGTACAGAGTTGTTATCACAACATTAGAAAGCAAGGCACAAACAGAATTTAGGGTTTTTTTTCACTGATTGCAAAACTAAAAAGAAACAGCTGGAGGAAGATGCAAACAAAAAAAACCCGGTTGCAACCGAGTAATTTTAACACTGTTAATAAACACTAAAAAGTATGAACAACAATGTCCATCAAGTACAGTGACACAGTGAATGAAACTGTAACAATAGGAGGCAGAGGTACAGAGAGAAAAATGAAAATATTCAAAGAAACTAAAGCTGATTTGAATGTACATATTTCTGAACTAAGGTCTAGAGAAATGAAAGCTTTGAGCCTCATCCTTTCCTGCAGAACGCTGTTATCTGGGAGGCATGAGCATGGTTGAGAAAGGATGTACTAAAACATGATCTGGTTACCAACATAACCAGACAAAACATAACATGTTATTTTTTTTTTGCTGTTTAGTTGGTTGGGCTTTTTTAGGATTATAACAAAGGCATATTTAAAAAAAGAAAACCTCAAAATTGCTGTATTAATTACAAAATCTGTAAAAACCCATAAGGAATATTGTTGAAGTTTCTATTAAATGTACTTTACCTTAGCTTTCCCTTCAAGGGCTCCTGTTCCAGCATAAATTTTACTGACAGAATCACCATTCACAGACCACATGGATCGGAAAACTTCCTGAAAGCGAGTAACCAATTGAGGCTTCTCAGCTAATCCTAACACCTCCAGTTGTTTTGTTAGCATCTGCAACAGTTGAAGACAACATTTGCAAAAGAAAAATGTTTAAATGCATTTCTTAAAAGATTCATCATTTTTTCGGCATATGAGCACAGAAAAATCTTTGGTTTATACGTATCATTCTGAATAGACTGACAGCATGTCATGTTTGAAAGGGTACACTGTACATGTAACTTTAGCCTCCAACATTTAGTTTTCTTTTAAAGATAGGCAGTAGTGTAGGAAAAGAATTATGTAGCTGATTTGTAAATATTTTAATCTAAAAATTCAGTAGTTACAAGGTAATAGTTTTTTGGTTCCCAAGTCTTTCTACTTACATAATTTAGAATTAGAGCAATTCATGTTCTTCCCAAAAAAGCATAATACCGAACACACTGATCTCTATTACCTCTGCAGCAGCAAAAGAGCATGTGATCAGTGAAACAGGAATGGCTTCTCATTCACTCTGTTTTCATGCATAACACACCACAATCCTTTATCCTTACCAGTCAATAGGCTTGAATTAATTTTCCACAGTGCAGTCTACATAAAATGCATTTAAATTGTACACATACAATACACAGAAAATGCATGATCCTACGATTATTTTACATTTAAATACATTACTTAGTCACACTATACTCATGGATGTACAATGGGACACTGCACCTTGTTTGAAATCCTGGTTTATGAAATCATGATTATTTAAAAAAAGTCAAGTAAATTTCTAGTGTTTGTGGCTACCAATACTAAAAAAAAAAATACAAAAAATTAAAACTAAATAAAATGCTATTTTCAAGAGCTTTAAAAATCTTCAAAACCTTGAGGTGTCCAACAGCAAGGAGGTGTCCAAAATGATGAACATATAATGACACAAAGGCAAAATTCTGAAGGTTGGTCAGAAATTAACAGAAGTTACAAAAGGGAACTTGCAGATAAAATTAAGTATAAGCAAACAAGAAGCTTCAGAAATTAGGTGCTTGATATTGTAATTTTAAGTGGTTATCCAGAACTCAGTATTTGTTATATTAAGTATCGATCATGTTAAAAAAGCAAGAATTTAAATATCTCATTGAAATAATCTTAAAATTAAGCAGCTCAAGAGGATTTTCTGTTTTCTTCTTAATTAGTTCTAGACTTTTAGCTCTCATATATTAGCTGAAATCATAATTGCAGCTCTCACCTGGTCTAAAAAAAAAAAAAAAGAAGATGCTACTTAATCCAGTTCTTAAAAGGATGAGAAAGGAGAAAATAGAGCTGCAAAGCTAAGTTTGCTTTATTAATACTGTATGTATTAAAACTATATAAAGGTTCATTCTTATGTCACACAAAACTACTGTATTATCAGCAAAATACAAGAGGCAATGTTTCTCATTCCTTGCTTCAAGCTTGCATTTCTATCTACAGTAAACTACTGTAACTCCAGCAAACAGATTTAGCCCCCAGGAAAGACTTAAGGTAATCATTTGTTTCTCCCATGGCAAATTAATAGAAGATGGACAGAGGTACAAACTACATAACACAATACAATGCTGTGAGATTTTCAAAGCATGTTGCTACTCTTTTCACAGTGAACTAAGTAAGAATTATTATTTTCCTTATTTTTGTAATTAAAAGGTATGGCCCCTTATGATGCATGCAGAGTTGAAACAATGGAGAAAAAAGCAGCAGATCTCTCAAACTGTACTGTAACTGCTACAGTAAGAGAAAAATTTCCAGAGTACTTGCATGAGAGTAAACAGTTCAGCATTCTGTTTGACTAAAACACCAATGAACTGGCATTCAGGGTTAACTTTGTAAACACAGCAGCAAAGCACTACATATTCCAGAATCAGAAATGTTTGCTCCACAGCTAATGAATTTTGGCGTTCTCATAGAAATGCCTCCTACATATGCTAGAACAAGAGCATTTTAATTAATACTCAGAAAACAAAAGAATAATAATTTTACTTAGTTTCATGTTACAGCACGCATAAGTTTTCATTTTTAAACACACTAAGGATTTTACCTTTAGGAGCCAAACTTAGTTTATTAAGATGAATAGGAGCTGTCAAAAGTTCTTTTCAGAGCTGCTCTTTTAGACCAATCAGTACTATTTTACTCCATCAATTCCTATAAGGCTCATGTGTACAAGCACTACTGTATAAGCCTTCAGACTAGAATCTTTGTTCCAACAACAAGCCAATATCCTGAAGCACAACTCTGCAGGAGAACTGAATCCCATGGTTAATTTCCAACTACTCAATTTGAGTGTGGCCAAAGCCTCAACCACGGTACCGTAACCATGAAGAATTCAGAGCCCAGTGCTGTGAAAATATGAACACATAGCACTGGCAGATGCTAAGAACAGTAATCCTATATCCTGAAAGAACTTAATCTAATAGAGCAGCTGTGAATGCAAGTGGTCTTGTGAAGGACTACAATACTACCAACCTCTTCTAAAATGGCAAGCCTGAACCTTAACAGACATAAGAAACTGACACCTAAAGAAGAATTACAATTTTTCATTCTGCTGCATGACTATTATTTAACATTTAATTACAACTACTACACAACTACTGCTTCTGTAACTACTAAAATCTGGTTGTCCTCAGAACAAGAAAAGTATCATGCTATAAATCAAACTGCCACCCATTTCAATTCGTCTTTCACAGGGAAGGTAATGCTACTTTTACAGCCTAATTGCTACAGAAGCATCCGGAGGAGTTGTGTATCTGGAACTGTTTTTCCTACCTCCAAGCCAAAGAAAGCTTGTACGCTGTTTGTTCTATCCAGACAGTCCAAGCAGTTTGTTCTGACAGTACCGCTTTGAGATCTGTGCCAAGGACAATGAGAGACAGAGAGAGAAAACAACTGAAATAACTCATTTAACACACATACCATCAACAAAGACAGGGACATCAAGATCTGAACCAGAACAGTAAATCAGGGTATTGTCAGGGCAATGTTACTGCCATCGCAAGAATGTTTATAAATGCATAAGCAATAGAGGATTAGCTCCAATAACAACAGTGAATTTTGCAGCAGTGTTCACTACAAAAATATGATTTATTTTTTGCAAATAACATGAGTCTTTCTTCTTCACTTTTTCTCAATTCTCCCTGCTTGCTTGCTGAAAGTGTTATGCAGGATTAAGTTTTCTTTTCAAACAATCCTAACAAACACACTTCCCAGGAATCTCAGGGAAATAGTAACTTCTAGTCAAAACAAAAAGGAAACAAAAAGGGGAAAAAAATTTAAAAGTTAGGACAGTTTCGGATTTCTTTAACTGAATTAAAAGTAACAAGAATTTGTGATAAAACTAAAGCCAATTTCAACCCCTCATTACTTTCTCTTTCCTCCCTAAACAAAAGTAAAAAATAAGCCCCTTCCCCTTAGTCTAGCAGATGATTGAGGTCCTCACACATGCTGATCTGCTCCCCTTTCTTTGAGAAGCCCATTAACTCTTGCTACAAAGCTTTCAGAAGGATCATATCAGGCAACATCCACACTCCTTTTGCCAAGCAATGAGAACAAAATTCTGACGGCTCTTCCAGTGATACACACTCATTCCTTACTTTTGTCATTCCCACTACACACTTTGCCAAATTAAGTCAGAAAGGCTTCATCACATTTACTTGTAGATCTAACCATAAATTGTAAAAAGTTTTGAAGAACTATCTCCAAGACTATTTTTTTCATTACCATCTTTGTATGTGATATGAAATGAGAAGCAACTTGCTACCTGCGTTAGAAAAAAATCCCTGACATCCTCCAAAGTAGATGGTCCATGAACTTATAAAATTTCTCACTGTACCTAATAGAAGACACAATTCTTCAAGCTATCAGAAGCCACAGCCTACTTTGCTTTCATTCTGTTGTCAGTCTCTTTGATGGGTGACAATATTGTCTGAATCTCCATCAAGACCCATGGTGTTCCAACACACAAAATACCACACCACTTTTAAAGCTTTTTGGAGAATGGTCAGTGACATTTTGAGGTGGAAAGGGAACCTAAGAACCTTCCCACTAAATCTAATTTTACTCAGGACTAGTACAACCTGCCCCAGGGTGATTTAATCCCACAGCCAGGATAGAGCACAGAGTGGCACTGGAACCCTCTTCTCCTAATGCACTAGAAATGATGAAACTTCTCTGCTTATAGCACAATCCCCTCATTCAACAATTCTCTTTCCCATGGAGAACCTCACTCCACAGTTTGCTCTGGTATTAATTAAAAGCAGGAAGGGTGTGGAAGGGAGAAGAGTAGGAATGTTGCCTATTTCTAACCCTGCTTCCCTGTTCCTGTTGAGATAAGCACAGCCTTTGCTCTAGGAAGAGGGGTGCGGAAATGGGGACAGAAGAACAAGTACAGCAGCAGTGGGAAGTACGGAACAGGGCAGAAAACATGCACCCCATTCATACTTTGTGGGGAACTTAATCTCCCAAATGGTGGACCTAGGCACACACAAAGATTGCACAGAACATCAGCATTTACAACAAACAGAAAATGGTATGCTCCATCACTGAGGAAAATATGAATAACATTATACAGGAACATGGAAAACCACGCATTCCTAAAGCCCATATGGGTGCACTCAAGAAAAAGGACGAGTGCCCATTTTCACCAAAATTACCAGGTCAATGGCCTGAAATTAAGTCATGCCCCCTCAATGTCTCAGAGATATTTTCCATTAAAATTTTTAGAGCATATTCAGAATGACAAAATTTTAATAAGTGACTTATATTTCAGTTGATAAGCACCATCTTGGATACAATAAAAATACAATAACAAGTAACATTTTTTCTCTTATCTTCTTGCCAATGGGTGAAAAACATCTCAGAAACATCATTTAATTTGAAGAAATTTACAGAAGTCATACACACAAACCTTTTAACTTCCTTTCCATCAAAATAAAAAAATCCACACTCCAAGAATTTCTGGACTTGAGGTTTAAGCACACTGTGCAGTTTTTCTGCCTTTCCACCTTTAACCATTTGATGATAGTCGAAGTTCACCATTTTGATATCAGCTGAATGTTCAGATGCTTTCAAATGGCTCTGATATTGTAAAAAGAGAAGAAAACAATACAAGTATACCAATATCTGAACACATAGCAGTATAAGCTAAGTAAGAGGCTACAGATATTTCTAAAGCAGTTTTCTTAGCTATCTTATTACATGCTTTCTCTTACGTAAAATGAAATAATTTTTATCACTATTGTTCAACAAATTACTCAGAACTGATGAATATTTTCCTGTGCGTTTCTCTTTCTTGTCACAAAGTCAATTTTTTCCTTGCTATACTAGGGGTCACCAAGACAGGCTACAGCCTCTTCTACTGTTAAAATGCTTTGATGTGCAATGAGTTGTTTCAGTGGAAATCCTTTTCATGAACAGTCACCATTTGAGACACACCTGTCGGCAACAGGGGCTGAGTAAACTCCCTATAAACTACTACTTAAAAAAAACAGCCCGATTATTTAGGCTGCTGTGAAGGGTGGCTTGAGCAAAACTTTCCTGAATATTCCCTGAACAATCCTGAAGCACACACACAATCTTTGTTGGCAAAGCTATGATCTGCATTATATGCATCTGGGAGCATGCTGGATACAGGGAAGATACAAGTGGATCGCGTAAGACATTCAACCATTATAATACTAAGGGAAAGGGAAATAACAGATGGCTAGTGTTCTCTGGCTTCAGACAGAACTTCTCAAATTGTCAGTACAATGTGACAGTTATTTTTAACCTAACTAGTGGGAATTCATGAAAATGGCCACTTACAGTTAACATCTTCTGAACAAACATTTCTGTTTAATCATGACCAGCTTTTATGTTTAAACTGATTAAATTAATTTTATTTCTTTTAAAGAATATATCCAGGAGGAATTACAAGGGAAAGATCTTAAAAATAAACATCACAGTATTAAATACCACAAAATATCACCTATTTATTCACCAATTTTATAGTGCAAAAAGGATTTATTTTTAAAATAAGCCACTATTAAGCATGAAATAAGAACTTAAAATCCCTCAACACTGTCTTTGTTGCTGCTAGAATTATTCAGTGAAGTAACTAATCTGAACATAATCACACACTTTCTGTATCTTAAGCACTGTTTTTACGATAATACAATTTTAATCACAAATGGTAGAGCACAGCATACCTGTTTCATTTTTTGAAGGCTATATAAAAGCTTCATTACAAACAGGCAAATTCCAAGTATATGCACCATGACAGAATTGTGATACTCACCTGAAAAGCTTTGCTGAGCATGTGCTCCCCTTCTTTTGCCCCAAGTAAGTTTACAATAATTTGCTTGCCATATAAATTTTTAAGAGTTTGAAAATGCCTGTTAACAGAAGAAAAATTCCACACTCATCTTCTGGCATGCACAAAATTAACACAAGCACCTGCAACACCAGCTGAGATGTTGCAGAAATGTACTGAGTACTCTTGTACTGCTGCAAGCCTTTTATTATGTCATGTCCAAACGAATCAATAAAACTCAGTAATAGCACTAACCGCTGACTGCTATTCAATTAGGATAAATAGCACCAATTTAACAACATACGTTTAGTTAGAACCATAAGGCTATGAAGCTAAAGTGTCATGGCAGGAACAAAATCAAAATAGAGATTTTACTTTTATGCAGTAGCTGACAAATATAGATTATTCAATGTAAGCATGCTATAATTTTGGTTTGATTTTGGTTGGTTTTGGGTTTTGTTTTTTAATTTAACAAAGTATTTCACTACTTTAAATTTCCTTCAAAGTTTTCAACAAAGCACTCAAAGGCACTAACAGTCCTGCAGAAGTTTGAAAAAATTGCCCAAGCACTTTGCTGCTTTGCTGAATCACTCATTTGTACTAGACAGAGCCTCCCATTTGGAATAACATATCCCATCCCTCTGATGCATCACTTATCAGAGGTTTGTAGCGTGTTAACAAAAATTTAAGACATTCTTTCACCTGTCGAAAGCTGGTGCATTCGCCTCAAAACCCCTTGACATTCTGACACGATGGGATCCCACCTATGACATGAAAATTGCATTAAATTATTTGTCTTTACACATTTGATGAATTGTTCTTCAAAGACCTATTTTGATCCTAAATATGGCCTAAAAATTCATTTCACTTTCTAAACGAAATCTCCAAAATTTATTCTTCATGCTATGGTGTGCACTCTTTTTTTTACATTTTTCTTAAATTCCTCTTCTTGTTTTCTAAAAACTGGGGTGAAATTATATTACAAAAACTTGACCCATATTGCCTTTATGAGAACACATAGCCTTAAGAGCAATTCAGAAGAAGACAGTCTCTTTGGATGCCCTTACATAACCTATTTTAAAATAGCAATTTAAATTAAAACAGAAAAACCCAGAATTTCAAAGAGAAAACATCTAAAAAACAGTAGTCATTCAAATCTTATGCAAAACAGCATTAAGAGACTTGAGAGCAGCAAGCATGGTGAATTAAACAATAACACTTGCTCCCAAAGGATGTCCTCATCCTGACAGGTAACTGTGTAGAAGAACCTAAATGTACGATGTTTAAAAAGACATTAATAAGAATTATCTGTATGACTGAATTTATCTCCTGCTTACCTGTAGACCTGGCTGTTCCCAAAATAATGGAACAGATCCTCGAATCTGTATGAAAGATGACACAGAGTCATCCAAAAATATCACCTGTTGAGAAAAAAAAACAAACCAAACATTAGTGTTAATAGGTATTACAGAGTGTAAAGGTTTAGGTTTATTAGCCTTAGCTGAACACAGGGTAAGTAAAATACATTTACATATTACATATTCCACACTACAAGCTAAAATATTAATCATGCTCCCTAGACTCTTCTCCCTCTACACTTTGAACAATTCATAAAAGAAGTTCTGGCAGTGTCATACACCCCTGCAGAATCATGATTCGCAACATCCAAGAAAAGAGAACACACTTTTGTTATTGGGGCCTGAATGAATTCAGTGCTAAGAGTAACTTGTTTTAAAAAAACCTTGTTAAGACCTTCCTGTAGGAACAGTTATAATGTACACCCAATGCACAGAAAGTAACAATACAGCCTACTAAGAGCGCCTGCACAGATTTTGTGCATCAGAATCCAAAATACAATGGTCTACTAAAGTTTCCTGTATGTTTAAGTGGAATGACATACCAGTCATCCAGTGACATTAGCCTAGCAAAAAAACTTGGATGGAGAAACTGTACACCACTCTGTCCTAACTACTGAAACTAAATGTGTATAAGCAGAGCCTTTCCTGGATAAAATCCTACTGAAGTCACCAAAGCTTAGCAAAGAGTCAGTGAGTCAACCAAAGATACCTACTCACATGCACAGAGTTGCAGGAACATCTTCACAACTAGATTATCACAAGAAGTAAGTGAAGAAAGGCCAGCAAAGAATGATTTAATAGCTTCTTGCATTTTTGAATAATAAGGGCAAAGATATTCAATCAAATGCAGCAGGATTACAGTGGCTTTAAGAACTACCTTTCACAGGAGCTGCGTTAAGTAACCCTAGGAATGCTTTTATCTTGCCTTAACCACAGGGTACTACTGTATTTTTGCTAAGGCTTTATTTTAAGGCTTTTTACTTTATTACTGGCTCAGGCCCAAAGAAGTACATGCTCACCTACAGCCCAGGAGGCTGAAAGGAAGTACAGACACCTGCAACAGTTCAGCTGACTGATAACAGCTTCTTAAGCTATTGAAAATCAGACCCATGCATGACCTTAACCTAAGCTACACTGAAAACCAAGATCATCAAATTATGTAACCTACTTAGATTCTTTATTTAGCAGCAAAGGAACTATTCAAATATCTGTTGATCACAGACTTGACTTGTGATCTGTTGATTTAGGGCAACAAAACTGTCCACAGACATGCTTATTTTGAGTTCATCAGCCAAGCAATGAGCAGTGTAGTGTAACATACCTGCTCTGTTTCAACAAAGTTAGCAACGTGTCCATCATCATTTGTTCCCCGAACATTAAATCTGGTGCCAGCCCGCTCACAGCTCAGTCGTGAAATGAGACAAGCCTTTGCCTGCTTGTGAGCCGCATAAATTGTCCTTATCTCCACTCCTCCACACATGAGACGTAACAACCAGTCATCACAGTTCACACCATAGTGCTTCAGATGTAAATGCAGTGACTGGTTCCTATCAGGAAAAATAAAAAAAAAATGACTGGAAGGAAATAAAATACAGCTCAAATTGTGAAAGCCAGCCACTAACTTCTTATATTTTACACCCGCTACTAGAAATAAGAAACAAAAATATGCATGCTATAGTTTCACAATATAACTCTTATTTAAGCATACCTGAAATAGGAAAGTTTACAAGAGAACAGCTTAAACGTGCACACAATAAGAATATGGGGTGAAGCCATGAATTTTAATTAAAATAAAATAATAGCCCTTAAAAAAAATAGCCCTTATAGCCTCTGCTCTCCACCCAGCAAAAAACAACACTCCAAACTTGTTTATATTTCTCCACTCAGGCTTGTTGTGAGAAGCCAAAGATTACAGACTCTGGGAAAAAGCAAGCCAGAATTCCATTTACAGGATTACGTTTTTGTGATGGGTAAAGCCCCATTCAATTTCACATCATCACAAAATAAAGCTAGAAAAAAAGTTTTGTCAGCATACATTGATCATTTCTATTACAAGTCACCACAGGGCATTACTTGCCCAGACAAGCTTCTCAGAATACACTGATTTTCAAATTTCTTTCATATTTCAGGGTTAAGTGTTGGTACATTATATATTGCATATACTGTTCTCTAATACCAATTACAGCTCAAATGAAAGAAAGATGTACAATCTGCATATACCTGTGCATTAAGTAGTATCAATCAACACGTGTAGTAAGTAAACAAGACTAAAGTTTGGGGGTTGTGAGAGACAGAGAGAGCCCCACTCTAATGGGGCTTGGCTTTTGATCTTCTTTGGAAACCGCCCAGAAAATTCTGCCATAATTGCAAACAACATATTTGATTGAAAGGTTGAAGCTATTCACTTTAATTTTAGCCCTTTCATTCCTAACTTACAATTAAAAAAAAAAGGAAACTTATAAAACACCTCAGTTCAATTATTAATGAAGACTCAAATCCTGTAAACCAAGTATGCATTCACTCTATAGAAAAGTATTACAACAGGAGACTGAGAAAGCAATCTGAGACTGGAACTTTTGAATAGAAAAAGCCCAAGAAAGCTTAAAAGTACATAAGCAGAATACCTTCTGTTATTGACTTCAATGTTTACATTCCTATTCTTGGAATCTGTGACATTCAATCTATCTCCTGCAAGGACTGATTCTTATTGAAAAAAAACAGGCAACTTCAGAAGTCTTATGACAGGGGTGAAAATCAGACAAGCTTATTTGGACAGGGTCAACAGGCATCATCACTTCTCAAGCCTTCAAACATTGACTTATCAATGGAGAGCCCAGTCTTCTTCCAGATGTAGAGACAGATAGCTAGTTACAGCTAGGCTCCTGTAACTCCTGCAACCCTACATCAAAGTAGATGTGTTTCTGAAGACAAGAGCTTATTTCCTGTCTTAATACACGTATTTTGTCTTATAGAGTAATCTGATCATAATAACTGGCAAAGTGTAGAGTAGCACTGGCACATACGGCAGAGCTGGTTTGGCATCCTGTATATTGGACAGGAGAGGCAGGAAGATGTAGCTTTTCACCTGTTCTAACAGCACACTGCCAAACCTTCAGGACCTTTTCAAGGTTTGCGGACATATACACCACCTTAAACCACAGCTGAAAATATGGGAGCAGAATTTTTTATGTGACAGTATGCATTACTGGCATCATTTACGCTGCTTATTGGCAGGAACAGCAGAATTGCTTTTACCAAGAATTCTCTGTGGGAAAACCTATACTTTATTCAAAAATACTCAGTAAATAGATCCTGAATTCAGCAGCCAAACAATGTGCACTGTAGCACAGCCTACCCACTCTGTTTAAACAAAAACAGCAATATAACAATTATGTGTACGATAAAACTTTTAAAGCCCTTTCATATGTTGCAAACCTACTTGAAAACTATATATAAATGCCACACCTTTTTAGAATCCAGAATGTTCAAAGCATGAAAATTTTATTTAAACCTCTCTTACCTTACCGATTTTAAAAAATTGACACACTTAATGAAGAATTAAGACATCAAAGCTGAAACACAATATCATGACAACTGTTCATATCAAAGTATATCATAAGCAGTGAAAAACAGTGTCGTCCAATTAAGAAACTCCAAGTAGCCATGGAAACGTTGTATCTTTAATAATATACTTACGTCCTTAGAGATAAAATAATGTTATTCTATTTCATCAACATTTTCATGACAAAGGTGTACATATAGGAGCTGATAAAGACAATGCTAAAAACTTGCCACAGATTAGTCTGCACAGGCATGCATTACTCTACACTGTGCCTCATGAAATGCATTTTGAACTCACCAGAAGAACCTATTGTCAGTGGTGTGCTCCTGCATGCTGCGGTGAGCATTGAGACTAAGATCTAAACTGATCCCAGTTGCAGACCATGCAAAATAAAAGTTGCCTGAGTTCAAAACTTTGCGCACTTCTGAAATACGATCCTCATCTGTTGAATCAATCCGTAACGATACAAACTCAGTGGAAGTAACTCGAAAAACTTCCGAGTCTTGAATCTTTCCCACAGACATGCATCCTGTTACTAGAACCAGATAATGTAACAATGTGTCTCCTGTAAAAAAAGAAAAGGCACATATAACAGAATGAATCTTAGCGGAGTGTGACATATTCAATGCATTCATACGCTTAAATGTACACATCCTGACCCCCAGTATGCCTGCAAAAAGTACAAAAAGAACCAACATCAAGAACTCATTTTCAAGTTCTACAGAAGAAACGAAACAGCAAAACAGGAGAAACTGTGCTGCAAACAACAGGGATTGTGAAAACGGAAGTTATTTTTGTCCACTCCCTCATATCTGGGAGTGCTCCAAACTTGCAAGTTACTTGATGAAGACAAAAAATAAAAAACAACAAAGAGCCCAGTTCCTGTTGCAAGCATCCTGGGCTGTGCAGTTTTACAGGAGCAGAACAATTCTCTTTCCCAAATGAAAAAATAAGGCTTTACATATTTTACTCACCAAGATTTAATCTTAATACACCCAAAAGCCCATATGCATCCATTACTTTGGAATACGTATTCTTGATTGTGTCTTTTTCTGCAGAAGCTATGGAGAGAAAATGTAAGATCTTATGATGCAGAAGACCATACACAATGACAGGGAGAATGAGTCCACTCTAAACTGAAAATCTGAGATTACAAAAGTAGCATTTATGTGAAACTTCTGGAAAGAAATCAAAATGTATGAGCATATGGCATTTTATAATGGAAAATGAGTATTTGATTTTATGACAAATTATGATCATGCTATGTTTTTAGGCAACAAAAATAGGACTTGCAAAAACTCCAAGTGATATTAAAGGAGAACACTGGCATTTTTAACATCATCATCTCTTAATATAAAAAGCATCTAAAACACAGGGAAATGAATCCCATGGGTATGCTCTCCCTTAACTAGTTAAAATTAGAGTATTGCAAAATGCTGCTTCATTTTTTTTTCCATGAAAAAAATAATCTCTAAGAATAAAACTTTGATGTGGCAGTATTATTTCCAGATAAGTAAACAGGATTATCACAAGTGCATTTTAACTAGTGCTAAATATATTCCAAGCAAATAAAATCTTTTGTAGGTCCACAAGATAATGGTACTTAAAAGCCATGTCTAAACTTACTGTGGTTAGTGAATTCTTTTCTTAGCAAAGCATACAAGCACCAACCAAAAGCATTTCATACCATGTTTTTCAGTTACATTATATCTAATATACAGTGAACTCTGAGCAAAGCTTTTCCATAGTGAGCATGCAAGTATTTCCACCTTGTACTGTCTGCACTTTTCCCATCTTCTGTTCACATCGGAAAACAGTAAACAGTGCACACCTCAGAAGGTTCACTTCATCTGTCCAGCCCTGGCCTATCTTCACCTACCTCCGTGTTTCAGCTACTGCCTCTGCAGAACCCAAGCCTAGGCACAAGATGAAAGAATTATGGGATTTGGTGAGCAATGGATGCTGAAAGAAAAAAACCCAAACACACAAGCCAGAGTGTAATCTATTACTGACAGCCAATGAACATGGCATTCCCGTTTCTGAAGATACCAACACTAAATTTTCAGGTTTTCATACCACTCTGTACCAAACAGTATGAGTAACGACATAAATGCTTTGGAAGCACCCAGATTCTTCCTATTAGTATCATATTAACCTCTTCTTCACCAAAGCAGTAAACTTCATAAAGATCTATGCTCTCTCACTTCATTCAGCATGCAAAGCCATTGGATACAGCTGGATATGCAAGAGCCACTGAAGGGACCCCATCACTACAGTATCTTACATTCAGTGAATGCAAAGTCAACTTTCAGTTTCCTCTATGAACAGCTGGAATTACCAACTGGGTGAACTGCAGCTTAGAAGTTAAACCACAGGAAGGCTAAGGTAATCCCAACAGGAGAGAGCATCTTCAAGAGCATTTCCGAAAGCATTTCCTCTCTAACATTGTTAATGAATGAGAACACTTCTTCCCAGAACGGTAGGTCGGTCTGCAGCCATGAGAACCCTTTTGACTTTGATTTATAAGCTCCACATCTTGAAGAGAATTGCATCTAATACAAATATGCACTTGGAAAACAAAACACCCATGTCCCACAAATTAACGGATCTATTTCGTCTTGACAAATTGACTTTTCTATTTACTGTATCTTTAAATAGCTGGAAGTAAGCAAACATAATTAAAGTTGTCTGAAAAAAATACAAAATGATGTTACTCACTAAGAAGAACGAATTAAGACATGCAACTTCTAAAGACAGAAATTAACAACTGGAATGACAACTTTCATCCATAACACTGGACTTAACAGATTTTAAATTATACCATAAAGGAGCACTAAACAGTAGACAGTGCTAGCATACATATGTCTGTGTATAAAGATGGACACAAAACATTACAAGGCAGTATTTCTTCTATAGCTTTGTATGTCTCTAAGCACCTCATCTACATATCTTTTAAATACCTCCAGGGACATAGGTCAACCACTTCCCTGGGCAGCCTGTTCCAGTGCTTGACAACTCTTTTGGTGAATACATTTTTCCTAATATCAAATGTAAACCTCCCCTGGTATAACTTGAGGCCGTTACCTCTTGTCCTATCACTGGTTACCTGGGAGAAGAGACCAACACCCACTTCACTACAACCTCCTTTCAAGTAGATGTAGAAAACTATAAGGTTTCCCCGAGCCTCTTTTTCTCAGACTAAACAATCCCAGTTCCCTCAGCAGCTCCTCATAAGACTTAATCTCCAGACCCTTCATCAGCTTTGTTGCCCTTCTCTGGACACGCTCCAGCACCTTCACATCTTTCTTGCAATGAGGGGCCCAGAATGGAATATAGGATTCAAAGCGCAGTCTCAGCAGCACCGAATACAGGCAGACAGTCACTTCCCTAGCTCTTCTGTCTGTGCTGTTTCTGATACAGGCCAGGCTACTGTTGGCCTTCTTGGCTGCCTGCACACAAGCTGGCTTGTGTTCAGCAACTGTCAATCACCAGCCCCAGGTCCCTTTCCACTGAGCAGCTTTCCAGCCACTCTTACCAAAGCCTGTAGCATTGCATGGGATTGTTTTGACCCAGGTGCAGGACCAAGCACGGAACCCTGTTGAACCTCATACCATTGGCCACTGCCCATCAATCCAGCCAGTTTTTTACCCAGTGAAGTGTAGGCCTGGTCCAAGCTATGAGCAGCCAGTTTCTACAGAAGAATGCTGTGGGAAACGGTGTCAAAGGCTTTACTGAAGTCTAGGTAGAAAATATCCACAGCTTTTCCCTCATCCACTAAATGGATCACTTTGTCTGAGAAGGAGATCATGTTAGTCAAGCAGAACCTGCCTTTCAGTAACCCATGCTGACTAGGCCTGATCCCCTGGTTGTCCTGTACATGCTGTGTGAGGATCTGCTCCATAAGATTCCCCAGCACGGAGGTCAGACTGACAGGCCTGTAGTTCTCCAGTCCCTGGGCATCACATTTGCTAACTTCCAGTCAACTGGGACCTCCCCAGTTAGCCAGGAGTGCTGATAAATGATGGAAAGCGGCTCAGTGAGCACTTCTGCCAGCTCCCTTAGTAACCTTGGGCGGATCACATCCAGCCTCATAGACTTGTGTGTGTCTAACTGGTGCAGCAGGTTGCTGACCATTTCCCCTTGGATTATGGAGGCCTCCTTCTGCTTCCCATCCTTGTCCAATTCAGGGGGCTGGGTACTTGGAGAACAAGTGGTCCTACTATTAAAGACTGAGGTAAAGAAGACATTAAGTACCTCCGCCTTTTCCTCATCCTTTGCCACTACATTTACTCCCACATCCAATAAAGGATGGAGGTTCTCCTTTATGCTCCTTTTGTTGCTGATGCATTTATAGAAATATTTTTTATTGTCTTTTACAGCATTAGCCAGATCAAGTTCTAGTTAGGATTTGGCTCTTCCAATTCTCTCCTTGCATAAACTCATGACATCCTTGTACTCCTCCCAAGTTGCCTGCCCCTTCTTCCAAAGGTCATAAACTCTCCTTTTTTTCCTGAGTTCCAGTCAAAGCTCTCCGATCAGCCAGTCCAGCCTTCTTCTCTGCCAGCTTGCCTTTTTGCACATGGGGACAGCCTGCTCCTGCACCTTTAAGATTTCCTCCTTGAAGAATGTCCAGCCTTCCTGGACTCCTTTGCCCTTCAGGACTGCCTCCCAAGGGACTTGTCAACCAGTCTCCTAAACAGGCCAAAGTCTGCTCTCAGGAAGTCTAAGGTAGCAGTTCTGCTGACTCCCCTCCTTATCTCCCCAAGAACTGAGAGCTCCGTCATTTTGTGATTGCTATTTAGCGTATACATATTTAAAAAAAAAATAAATCACAAAACTAAAAATGTGGTTTTCAGGTTCAGGTGCAATACATTCTTGTAAAAAGCCACCAGTTCTCATGTACAGTGTCAAGAGAAAAAGAATAAAATAATTTAAACTCAATGTTAATTAAAAATTAATAGGTCATAGTATCTTAAACATTAACATCTCTTTTGCTCCAAGTTAAATCACAAGTGTGCATCTGTAATAATCACCCCTTATCAATCACTAACTTATTTAAGAAAAGTGAATGATTCAATGATTTTAAAGTGATTATGTCAGCCCTCTTATTGTTACGGAAATGGAACCCCCATGAAAATCTTGTCTTCAGGACAACTTGGTTCAACATGTATTCTGCTTAATTCCAGATTACAAAGTTAATATCATATTAAAGGTTATCATTTAGACTTTCTACATTTATGTTCTCTTCTTGGTGGGATCACAGGGCGCTACAACGGGACATTAGAAGTTAGTGGCTACAATTCCCAGCTAGAACATGGGACACTGAGCTGGGAACAAAGAGATGCTCATGAAATTATGTGCAGTTCCTTTGGAAACTCCTCATTTTCACTTCACATTCACTTTTCACCATTATTCACTTCACAAAGACATTTATATGTTATCATAATCAACACGTATACTTAAGACTATAAGGAAGAACCCTCAAATAACAAATCACCTCTACCCAGCAATGAAAAAAACCCCAGACATGTCTAGATGTTAGCTATTATATTTAAATACCATACACCAGAAAACAAACAAAACCATATTTTTTTGGAACAGCAAGAAAAAAATAAATAATTGTAACAGATGAGCAAATAAAAGGCTTGGTTGCTTTAACACTAATCTTCAATACTATGCAAATTTACTTCACAAAATGTGTTGTTTCAGCTAACACCATTGACAAGGGGGAAAAATCCAAACAGAGAAATAAGTGTGAAAACAAAGCTGACCTATGTAACAGCCTACAAGCACTTCCTTTCCCTCTGATTTGGGCTGACTCAATTACATGTTCTCCATTGAAAATAAAACTTTATAGCACAAATAATCTCCAAAGATTTTCTTCTAATACCGAAAGTTTTGATTAAAATACACTTATTTCACATGAAAGCCAACTACTGCAATTTTCGCCTGCACAAAATGGCATTTTCAATTTAACTACATGCTAGTATGCAAAATGCTACCAAATTACTTAAATGCAGAAATGCTAATTATTTTTTTTCCTAAGTTACATCTGAGAACTCCAAAAATACGCAAACTAAGTGTCTTAACAGGGACTTAACTAGCAAGACCTATCATTCATTGGATGTCCAGTAGGGCAAACCTAAGAGCTTTACAATCATGTCTGCTACCACAGAAATGAAAAATTACTGAATTGGAAAGGTAACATCCATAAAAAGAATTATTTGTTGTCAGTGAAATTCCATGTTAAAATCATGCAAAGGTAAACATACAGAATAGTCTTCACTCTTTCTGTAAAGCTAGTCTGCTTTAAGATGAAAAAAGCCTTCAGATTCTGTCATAACTTCTTTTTAGTATTTCCAGAACTGTGAATCAAATTCTTGCAGATCCATCACATCATTCAAAGAGGTCGCAGTCCTCCCAGGCAAGAGTTACTGCCTCCACCAACCTTCTAGGAAGATTCTAACTGTACTTCTTGTAAATTTCAGTGTGTTCTAGGCTAGCATACATGGTCTTTGTTAAACTGTGATTTTGTTGGAAACGCCTCGAAAGCAATGAGTGGAACGTCTTTCCAGTAGATTGGAAAGGACAGTGAATTCTAGCAGAATCCTAGGAAAAGCACCTGCTGACAGGAAGACAGTTACAGCCTCCTCCACCAGTACAGCTGCCCTTGGCACCCATTGTAGCTGTTGCTTCCCTGCAGCTTAAGTGTTTTAAGATACCATTTAATATGAAGGCATAGTCCAGAAGATGACATTTAGTAAAAACAGCAGTAAAGACAGGAAGGTGAAATTGCTGTCTACTTCTGCACTGTAGTCCCTTCAAATTGGCTTCAGATTAATACAGTACTACATCAAAATACACTCAAAAACTATTTCTACCTCAGCCCATATTTGATCTTTCCTGTCTAACATAGAGACACTCTTTCCAGAGGATAAATTATTGATTGAAGAATTTTAATTCTTATTATTGCACTCTTATACATGCATATAAAACAGGACAATATTTATGTATCTATGTTTTTCTTCAGGTGTCTAAGTTTCATCAAGCACCACATCAACTTAAAATGTTTTGCAGAATCATTATATGCCATCTGCTCCTGTAGATAGATAATAGTGTATCTGCTTCCCCACTTCAAGAACGCAATGTGGAAGGATTTTCTTTTTAAAAAGAAGTGGAATCTGGATGGGTAGTGGAGTAGCATTACTAAGAATGAACATGAATACCAGGATGCCTGCTGCACACAGATTATTATTACAGCTATTTATCTAGCTCTACAGAAAGCTCAGGGTGCACGTAGTGCCTCTTCTTGTTCACACTTGCCCTCTTCTCAATGTTACCATAAGATTCAAGTCAAAGGATGTGCATGGAACTCCTGCTCTCTCCACTATCTATTAGATAGTTAGATAGTTAGACTATCTAACTCTCTGCTCAGTATTTTCCCAGATGACAGAACGTTCTCTTTTACTCATTGCATGCGACAGGAGTAAAAACAGCTTCCCACTTGTTTCGTTATGACTCACCAGAGAGGAAAAGGGAGAGACATTACCTCCTGCTCAGTCAATTAAACCTTTACAGGTAAGGTATCTCATTAAGGAGTCCTATTTCAAATAATAAATATACTGTCTATTTTGTACGTCAAATAAGAAAAAATACATGTATGCCATCCTCCCACTATATTCTATACAAATGAGCAGTAAAGCTGATGACATTTGAAACTACGTGCTCTTAGAAAGGCCTTGAGAGGCAAGCTGGCAAGCTCCCTCAGACTTCAGTATCTTGAGCTAATCTAATACTAGGATTGAGTCAACAGAAGAGGCATAAAATGTATAAAGGCAAGCAAAGTATTTCTCAGATGGCTTGGTCACACTAATGTTAGCTAACCCACATTAGAAGCAGCACATAGAAAGCTTCCAGCAGGAGCATGGCTTGGGCTGCTTTCACATTAAGGCTGAGTGATTATGCAACAACCACCTCTTTGAACTATTCCTCTGACCCTCTCCCTTTCTTCCATCTTATTCTGTTAACTTGAATAACAGATTCAGTACATGCACAACAGGCACTGAAAATCACACAACATATGAGCTGTATAGCATTTCTTACAGAGGCCTAACAAAATCCTCTGAATCATCCTGCAATGCTTCACTGCATGTAAAGGGGATGAAGGTTAATACTGTTATCCTTCCCTCAGCAAAACGACAGATGTACTTCCTCCAAGATGACATTTAAAGGATCAGTAAGCTTTCATTCCTTTCTTTTAGCCCCTTTCAAATCCAAATTTCTATACATGGATACTCCAGAAGACGCAGATCACTAAGGTGCTCAGAACTGAGCCACATGAATCACTTTTAATGGTAAAGTATATTTCACTAGATTCTGCCTATATTACACAAGGTAAGAACTCTGATAGGATAATAAGGCTGAACACCTTATTTTACCTTCAGTATTGATGAAAATATTTTGAAAAATGTCTAACAGCTTGAGATCAGTATTGTCAACTTTTGTAGTCTACAAAGCATTAGCAAAAAATACGAAGTTTTAACAGTTTAAAGTGACATTGTTCTAGATTTAAATTGATATATATTTGATCTGACTATTTTTCTATCTATTCCCTCAGATTTTACAAATACCTGGGAAATCTTCCCCTAGGGTTAGACTTTCATTAACTTCAGCTTATATTTGTAACAATATCCAGAATTTTGTAAGACTACAGACTAGAATCTTCTGATTGTTTTCTGTGGCACGATTACAGAGATGGAGTAGCACTTGACAAATCTTCCCCAAGCACTCATAATTGCCATCTTTTAACCATGTCTTGAAAAGAATATGAGAAGCAAACAGCAAGCAGAAAAAGAGGAAAAATAATTCCAAGCTACGGGACTCTCCTGCTTTTTCTGCTGTCAGTTTAAGGGTATGACTGTGATCTTTCAACCATTAACAAAAAAAAAAAAAAAAAAAAATCACATTTCAGTATCTACTGAGTTTAGGTGCAAAGAGGGAATCAAAGCAAAATGCCACAGCTAAATATGCCTTGGGAAAATACACGCATTTACCAGACAGAAAAGGAGTAAGCAGTTTACTGGTTAAGCTTACTGAAAACAATATTCAGAGGACCTGCTTCTAGCTAACTATGAATGTTTACTATATTGTAACCTACTAATTAGAATACCAAGGAGAACCCTTTACAGACTAACATGCTATTACTAAGTACAGAATCAAAGAGGAGAGAGACTTTCAAACTTTGTTTCGGGTCTACTTCCTCTGTTTAGTAACAACATGAGGCATAGAAGAGGGCAAGAACTTTGATATGGTTTTTAATTTTCAGAGAAGTTTATCCAGAGGCCTGCAGTGTACCACAGCAGAAATAGCGACCTACTGTCCTTTCTGAGCATAACTTTCAGGAGTGAATTGTTTCAATGCATTGCTCCTGAAGTAGCTTCAGTGCATTCAGCACTTACTAAATACATGCTAAAATAAAGTTTTCCACAAATCTTCAAAGCATTTTTCCCCATTTTATGGATTTCACTAAACCTGTTCACTAGCTTTATGACTGGGCAGTTACTCCAAACCAAATCCACACCACATAATGCCTTTTAAATACTAATGGCAAAGCCCATGAGATTACTTATGCACATAGTAAGAAGAAACTGTATCAGAAAAAAAAAATAATCTCAAAACCAGGAGAAAAGCACCCATCATTTTTCAATAGGATCATCACTGAATTGCAGCTACAATGTCAACCATGCCCTACTGCTAGGCCTCTAGCAGTTAATGACAGCTTGTTCTAATCACACACTTAAGATACAGATTAAGCTGCATGCTAGACAGCACTTGTTCATACAGCCTGTCCAGTACAGATGATTCTGTGGCCCAACATGAAGTAGCTTACAGCATGAAGTACCTTACACAGGGACAGTCAGGTGCCACAGAGACCATGCCACTGCCAAGAAGCAGACTCACACAGAGGAGAGTTAATTGCAAACGCTGAAGAAAGGAAACATATCTCAAGTCCCACTTTTCTTTAGAAATCACATTTCCAACTCTGAGTCTTGTCAGAGAACACACTCCCCATTCAGCCTGCTCTACATTCTCAAAGCCAGAGAGAGCATCCTCTTGAAAGGTAGGGGTTTTAGTCCACTCAGACTTCATGCAGTGAATCAAATATCTCATTTTCTGATTGGGTGCTCAGAATAGCTAAGCCAGAAAACCACAAACAGGCACCAGAATGAATTAATCAAAAAGCTATTGACCTTACCCAAAAAAAAAAAAAAAAAAAAAAAGGAAATACTTCTACAGTATGAAAGCTTTCTATAAAAGAGTCAAACCCAAGCTCATTAACCCTGTGCAACCAGGTGCTCAGACTTTCTGAAGAATATAAATCAAGTTACATTTTTAAACCCTATCTATAGGCTCCATGATCTCTTCTGCACTTCTCACTTTAGTGTCCTCCAATTATGACTTAAAAAAAAAGATGAGGAAGGGGGCAAAAAGGATTTAAGGGAAACATTTAATGCATTTATAACTGAAAACATGTAAAAATAATTTTGCAATGCAAGACACCTTGCTCCAAATATTACTCATTTTATTACAAGACAAATAAATACAGAGTCTCCAGATAGGTTAAAAATACAGGGACAAAATAAAACTAAAAATCAAAAAAACATCAAAAATCATGACATAAAACAAAAAAAAAAACAAACCAAATTAAGATGATATACCATTTAAGAATAGTGGATTTTTTATTATGAAATACAACACAGAGAATTAGCTTTTCAATGAGTTACCAGGTATTAAAACAGAAAAGGCTGTTCAGAACCAAAGAAATAAGCAGATGCTGTTGGAAGCAATTAGAAGAAAATTTAGTATACATGAAAACATACATGCATAATGAAATGAAATTAAAAGTGTAAAATTTTCTCTTAACAGATGGAGATACGAAAATGTCTTTTTTATTTTTCCCCTTATTTAAATCAGAAGCATCTCCCCTAGCAAACAAGAAAATAGAATAGTTGCTTCTTTATATTCTATAAATAAACAGCTTACACAATGTCAAGTCTGCCAACTTCTTACATGCTAGTTATCAAAACATATCGACTTACAGAGGACAGCCACAGCTCCGGATTCAAACATGAGACATTCTTCTCTGTTTCTGGCTTCCACTATCACACTGAATGGCAGTGGATCCAGCTTGTGATAGATGCGGTATCCTTTACTGAAAGCCATTTTGCCTTTATCAGAGGCAGTCCTGTCCAACACAAGATGATGTTAGAGAAACGTTCCTCTACTTCCAGATACCTTCTGCAAAGCAGGTCTGACTTGCATCCTTTCCTAGAGATTTTGTATATTTAACAAAAACAAGCAAACAACTGCAACTGCAAAAAAAAGACCTGCTTGCTCTACCTCATGAGACTTATTTTATTGCATGTTCCAAAACAAACATAGGGACTATCTAAAGACAACATAGCAATGTTTTGAAATCATAATTACCCAAAGAAACACCTTTCAAAACCAAGGATTTATTTAAAAGCTTCAGAGACAATGAGAACTTATTCCACAACACTTACTAAACAGGATTTCTTCTTAGGAAAAAAAAAAAAAAAGAAAGAAAAAAGAATGAAAATAAAGTTTGCTGGCCACTACAAATACGTTAGAGTGGCAAATATCTTAATTATAAACTAATGCCAAATGCAGAGGACCAGAAGCCTGAGCAGGCTTCAATTTTTAGATCTATTTTACTCATTCTGACCTTGTAGAAAAGGACAGTGTACCTTCGACACTAAAGCTGTTAAGACGTTTTAAATGATCATACAAAACCGTTAACCTATTTTGGCTTTCTTTTTAAAAATTAAACCAGCTTTTTGTTTGGATTTAAACCCTCCCCTGCAGTGGCTGATGACTGAAACATTGCAGTGTTGTGCTCGTGAAACTGCTTGTAAGCCCCAGAGGCAAGATCTTCCTTTAAAACAATTAAAAAACCCCCACGCAATAAGGAACTATAAACAAACGGGTGAGTAGCCAAATTTTAAGGGTTTAAGGCTTAGGAAACATACAGCGAGAGAAGATTCTTCTTGAAAAGCCAGAGCAGGGGTTTCTGCCCTCTCCTTTCCTTTCAGCTCAGTCTGTAACCTCCAGGGCGGACGCGGACTTTACGCCGCCGGTCCCAAACACGCTGGCCCCCGCCCTCCAGCGCAGCCCCCTGCAGGCGCAGCACCGCCGTGAGGGGGTAGCACGGCCGGGCCGGCTCTTCACCAGAAAACCCCCTCCCTCGCTGGGCAGGAGGAAAGGGGCAACCACACAACCGCGAGTCTCCCACCGCCCAGCTGAGGGGCAGCGCCGCAGCCGGCACCGGGCCCGCAGATCCTCGCCCCGCTACCACCTGCCGCCCAGGGCAGGCGGACACCGCCGGGCGCAGCAGCCCGGTACCGCCAGCACCCGCGACGACGCTAACAGAGCCTCCTCCATCTTGTCTGGCGCCAGCGGCGCCCCCGCGGCCCGAGCCCCGCAACGGCGACAGCCGGGCCGCCGCCGCACACTGACAGGCGCCGCCGCGCGTCCGCCACCCCACCGCTCCTCAGCCTCCCCTCACCCCCTCTCGGCCGCGGCGGTACCAGCGCCTCCCTCACCGGCCGCGCCACCTGCCGCTGCCGCTGCCGCCACCGACGGCCGCCCGCTCCGCTCCGCTCCGCGCCGGGGGAGCCGGCAAGCACTCACTTCCGCTCCGGACCCGCCGTCCCTTCCGCATTGCGCCTCCCGCCACCGGAAGTCCGTAGAGGGCGTGCGGAGGCGGCGGCGCCGGGCGCGGCGGCGGTTGAGGAGAGACGGGACGGGACGAGGGGGTGTGAGGGCGGCCGTTAAGCGGTTGCCGTGAGGGGGGTGCTGGGCAGCGGCGGCCCGGCCTGGCTCAGGCGTTGGCAGACCCGGGTTCCAGGGAGCGGCATCCCTCGTGTAGGCCCTGTGAGGGGAACGTTGAACCGGAGCGTTGAGCCTTGGATTAGCCCTGCTGTTAGGGTGGAGTTCAGCGTGAGGAGCCCTGACCCCTCACGGAAGGGCAGGAAGAGAACCCTCAGGAGAACCTGGCCTTTTCGCAGTCTCATGGCAGGGCTAGGTTGACAGCTTCACAGTTGGCAAATGTGCTACGGATGCTCGGTGAGGGTCTGTTAGAACAGTTCCAGTTGTGTATTTAGTACAGGTGCAGCAGGGACAGCAGACTTGGGGTTGGGCTCATGAGAAGTGATGCAAACTGAAGCCCTCGCTGTGCAGAATGTGCAGTGGGCACAGAGCCCACGTGTGCGGGTGCTCACCGAGTGCCTCGGGTCAGGTGGGAGCGCTGAGTCGTGGCTAACGCCTGCCTCTGCTCAGTGGGCTTCCAAAGTTTTAGGGACAGATCATCAGCATCTCTTCGGAAATTTCCATTCAGCCTGTGCAGGCTGTAAGTGGTGGAGGAGTACTGCTTCACAGGAGCCTTACTGCGTTGTGTTGGTGATACATTACAGGCTGCTGAGGAGACAACGAAAGGCAGATTTGAGAGCTACATACTAAAGGGAGAAGTGGCTCTTGCTTCACTTCAGATAGTGCAGGGGCCAGGATGGTGGCTGGTGTGGAGGGCTGAAGTAGTAAAAACAAAATCTGAAATACTGTGGAGAGACTCTCTTCACTGAGACTATAATTGGAACTAAAGAATATGCATAAGGGCAAGTGTAAGAAGTATAACTACCTCCTGAGGCAAGAGCTGGGCTGCCTTTGATTTCAGATTGTAGCGTTTCTTCCCACTATGTTCTCCTCTGAGATCAATTCCCATTGCAAAGGGTAAAAATTAAAAACAAAAAGACCTTTTCTATTTCTTATAAAATTTATATTGAAGCACAGAAATTTATGTTTGATATATATTCCCTGAATAGCTCTGGTCTATTCTAAAGAAACAGTAGATTGTATACATAATCTTTTGATATTTAAATATGGTCTTATCCCACCTATCTACCATAGGCTGAGTACCAATTGAAGGGAATACACTGATGGGAGAGAACACAGAGCAAATCTTTGTGAGGTAAAATACAATGTAAGTGATCTTTATAGAGTTTAACTGGCCAATTTCGTGCATGCATTGTGATGACTCCAGTGAAAATGTTCTGTAGATAAATAAAGGTATGATATTTAAAAACACTATTTAAGTTTCATGGGGTTTGAAATTACTAGAATGGGTAATTACTAACAGTTTATTACAGCTTGTGCTATTTCTTACTTGCTCATGGTAGATGCTGACATGTAAATGAACTACCTCTAGCACAGCATCAAAAAGAAACTCATGGAACTTTACTCTTGAGAATGTGAAAATAAAAGAATGACAACATGGATGCTGTGGAAGCAAAGCAAGTGTGTCCTGCTTTTATCCATGCTCAAAGATCACTAGCAGGGATGGCAATTTAAAGGTTGTTTTACAAGACACACCCAAGGCTAAAATTATGATACGTACTTGTAGTGAAAAACAAATTATGTGTAAGTTTATTCACATTTTTTTCAGCAGATAAAATAGATTAAGGTGGCATATGTAGGTGTTTTATTTTGAAATATATTTTGCCTCCAGGTAATTTTTTTTTTTTCCTGGTGTCTAATCGTTATTATGCCGTTGAAAATGGACTACTCTGTTATTTGTTAGTGACTTTCAAAATGTTGGAGAAGTGAATCAATTGAAAATAGAATAACGGAATCACAGACTTGTTTGGGTTGAAAGGGACCTGAAAGCTTATCTAGTTCCAATCCCCTCCCATGGGGGTTGGGCCAGGTTGCTCAAAGCCCTATCCAACCTCACCACGAACACTGCCAGGGAGGGGACAGCCACAGCTTCTCTGGGCAACCTGTGCCACTGTCTTACCACCACTCACAATAAAGAATTGCTTCCTAATGTCTAATCTCAATCTACCCTCTTTAAGTTTAAAGCCATTCCCCCTTGTCCTGTCCCCACCTGCCCTTGTAAAAAGTCCCTCTCCAGCTTTCATGTAGGCCCCCTTAAGGTACTGAAAGACTGCTATAAGGTCTCCCTGGAGCCTTCTCCAGGCTGAACAACTCCAATTTTCTCAGCCTTTCTTCACAGGAGAGGTGATCCAGCCTTCCCAAATGAGAGGCCCTCCTCTGGACTGTGTCTTCTCTGTGGGGACCCCAGAGCTGAAAACAGTACTCCAGGTGAGGTGTTGTGGAGTGAATCAGACAGGGAGAATTGCCTCCCTCCACCTCCTGGCCATGGTTCTTGTTACACAGCCTTAGATAAAACAGGCTATCTGGGCTGCAAGCATGCATTGCAGGCTCATGTCCAAGGCTTCATTCACCAGTATCAGTTTACATCAGCTGAGAATGTAAAAAATGTATTGCTATCAAATAGTGGGAGCTTTGAGAAAGCTATTATTAACTTCCAAAAATGCTGCTGTTTAGAAGGTAATGGAAAATGAGAATATTTGATTCTAACAAATGGCCAATGTAATACACTGTATAACATACATTACAAAGCTTATTTTTTTCTTCAGTTTTGTGTAATAAAACCAACTGCCAACTGAATTTCAGAATCTCACTGATCTTAAATATACAGAAATGTTGAGAGATCCTTCTGTAACTGAAGCTCAGGGAGCAGGGAAGAGGTAGAGAAGTTGGGAATGAAGAAATGAAGTAATGGAGTTTAGCCTGGGATAAAGGAGTGGGAAGGAAAGGCATGTTAATTGTTTCTCAACACCCAGATCTATGTTTATTTCCTATAAGTTAATCCTTAAATCAAGTCTGTTTCCCATGATGTTAATTGTTAAGTGATCTCCCCATCTTTATTTTGATCCATGGGCTTTTTCATCCTCTTTTCTCACACTAGTGTTGAGGAGGGGAGTGCCAGGTGGGCACCTGGCTGCAGCCTACTTCACTGGGCTTCTGAGCAGAGCCTGTTTAAAACATCCTGCTGAATGTTTTCTGTTAGCTAGGTATCACAAAAGTCTTAAGACAGTAAACAGACAATACTCTAGAACGTGCATGAAACCTAGGCCATAAAATTTGCGCTTAAGCATGTAAGAAAAATACTACACCAAATCTTGGAGATACATCTGTGCTTTGCTCCAGGTCTCTGCTCTGTGGAAAGATTTAACTATGCACATAAAGCATGAAAGTAATGCAAGTGGAGTCAGTGGGACAGTTCATGTATTTAAACAAAACCACATGCTTAAGTCATCATTTGGAGCAGAGCTTTAAATTGCAGACTCTTATTTATAAGGTTGGTCTGCATGCAGTTATTTGATCCCCATTCATTGATTTCTGCATATTTAGGGCAAGAGTTTTACTTACATACAGAAATCAAGTACTCTTGGACAAACCATCTTATATTATTTCACAGTGCAGACAGACTAATTCAACTAACAGTTGTAAGGCAACCAAAGTTTTATGTTTGGAGTACTGCATGCAGGACGAAACCATTCAACTCTGATCCATCAGAGCTGGTTGTGTGCAAGTTCCTCAAAAAGCCGCATCCATGCTCCCTCCTTTCAGCAATCATTTTTGAAGCCTCCTCAGAGTTCTGTTTTCCATACATGCCACTGCTAACTCCTGCAGGAATGCTTTGCTTCTGCCTTCACAAGTAAAGCTGACTGGACAGGTCACAGATGGTGGTGTTTCCTTGTGGAGCACTAATCACAGGACATTTAATTTTCACTAGGCAACTAATAAAACTAAGGTGACAGGGGTACTGCTTTTGCAAACCACCATGCATAAGAGGACAGGTCAGCCTGTTAAAGCAAACCTCACCAAGCTACGGTATCAACGCTGTATACACTACAGCAAAACTGCAGGTGCATATCTCCTCCCACAGTGGATATATATTCAGGGTTCTTTCCAAAAAAAAAAAAAAAAAGCCTTTTTTGAAGAGTAAATTGGAGAGAACTGAAAGCAGAACCACTGATGAGCAAACTTTTGCAGCAAACAAGATGTATGCGAAAGGAGGAGAAAGAGGAATCATGCATCTCCCTCAATCTGCACAATTTTCCCTCCAACTTCTCCATTTCACATTTCAGATTTCATTTTGCTTTCCTTTCGAGTAAAGAACAAGGTTTTCCCATTGCTGCTTCTAGCAACCTTTAGGGAAAAAGTAATTCTGTAATAACTGTAGTAATACATAACTCTATAATAAAACAATCGCAATAGTTAACTGTAATAATTCTGTAATAATTATCCTGCACATAAAAATGTCAATGACTGCCAGTTTTATATGCAACTTTGTTGTACATCTTCCCTTTTCTGAAGCAATGCTAACTACTAAAGGGGTTATTAGACTTTCTCAAGAGTCCCTGAAGAGTTCTGAGCAGAAATGAGATTGCCATGTCACTTAATGTGTTAGTACCTTCTCACAGGGGGTTTCACCATCATCTAGGGTATTGGCCTCTTAACATATTATAATCACTTGTTAATTTTGATAGTGAACAATGAGATACACATGGCAAACTGCGAGAATAACGTTAAAGCGGCTGTCCTCAGATTCCGCCTCAATCCAGCAGCTACCTCACATTGGTTAAAGAACGTTACCCAAAGCATGACCAATTTGTATCAATAAGTGAGATACAGGGGAAGCGACGAAAGTGAAAGTGGTTACTTTGTGTATGAATAAAACTGGGTAACATTGTTTACATAACACCTTTATGTGCCGGCACAATTTTAACTATTTATACACGGGAAAGGCGCTGCAGGGCCCAAAATGGTAAGTTACTTACCACCCACAAGTATACTTTGCTGCAACTTTCTTCATGTTGCTGTTCTCCAAATGTGACATTATGTGGGCACAGGAAGGTGCCCATGCCCCAAGCATGAGCAGTTCAGATACCAGAGCCATACAGTGTCGTTGTAGATCAGGGAGGACAGCCTCAGTGTAATATGAGTAACTGATCTTCTGCAGCAGTTAATTAGGAAAATGACTACAGGCTACCTTGAAAAAAAGATTATCTGTAGCTATAATTTGTAAAGAGGTTACAAGGAAAATACACTCTTCATTCCCTCCCCTGCAGGCCTAGTCACAATCCAAATTGGAGCAAAATACCTGTATTTTTAATAATAAATATTGTCCTGGGTTCAGCAGTAGCAGACATTTTTCTCCTTCTTTGTAGCTGGTGCAGCGCTGTGTTTTTGATTTTGGGCCTGGGAACAGCGCTGATAACACCAGTGTTTATAGTTACTGCTCGGTAGTGTTTTGTCTGGCCAAGGACTTTCTGAGCCTCATGCTATGCCAGGGAGGAGGGGGAGCCGGGAGGAAGCAGAGACAGGACACCTGACCCAAACTGACCAAAGAGGTTATTCCATACCACAGCACGTCATGTCCAGGATGTGAAACCGGAGAGGAGAGACCCGGAAGGGTGTGGTGGTGCATTGGGGGGTTCGCTGTTGGGGGTGCACTGGCTGGGTCAGGCTTGGTGAGCAGTTGTATTCTCTTTCCTTGTATTTCTCTGGTAGTATTACTGGTGGCAGCAGCAGTGGTTTGTGTTATACCTTAGTTACTAAACTGTTCTTATCTCAACCTGTGCGAGTTGCATTCGTTTAATTCTCCTCCCCATACCCTCCGGGGCTGGGGGAAGAAAGAGAGGCGAGTGAGTGAGTGCGTGAGTGAGAAAACTGCATGGGGGGGGGTTAGAGACTTAAACCACGACAAATATATAAAGCTTTGCTGCTCTGCTAGTCTGGACCCCCATTAGTAGTGTGCACATCTACTGAAATGGCAAATGCAGTTAAAAACCTGCTCCTACGTCTTATAGCTAGTTATCTGCATCAAAAGGAGGTGATCCTGCCCCTCTGCTCTGCTCTCCTGAGACCTCACCTGGACTATTGTGTGCAGTTCTGGGGTCCTCAACATAAAAAAGACATGGAACTGCTGGAGCAAGTGCAGAGGAGGGCCATGAGGAGGATCAGGGGACTGAAGCACCTCCTATATGAAGGTAGGCTGAGAAAATTGGGGCTGTTCATCCTGGAGAAGAGAAGGCTCTATGGAGACCTCAGAGCAGCCTTCCAATATCTGAAGGGGACCTATAAGGATGCTGGAGAGGGACTCTTCATGAGGGACTGTAGTGATAGGACAAGGGGTAACGGGTTCAAACTTAAACAGGGGAAGTTTAGATTGGATATGAGGAAGAAATTCTTTCCTGTAAGGGTGGTGAGGCACTGGAATGGGTTGCCCAGGGAAGCTGTGAATGCTCCATCGCTGGCGGTGTTCAAGGCTGGGTGGGACATAGGCTTGGGTGGCATGGTTTAGTGTGAGGTGTCCCTGCCCATGGCAGGGGGGTTGGAACTGGATGATCTTAAGGTCCTTTCCAACCCTAACTATTCTATGGTTCTATGATTCTATATACTATTAGAAGAAAAGCAAAGTTTGAGATGATGGCCGATGGTTCAAACCTGGACAACAGTCAGAGAAAGAGTGAAAAAAGTACTCATCACAAGCCTTCTTCCCAGAGAGGCAGAACAGAGTCAATATACATGATTTCCAGTCCAAAGCCAGTTATAGATTGGTTAGGGTTGCTTTTGTTCATTCCAAAACCCCACCAAGGACAATTTTTCTCTCTGACATACTGAAATGGAGTCAGCCAGTGCACATATAATTTCTTTCTCACCTTCACAAAGGAATAAAGCTTACCAAGTTGCACTGCAACAGCTCCTTGACAGATGAGTTTATTGAAACAATTTTTTAAAAGCAGGTATTTCTGAATGTACTCCATCAATCCCAACAGTTCAGAAAACAATTGTTCAGTGTCCAAATGAAGTCTGCATGTTACAGATTGTACATTTTTAATATACTCATTTATACCACATGACATGAGCATAAAATACGATGATTTCTTATGTTATTCAGTACGCCAATTTATTGCTACAGTTCCCTGAAAGAGTAGGGCACACTTGGAAATAGCTCTTAATCCAAGGCTGTTACAACTATTCCCATGCCTTGGACCCCAACAGTGTTCAATATAAATCACCAGATTTTAAAAGTGTTTTCTTTTTAATTTACATTCAAATTAAATGCCTTTTTTTTTTTAAAGACTATTCTTAGATAGTATCTGGTGAAAGTATACCATTAGATTATTTACTATAAATATTTCAAATCATGGGATATAAGATTTTCTTCACATTCATTTTGCTCGGTATCTTTAGCTATACTGATCAGAAAAAAACCTCAGATTCCACGTATGAAGCTACAAAAACCAACCAACCCCCCCAAAACAAACACCCTCCACCCCAAAAAACCCAACCCCCAAAGCCCAAAAGACAAAAAATGTGAATTTAACCAACTTGCACAAGGAACAAGTGTCCAGAGTTCATGGGCAAACTATCACTTCTAAAAAATGGAAAGTGTGTGAGGCTTAGGAAGTGCTGTCATACATACTTGTGCAATAATCGCAAGTATAATACAACAATCTCCTTGTATGCCTCTAGTGAAAAATAATTAAGCTATGATTGGGATTTCCTTCCTGTTTGGTATCCAAGAACACTCTTATGTGTTCCAACGTCTGAATGCGAATTACTTTTTGGCTATTCTAATTTGAGTGCAGCACCGCTGCTTTTTAAAGGTCAGGTTCCATCTGAAAGTGTCTCTACTATTTAGTTCAAATGATTTTCACATATTGGAATGTTTTGCCAGCCCTTTTGACCAATAATATGATCACTTTATTGTCAAAATAAGTAATTTTGAGCAAATGAAAAGCTTACTCCAACAGTACAAGATCTCTATATCCAGTGTGAAAGCAACATGGTGGTATAAATATCTGCATACATTGCATTACATGTAATATATTATACACATTCCAGTTAACCATGGAACAATTACCAAGAGCAGATGACTACTAATCATGGGTACAAAGTATTTCTGTAAACAAGATTTTGAGAAACTTTAAGGAAAATGTGATTTCTGGAAAGATGACAATCTTGGGATTCCCTTTGTGTTTTCAAAGAAGTCATTTTTTTAATTTTTTTTTTTTAAGGATGCTGTATATAAGAATGCACTTTGTATTAAAACAAAGATCAATACTTTACAGTTTAAGAAACTTTACATATGTACATAAATTACACATCAGGAATGGTTTTAAAGCTCAAAATGAGTTGTCAGAAAAGTCTATTTTCCTTCTATTAAAATCTTTAACTCTTTTATGTTGTGATCATTTGCAACTGTCACAGCATGATCCAGCGCTCGGATACTTGCTAGAAGCTTTATGATCTGCTTTATGTGCTCCCTAAAAAAGGGGAAGGAGAAATCAATACAGGAATGGGATGATCATGTACAAGTAGTAATATTTCAGCAGAAGACTACATTACGAATCCATATAGCAAATCAGTTTCAGATAACTTCACATCATCCTCTCCCCCCCTTGCTTAGTCTGATAAAATCAGCTGGGTAGCAGCTTTGTATTGAGACTGGAAAATGTATTTTGGGAGTAGGAATTAATCATACAATATGGTTTAATATGAGGTGCAGTATCATCTCAAGAGAAAGTCCTGGATTACTTATGGTACTGTGCAATGAGTCACAGCTCCCTTGATATATGTTTCAGCCAAAAAAGAAAATAAAATCAAGGCAGCAAGTATGCTTTAATGCACGGCTTAAAAAGGTTGCATTACAATTCAGGTCAATCTAGGAAGCTTAAGAGTGAACTAACTGTCAGGAGGACTGTACTTCTTCAGCTGTCGAGAACAATTTTGGCACCTTGCTTTGAGGGTGGACATGAAATTTAGACTGCTCTCAGTAAAAACAACAGAAGTAAACCAATCATAAAAATGAACTTAGCTGATCTGTGAAAAAGCATCCAATGTTTGGGAAACATAGGCAAAGATACATTTCCCTCTTGGCAGAAATGAAGGCCTTTGTAGTGCAAACAACTGTACTAGGCTTTATAAAAAAAGATAAGACATTCTTCACTTACAAAAAGTAGTATTTCTGCTGCAGACTTATTTTATCTGCTTAATGGGGTAATGGCAATAGATTTGTTAAATGCCAGGAAAAAAGTAGGAGGACATAAGACAGAAATTATATTAGAATTCACGAGAAAAAAATATAACTGGATGTTTCTCTTCCAATGCAAAAGTTTTCCCAAGTTATCATTCCAGCTGGTAAAGAAAGTTCTTTCAACTTTAGGAACAGTCTAACAAAAAAGAGGAAGTTTTAATCTCTACTGGATTCTCTCTCAATTCCTTCATTTCAATTCCAGTATCACGCTAGGCAGGGCATTTTGGTTTTACAAATGAAGAAGTAGCAAGCCCTTTGGAATCTGAATAATGGGGAAACTTAAATTGGTATGTGTGACACTACTGTAGTACTTTGGACACAGAGCTCTGAGGCATAACCTGAGAGCAGATAAAAAGCAACCCAGCATGGCATAAAGCTCAGTGTTCTCTGAAAACGAGATGATTCATATGCCACAGCCAAAAGTGACTCTAAAGACTGAAAAGTGTATAATAACCAACATGACGACGAGAAAAAAAATTGACTCCGGAAAAAAGAACACCACAACCCTCTTAACCAAGATTTCTCTGCTACAGTTTATGGGGAATTTCTGTCTCTATGATTCAGTGCGG
Organism: Myiopsitta monachus; assembly: GCA_017639245.1. Taxonomy (NCBI): domain Eukaryota; kingdom Metazoa; phylum Chordata; class Aves; order Psittaciformes; family Psittacidae; genus Myiopsitta; species Myiopsitta monachus. Next base: position 10,125,351 of record CM029927.1, read on the forward strand.
TGCGTTAAGATCAAAAAGCGAAAAAGATCTAATCCCCTGGAGAGCCTCAATAATTGAAGAGTAATTCAACAATGGCTCAAGCAAGTTCAACTATCAAGAATAGTTAATGCAGGCAGCAAGAGGGCTCGTCTTTCCAAGTTTCAGGTTTGCTGGAACAACAGAACTCCTGGCCTTGAAACCTCTGCTTCCCATGCCATAGCACAGGAATAAACAATCTTCCAGTCTCGTCACAGTCCTGCATATCAGTGTAACAACTTGGTTCTTAAGTCTGAGTGTAGAACGATACACTCATCGCATTTCAGGTTACTTGGCCAGCAGAAACATTTATGGATCTAATCCGAACTTTTAATTACGCTGGTTATCAGATACCAGTAAAATGACTCTTCGATGTAGGGGAAAACAAGTTCATCCAGCTGGCTGCGTAAACAAAGCCAGAACTGTATACAAAAGCACAGTCTGTAATTTAGAAACCATTATGCAAGAATTGGCAACAGGCTCACAAGGTGGAACAATCCAAAACCAGAAGCTACAACATTTGCCAGAATCAGTGACACTGAGCAGCAGTGCAAAACATACAACGAATGTTTCAAGATTTTCGGCAGCTGCAGTTTTCACACCTTAAAAATCTCCCCATCTACCATACCATAATGTTTCTTAGGTTGGAATTCAAAGAAGTTTCAAAAGACATGCAGCACTATAAAGATATTTACCCATGTTTGAGTGCATCAGCAAAGTAACACAAAGCACAAGAATTGCAACTGCATTAACTCAAAGGAAGTTACCTCGCGTTTCTTTTCTCCACATCAGAACAACCAATGCTGTTTCTATAAATTGTATCCGCCAGATGAACAAGGTATCTACAGAAGTTTTCTAGCTGAGAAATAGTTTTGTCTCCTTTTAGATTAGTGAACCACTGTTTAGGAAAGCAGGCAATTACCTAGACATAAGAGGAAAAACATTAAACACAATATAACAGAACCTTAAAAGCTATCTAACACGATTTCTGAAGCCTGCCAGGTAACGCTGCAGTCACAAGGCCCAACTGAGTGAAACACAGAAACCTACCAAAAAGATCCAAAAATCCAAAATTCAAGCAGTAAACCACTGAAACGGATGCTATACCTGAACTATCTACAAGTATGAGCCAGAGAAGGTTCTTTCTTTTGTGTATAAAAAAAAATAAAGAAATAAATTGGTATTTCTCACTGACATCTCAACTTTGGAATGTGAAAGCCAAGACTTCATAGGCAACCCAGTCTGAACTACCTGAATGTGAATTACAAGTCATTTTAAACACTGTTTGATTTTACTTACACTTTGAGCTTTCTTAATGCTGTCCTCCCCATACTCAGAGTTTTGAAAAGCCATTAGTATATATCGGTTTAGCAGACCATCTATTGACAGTTCCTGAAGAGTTTTGTTAGAAAGGATTCCATACCACTGGAGAAAGTTTCCTAATAACTGAAAATACAACAGAGGGAAAATAAGTATTTACAAATATATTGAAACGTTGATCAAACACTCTAGAGCTTTTTCAAATGCAACAGTATGGCTAAGGTAAGCAGTGCAAATATGCCTTCTGTTACCTTCAAAACTACTCAGAATCCATAAAGTACCAGCCTAGAGTGCTGTGAATTCTCATACAACCACCACCACCATCTCAACTTAGCTCATGTTTTGCACAAGAAATCATAAAATAAAGATTAAAGTTTTAAGCCATCTTGTTCTCAAAACTTGGTGCCAATGGCAAGCCACGTGATGCCTAGCATAAGCCATATTGGGGCAAATTCATAGCCACCTTGTCAACAAAAGCCCCATCATACTCTTACTTCCAAGGCACAAGTGACACAAAGGGTCACCAGGGATGCTGGCTGAGCCGGCTGGTACAGCCATTATACCCCACTGGTGTGCGGCCTGTGAAGAATTGCCGCTACCCTCATACAGATGAGCCCAGCCAGGAGTGTAGAGCTGAGGCACATCATCAGGAAATGGTAAATAAGCACCTGCCTCCCAGCTTCCATTTCTGCTCATCTTGGATACTGTAACTGACTTGCCAGTGCAAGAGAGCTGTATTTTTAATGCTTCCCTAAAGTAGAACTATTTGTGCTGTTACCACTGTTTTAAGCTGCCCTGGCTCCAATAGATACTGCCAGAGGCAGATAATTTCACCCTTAAAAGACACACAAGCCCTAAACAAGCAATCTGTTTTAACAACAGCATTTTAATAAATGAGCCTTGTGCATTTTTTGCTCTAAGCAGCATTTATGAAGTTAACTTTTATTTCAAAGTGTAAGAATTCAGTGCCAAAAATTTTAAGTAAATGAAGTGACTGGAAGCTTATTAGGAATACAGTCTCCCTCACTGCTGCAATTTGAATAGAAAAGTCCAGGTAAGATTTCTGTTTGGACAATCACGGAGATCAGCATCTCAATCACCATGGGTCTCTGCCCCTGGCATGGGGGTTGGAACTAGACGATCTTTAAAGGTCCCTTCCAACCCAAACTATTCCATGATTCTATGACTCATACTTTACTTTCCTGTGTAGTTGGGAGTTTATTTTCTTTATTTCCAATAAAAGGCTATGAACTACAACAGTCACAGATTCTTAGAGATCTTTGCAAACTCTGTACTTGCATGTTCCACACACAGAGACTTTTTCTTTCTCACTCTTTATTGTTTCAATCAAACTCAAGATTACAACTGCTCTTATACTTTACAAATAGCAGTGAGCCTTTTGAAAAGGAGCCAAGTTATTTTCATGGAGATTCTCAGTCTATATGTAAAAAAACCCCAAACCAAACCAAGCTCTCTTGTTCCAATGTAAGTGAAATAAAAGCAGCATATTTTATTCTGACAATGGCATTAAGCACGACGACATTAAAAAAAAAATATAGGTTGAGTATGCTAAATAAACCTACAAGTTAAAATGATGGAAATTTCACTGGCAACCTTTTGAAGAGGGCACAGTGCATTATCAAAGACTAAGAACCCTAATTTAGAGTTCTTTCAAATGTAATTAAAGCAATTTCCATCTACCATTTTCTACAGATTTGAAGAGGATTTCATTGCTACACTGTCTAGATGAAAGATTTACCAGATGTATTTACTGACTTACCTTAACAGAGGACCAAAACTGACGTTGGAAAAACAAATATGGACCAGAGTTCTTGTTGTCTAAGATGCTGGAAAGTAAGAGATTTCTTTAATGAATAACCAAGATCACCTCTGCCTGGAGTTTGCTGGCTTCCTCCTTCCCACACACAGTCATCTCTGTAAATATCCCCTTCCATCCTGTTTGTCTTTGCTAAATCCTCACAGTATAATAACGAAATATCTCCTGCATCCAGCCAGTGAACCATACTGGGAAAAAAACCCTGTTAACTATGGACAGAAGACACCAACTTGCAAATAAAGGTCAACACCATAGTTGAAAGCAAACTTACTTTTTTGGATATAAGGGCATGAATACATCATCATCTAGTGTTCTCCTCATTCTTAGCAACAATGCCTTTAAAAGCATCTGAAACAGATAATTTCATTTTTTAAAGTGTCCAATGCACTACTTAGTAGTTAGCCACTCAAACCGATCTTCAAAGCAACAAAGAACATTTATGACCCTAACAGCAGAAGGTATGCATACTTAAGCACATTATATGTAGAAAATCTTAGAGAAACCTGTGGTAATTATCAGAGCTGAAATGCGAAAGAGGCAATTTTGAAATTTGATGCTTTCAATAAAAACTGAAGGCAATGGAACTACTTTATAGTAAATCCGGGTCACACAACCTCTGGGAAGTCAGGGCTTTTGTAATTTTTAATCTTCTAACTTCTCCATACATATGTACTTTGGCCTATCTCCACTATTCTAAAAGCAATTCATGCACTGCATCAGCTACGGCACCTGAACTCATGACATCAATTCTTGTATTCACAGAAGGTAAGTAAAGCAATCAAATTTCAAAGCGATACATTTGAAAAGGTTACAAAGATTTAAAAAAGAGAAAAGCCTCACTATTTGTAGCTGGCCCTAAAACCAAAACTAGAGATCAACAAGTCTTAGGTACATTTGATATCTCTTTTTATCTCTAGCATCTATTTTCGGGAGACTTTACCAAGTTCCTCATCCTAATTTATCACCATCTGACTCTCCCTGACAAGGCTGCAGAGCATTAAATAATTTTAAAGCCTTTCTTGCTCCCCACTAAGCACGCTGTGTTCTCCAATACAGCGTAGAAAGAATATATCCAAATTTCTTAACTTATCCAAGATACTTAAGGAAAAAAAACCAACTTACTTGTGTATTTTTGTTTTCTGCGTTCACTACTGAAGGATATCCATCTACTAGCTTCTGTACAATTGCTACCATTCTGGACGTTTGTGTTGTAGAAAAAGGATCCCATATACTTTCAGAAATCACTGTAAGAGATTAAAGAATTACTCCTCTTTGCAAATGCTCCAATACAAGTACTAACAACAGCCAGGCAATAATTTACAAAACAGTAAGACCCAAAAGCATGAACATCAGCTTCCACACACGTGCCCTTTTTTCCCCATTTTCTTTCCAAGACTATACCTGTTAATTTAGGAAGAACAACTCTCTCTACAATAGTAGGCAATAGTGAAATATCAGCATCATCTTTCACTTGTTCCTGTTCCTCACAGCCATAAAACAGCAACGATTCAAACCACAACATAGTCTCAAAATCTCGACACTTGCCCTAGTGAAAAAAGAACTGAGGTTGGATTTCTAAATACAGATCTGCAGTCAACATAAGCAAGAGTAGTATATGTGCAAGTATGATACACTCACAAAACAGAACACAGCTACTTTAGAAGGTATGCTAAGCGGGCAGGGCAAGCAGCAAGTGAGCACAACTCAAACCAAGTCCTTTTTGTTTACATGTCAGATACTCATCTGCACTGGAAATTAAACAAAAAAGAAATAGTGCCTCAAGACCAAACAGCCTCTTAACCTGGCTCAAAGGCAGGCAAATTACTTCATGTGTTTTGGCTCCCCTACTTCTGAAGCAAAGACACTACTTCCTTATGAAACACAGGCCAGCCTGATTCCTGAGAAGTGAACAAAATGTTCTGCCTAGAACACGTATTTATGAGAAGCATACATCAAAGGTGTAACTTACTTTGCTCTGTAGAAGTGTGAAAGAACCATCTGTATAGGCAGAAGTTGCTCGCAGAGGACCTTACCTCCAAAGGAGTCCAGATAAGCAGCTGAAGTCTTATTAAAGGGTTAAACAGCTTTGGTAAACAGAGGCCAATGTAAGCATCCTTGTAAGAAGCAAAGTACTTTGAGCGCCAAGCTTCAAACTGTGACTTAATGCAATCAATTGAGTAAAAGCTTTCCAAAACATCTTCAAAAACTTTGCTGGATTCTTTCAATATACGATCTGGTGGGGGAGAAAAACAGTAAGAAGTTAATCACCTATTCCCTGTAATACCTCTTTCAAGAGGGACTTTGATGCTCACTGGCATAAGCAAACTCCTATAAACAAACAAAAATCCCATCACATTTAAAAGTTCTGTTACTTCTGCCTCAAGTATACAAAGTAATAAAAATCTGAGCACAATTCATCTCTGATGTACTATCTTATCACAGGTCTTGCTTTTAAGTGTTCCATACAGTCAGTGTGTACTGGGCTGTATTCAAGTGTTGATCTAACTTCAAAGCAGGCCTTGCTCTGCATGGGAGTTTAGAACAGCGGACCTCCAGGTCCTTTCCTACCCAAATTATGCTATGACTTTGTGCATCCAAGTGCAAGTACAGGAGGGCAACTCAGATTAAGCTAACTGAATTGGCACGTCAGACTGAGAGGGCACTAGCAGACACCATGCTAAACTGCTGAATGTAACATGGCTGTTAGCACTGGGCAACTATAACAATCTCTTAGCACCTTCCTTGTTTTGTATTTACAATACCAATATTCTATGCAGTCCAAAACATTTTCTTCATATATTACATTCCTTTCATCTTTTCCACTTCCTAGGGTTAGTTTCATTTTCATCAGTCATTGTTGCTGCAGCCAGTTTTAAATGTTTAGTTACAGTAGTAACCTGTACACAGCTAATATAACTAGTACACTTAGAAGGTAGAGACAGGCCTGAGGGAACCATAAGATTATGTAATATAAACACACTTTTCACACTGCAATCAAGAAGAGATGCTACAAGCAGTTAGCAGGCATAAACTGCATCCCTCTGTTCCATATAAGCTCACTGCTCATTCTGGACTAACATGAGAGCTACGAATGATTAAAAATAAACAATCTTGAGAAATACTACGTTTACTCAGAAACTGATGAAACTCCTACAAAAGGCTTTAGTACACAGAAAAGTGCCAAACTGCAAAGAGCAATTTAGCCATGCTGGATTTTTAATCTAGATAATTTAACTTAGCGAACTTAATTATTAGCACCTAACAACCCTGAACTTGTTTATCAAAGAGCTCTCCCTGCTCCCACAGTTTTGGTAACTCAGCCAGCAACTAAAGGTGTGGAAACTGTTTGCACTTCTGAAGGATCCAACTGTTAGACAGTTCATTTAATTGCTTTTTTAATCTGTTCACACTTTGGATCTCCACAGCCTCCCACAGCAATGACTTTGGCATTTTTATTACACTCTCTGTAGGAAGTGACTTGTTTACTTTAAACCAATCCTACCAATTCATTTCCTGCCCCCTAGCTTTCATACTGTGAAAAATCAACATTGTTCTCCTAGCTGAAGATTGTAAAGCTGTTTATAATCCTCCTTCATACACAACATAAGCAATTCTTTATGTGTGATCCTTGCTGCTCCCCTTCTCCACATTTCTTCCAAACTGATTAAATTCGCCTTAATCAGAGAGTATTATAATTGTACTAGGGTTCAAAACAAGAAGAGAATAGGATTACTATAGTGATGCTCCACTTTCTTCACTACTGGTTTCACAGCAACCACTGGAATAGTATTTTAACTGCTGCTGTAAAAGATAAAAAAAGGTTTCTAAAGGTTTCTAAAGCACTGAGGTTTTCAGAATTTCACATGTAAAACATGCAAAGGTTTGACAAATAATAAACCATATTACAAATTAGAAGGAAGACAGTATGCACTTGAAGGTACGAAATTTTACTGCTTGCCAGCAAAAGAGCGTTTTAATTAAAGAGAATCTCAGTAAGGATGGAGTACTTTGTCAGCTGCAAGCTGCACAACAGCCCGATGAAAAAAGACTGTTTTGGTCACACTGATGATCCAGCAAGGAACAGTTCCTGAACTTTCTCCAAAATATGGTGAAATATATGGACAGGGCTGCATTTGGATCAATTCTTCTTTTTTCTGCCATTTTTTTCTGTATTTTGTTACATAAAGCTTCAGTAGCTTTTCTAACCTCGCTCCATGTTGAAGTTTGTAATATCTGTTGAAGTTTCCTCATCATCACTGGAAAGGCCTTCAAGGTGATCTGCCATCTTCCCAGTTTGCTCTCTTGCTTGTCTACGACGAGCTCTGAAAAGATCAACAGCATAATCCAGTTATTACTGGCTTTTCTTTTACCCCCATGCAAGGTACAGATCCACCTAAGCTTGCCATAGCTTTCAATGCAAGGAAATCCAGGTTAAACCCCACCCCTTTCACTGTATTACCACAGCTATGTTGCTGCCTCGAACAATGGAAGGAAGAGAAACCAGCAGAGACCAGATAGATACGGAATGGGTCTACTATGTGCTCTTCTAGCGATTTTATATCAGTATCATGTGATGGAGCCTTGTTTTGTATACCTGCATGGTAAGCTTGGATATGTAAGAAAACCCCTGCCCAGCTTAAATGGCTTTTTTTTCCCTTTGAAAGAAAGGAGCAAACATTGCTACTTACATCAGTAAGTGACATAGGACAACTGTATTCTGCAAGCAAGCAAAGACTCCTAATGGATATGAAATCTCAATACTCTACCTTCTAGCCTCTCTTTCTGCAGTTCGACGCTTTACTTGCTCTTGATAGATCACTCTGTCTCGTCCAAAAGATTCAAGATTTGGTGCCATCAATGCTTTATCTGTAAAATTAGATGGATGAAAATGAAAATGCTTACCTATGATTATAGAAATGTGTTGCAGGCAGTTTTGTAAGAGCCTTTTACCTACTTTAAACTAAGAGTAATTTGAAGTAGAAAGTTGAAGTTTTAAAAAAAGATGCCCCCAGAAGCCTGAATGCACACGTATAGAGGTTAAAAGAAGAAGTAGTGGGGTTTGGAAAAATCTCCACTTAAAACATCAAATAGTTTTCACCGTACCTCATTCTTGTCTCTCTCACAACAGTGCCCAACTACATAAAAGTCAACAGTTAAAAGAAATTGCTTAAATTGAAAGTTCCACAACAACAGGCGCTCCTTACACAAACATGCTCACCATGTATCTTTTGAAAAGAAAATGAACAAAAAGACCAGCAGAAAAGAGTCATCAGAGCAGGAATATATGATATTTGGGAGTTCTATTCATTGTGGGTTTGCTTCGACTGTCTGAAGTTTTAAACACACCAAAAGCTACAAGAAAATAAACAATCTTCCCTCCTCTTTTTAAGCTGCATTACAGAAAACACCACCACTAACCAGTGAAGCTGATCGTCAAACAGCAGCCAGACACAAAAGTATTTCCAGTTCGTCCTTTTCAGGTAAATTTTAGAAGTGGGTTGAATGCTATCCAGCACTCAAGCCCACTCACTACAATATAAACATCAAGATGTAAAGAAAAGCCTACCCAAACTTCAGAGCAGCAAATTCTAACTAAAACTATTTATGAATCCATCATTAAAAATATTAACAATAATCCAAGTAATTATTCCAAATCCATACCGGAACTACTGAGAGCCTTAACATACTGATGAAGCCATCAGTTGTCCAATTTTTAAAATGCTATTCCAAGCTCACCTGCTTGTCTTTACAGAGAAATAAAGCAAAAGTTGACAGACAAACTTAAATCCACTTCTAGCCCTTTAGTGTGCTGACACTGCATGAAGAAAAGCAGATTGCCTATGTCTGTACATGCACCAAATCAATTTCTGGCATCAATTCCTAGTTTCTGTGGTAATTTCAGAGACAGAACAGAACTATTTCTAAACACAGTGAAATTCACTCTCAAGACCCACAGATACTAAATGAAATCTCTCTTTAAAACCCAGCCTTGACAATGACAACTATTTCCACCCCATAATTAAATTCCAGTCCAAAATAATCCATTCCAAGATTCTTTTAGGAAACATGTTTTTAGTACATTAGGTTTCTAATTTTTACAACAGCATTTTCGTAGTAAAACTGCACAGCCTACATGTGATGCCTGCAGCTCCAAATAAAGTCCTAAAGGGAACATGTATACTAACCACTCTGTAAAGGGATGACCAGCTCTTGATGCCTTAGCACTTTATCACCCTTAGGAAGTTCTAGCTATCAAAATTTCATCTCTGGACACAATGTGACAGAATAGGAAGTGGCTTTTATTATGGGATTTTATGTCAGCAATAGGACAGACAAGAAAGACACTTTTAAAAACATAAAGCTCTCCAAAGCAGAAAGATGACTACCATTAATATGATATTTACCCATCATGTAACATGCTGAATAAAACCTCCTCCAAGGAATGTGTACTTCCATCCAAGTTAACATTTATACTTTTGTAGTTTCACATACTGAAGAGCAATCACCATCAGAAAACTCCTCATTGAGAATCCCCCATCCACACACTCACAGTAAGAAGGTATTTTAACTGACTAATCTTAAATTGTAGGGCCATTTTGTACTAATCCAATTTTTAACAATGGCACCAGTCTCTTCCAGTTCTTTAGTTTTACCAGTTAAGTGTCTGAAATGAAATACTTCTGCTGCCTACAAATAGAGCATTAGACAGAAATCAGCTTTAGCCCAGTGCTTCATGGCTTTGTACAGAGTTAACAGTAAGTGTCACAGGAAATTTATAGATGAGGTTACGAGAAAAAAGAAGTCCTGACAAAAGAGGAAAATCAGGAGTCACATGCTACCACTACTACCACTGCCACCATGCATACATTTACAGTGCTAGGAAAGAGAAAATCCAGTTAGGAGCAAAAGAAAGGAGAGGTGAAGTCAGAGGTACAAGTGGCTTTGAGTTTAAAACAAAACAGATTAGAGAACTTTTATCTAAACTTTCTTCTACCCATGTCAAGAGTAAGGATAAACATTAAGACAGTCATACTTTAAACATTTACATTTAAATTAAGCCATACTAAGTAAACAAGGTTGTTTAATGAATAATAAAAACCTTCAAGATGGACTGACTTGAATGGCTTGAAAACTCCGAAGATTCATCTTTAATATCATCTTGTCGTCTTTGGACAAGGCGGGAAGCTCGCTGTTTGTACAGCTGGTGCATTGCGGACTCAAGTTCGTTAATCAGAGGCACCTGTAAAAATACAACACACTACGTAACATCAAGTTCTTCAGGTGCTTAGTTTCTGGGATACCATACTATTCCGAAGCATAATGCTGTCACTGTACTTCTAGCAGCACAAACTGGTTCCTTTTACCCACTGGCATCATTTGGACCAGTAAATATTTCAACATGACGAAAAAGCATGCATTTAATGTTGACAGCTTTCAACCACAGCAATAGCATTCTCAAAGTAACTTCTGTTGACTGAGCAAGACAACCATTTTAAAGAATTGAAATGTTACTTCAAGTGCCCTTGTCTTCTCTACCATGTTACATACTGTGTTATGGTGCTAACAACTCTCAGACCTCTGTTTCTTCTCTACCTTTAAACAAGAATGTTGCAGTATTCTGTGCTTTAACGAGAAAATAACCTGACTGTATACAGTAAAAAAAAAAACCAAACAAAATAACATGAATCTAACCTCCTGAAGCCAGCAGCTTTTGTTTTGCTATAACTCCTATTAGCTTATGCTGAAATACTATCATTGAAATGTAATAAACGGCTGTGTAATCATGTTATCCCAACAGGTAATTCAAATCAGTGTAATGATTAAAATTGTACAATTTGTGTGAGTTATGCATTAAGTATAACCTTTGACTGATACAGACTTAAAGTCGGACACACCTGCCACTTTGACTTTGTCCCCCTTGCCAAGTGGACTAAACTTCAATATCGACTGTAACAAAAATAAATGATGCTGTAACATCTGGAAATCTCCTGACATTAAGTATGTCAGATTCACTGCACACTTCTGCAAAAATTAATTTCCTGGGACAAGTGAAAATTAGATTATTATAAATATTCAGATGCAAAAGAGAACTTTCACAGTCTCTTAATTTGGAAAGGCATCTCCTTTTGGTATGAACCCTAATGTCCTTACCTCCAAGACATGTGCTTTAGTCCGGTCTTACAGCCTTTTAGCTCAAATATTTCATTGCTGCCTACCAGCCAGAATTAAGGTGGGTTTGTTTGCAAAACAGAAGATAAAAATCAGAAATTGTTTCCTGATGTAATTTAGAATGTGACTCAGCAGCTATTAAAGAAACTCCTCCAGTAAAATGTCAGATTATGAGATCACAGCTACAGGGTCATTTCAGCTATCTGTGAATGACACACACATCAGAGGAGATACCAAAAGGATGAAGTATTAGTGCTCTGTGGTATAAACTAGCCTAAGGGGATTAAAATAAAAGCAACTCCACACCAACCCAAACTATACACATCTTTTGGAGAAAATAGAGAGAAATCGGAAGTCACAATTTCCCAGCACTGGAAGTGCGTATTTGGTATTTAAGACAATTTTGAAAACAGATATATTAAAAAACCCCAAACAACGAGTTTCACTGCAGTTTACCACAAAACCGATAGATTCTTCTCTTATGAATGCACAAGGAATTCTAACTGACAAATTAAATGACATTTTCAAAGCATCCCTAGGAGTTTTTTCTATAATTGCCTCAGGATTAAAAAAACCCAGGTATGTATTCAGATACATACATCAACTCAAAACACTTCCTATTAAAAACACAACAGACTCAGAAACTGTTATTCTTCTATAATCAGTACTGTGGTTGATGAATAACTGACAATTTCACTGACTACTATAAAGCTACAGCTGTCATTTATTGTTTTATTTAGTCAATACCTTAAATTCAGTGGTTTGGGTTCCTTTTTCTTCACTTTCACTGTAAACAGTGTTAAGAGGAAAAGTGGAAACCTCTCTGAATGTTTAGACGTCAAGCGCAATTTTAACCTACAGTCCCCCTCTCTGACACACAGTGTGTTTTGATAATCTGCTTTTGCAGGTAAAATAACTGTTCATCTAACTGTGCTGTCAAAGACACACTCAGAACAATTTAATCTTTCTGTATCCCTTGCATACTCCTACATTCAAAAGGTAAAGACACTGCTACCACTTTCTAGCCTTCTCAGAAAGCATAATTTTGACAGTAATTACTTGTGAACGAACTCATGCAAGCAGCTCCTGCTCCACTGGCTTTTATCATTTATTGGAGGGGAAAAAAATCACAGAGGATTTGACATTTCTATTGCTTGTTTCTAAAATCTGCATAATAGCTACCTCATTATACTCTCCACTGCACCTTACCAGTGAACAAAGTGTTTCTAACATTCAGATTCTCTTCAAAACAGTGAAACAGCATGGTTTTGTTTGGTTGGGGGTCATGAAGGGTTGAGAATGCTGAATAGGTGCAGAAATAAGATGGGTAGGGGGAAGAAAGTCTAATTTATCATGATGGTTTTGGTTCTCCAGAACTAAGCCATTAGACATAAAAGAAAACTCTAGGGGAACAGACTCTTTTGGAGTGGACTGGTATACTGTGAACCCATTAGTACTTCTTCAGCAAACGACTTTCTCATTCAGATCAGCGCCAATGTGAATTTGTCTAATAACCATCCCAATAAAATTAAGAGAAAGCATCAAAGCATCACATTTGAAAGGATAGGGAGGGACCTAGTTCTATACATAATTAGGGTATCAGCTCATACATGTGCATGTGTACACACACACTTATACACACAGTGTTATTACACACATGGATACACATTTTATACTTACGTATATTACAACTACGTACATTATAAACATACACACTTTAAATATGTAGTCAGGGCCAAAGGTTCTACAAAAAAGCCGAATGTAATTTATTTCTACAATAGAAGAACTTACTGTCCTGCTGCACTTCATTATTTCGTTTAAATAAAACCTGATACTGATTTTACTACTCTATCCCCTCCCTCTGCCTTTTTACAAAACCCTGCAGTGTCCTGTGAGCTACTGGTTTTCAATTTGATAGTACTTCTGTCCTGCTGAAAGCATCAAATTCTGAAACAGATTACCTGGCCAAAGAACTGAGAAACATATAGGACATCACAATAAATGAAATGCTCCTGTTAAACTAACATTGCCTCGTGATTTTGTGCTCATTGTACATACAGGTAATGCAGCAACCTCCAACTGAAAACAGCAGAACACTGTGATTGCCCCTAAGAAACATCAGATGACAAAAAACACACCTTAAAAGTTCAATGGACTGGCATGGCAAATGGGGTATGGCGAGGGTGGGAAGGGTGAGGAAGATGTCTGGGTGTAGAATCCTTAAAAGACCAACTACCCGGAAAGGCTTATTGTAAGAAAACAACTATAACAAGCCTGTTTATTAAATTATTCACAGCTATTTTGCTATAAAATGGCTGGAATTTATTTATTTACTAGTATAGCTAGGTAAGTCAGTGACATTTCTACAAACTGAACTGAAATTGTTACACTATTACTTAACAGTAAGGCATCCCAGTTTATACGAAACTTGAGAGACTTAAAGGCTTAGATTATACTCGGAATGGTGACTTCAAGAAAAGATTTGAACAAGACGGCATGGACTATCAAAGAAAACCTCCAGACGTGCCTTATAGTTACTCCGAAAGAAATTTAACAAGAGGTCTTCAGAAAGCAAATGCTCAATAGAGATACAGGTGTTTAACTTGTCTTCTGAAATACAAATTTATCTGAGAAAAGAATAAAAAAAGGCATCTTTAAGAAGGAATTTAGGCATCTGGGCAACCAACACTGACACAGTTGAAAAGGAAAGTACCTTTACTATCCTTCAACAGATAATGCCAACACAGACACAGGAATACTGCTTCTTCAGTGAACAGTATCTATTTTAACTAATCAAGAAGCTGGATGAATTAACTGTTCCACACTTTCTGGGTTTGGTTCATGACAGAGCTATTCTTCAGTTTACAGGATTGAAGATGGGACTCTCCCAATACCAGTAATGCTGGACAATTCCTCTCTAGCCAATCAGCAATCAGAATGCTTTTACATTCTTCTTCTACACCTAACAAGCTAGAGAAGCAACAGCTTCCACTACTCAAGTAATTATGAGAGATAATATATTAAGAAGACACAATGCTTTTGTATTCAACTCAGAAGACAATGAATAGTCTAGGTAGTGCCACCTGAACTTTACAGCTCCGGTGTGGAATATATATATATATAAAAATATATATATAAATATATATATACACACATACATATATATTTATATTTTCAGGAGCTCCTGTTATACTTACAAAAAATAATTAAAAAATAATGAATAACATAAGAAAGGAAGACCAAGCTTTCGAGTTAGACATACACAAAAGTATCACACTACATGAAAGGAATATATTTTTAAGTTTGGGTGTCTTCATACAGCTATACTAGTTTTAAAACTTCTCTCCTTCAGACACAAGAGCAATGCCAAATACGTGAAACTGCCTGGCAGAAGGAAGTTTTATAATAACACACAAAATACAAGTCTTTGCTAGTTTCTGGAATGCTTTTATGAACACAGTAACTGCAATGCGGCCCTTACTTTTGTTAACCTGATATCCAACACAAGTAAAAAGTAGCATCTTGAGTAAAGCTGAAATGCCACAATATCTACCAAAATCCTAATGACATATAATCTAAACCTTGTTTGAGGCAATCTAAAGTCAGCGACCTCTTACACTGTGAAAGACTGGTTCCTGACAACCAATTTGGCATGATGAAAACTTATCTTTTCAACCCTCAAATAACCAAACCTTTAGAAGAACATGTTCTCAGGGGACATTTTTCGCAAACAGAAGGAGATGGTGTTTGGCATGTACTAACAATCCCCTTTTTTTTTTTTTTTTTTTAAAAAAGATGAATGTTTTTTCATCCTTACCTTTTCACTGAAACACTCAAGCAAGTCTTGGACATACCCTCGCATTTCTTGCAAAAACTTATACTGTTCACCAATACCCCCAGAAGACCCTTCTAATCTTTCAATTGCCTTGGTAGAGTCCTCTCGGCTTTGCTGGTGTTTCTCATATTGCTGCCGATTAGCTTTGTGCAATTCTTTCATAGAGTCCAACCTGAAGGGCAATGGATAAATAGCAAATTTACATCCAAAAGTCTGTATTATTTCAGACCACTGAGATATTAAACAGACAGTGCAAGTGCCAAGCCTATATATGGGAAATGCTGCAAAGACATATTCCCTAACTTTCATTTGTCGCTTTCTCTCCTGCCTAAATAAACAGCAAGGCTAATGGTTTAAATTAATTTACTAGGCTATGTTGAGTGCTTTGCACTGCCCACTACCACAGCTGCTTACAGCAGTGGGTAGAATAGTACAAGACTAGCCCAAAAGCATAACTGGGAGGGAAGGTTTGGGGTGGTGATGGTGGGAGAACTATTGCTTATAAAAAGCAGACTTATACCTCTCCTAACCTGATGCACTGTCAAAGGCTATAACACTACAAGAGGCATACAAACCAATTTTGAAGACATGTAAAGTGCAAGTTGTTGATTATAAAGATTTCTCACTGCAACTGGGTTGCTCATTCAGTAGGACCTTTTGCGTACCTGACAAGCAGATTAGAGTGTTTAAACCAAAAAGAAACTCCCTGTATACACTAAAACTTAAACTCCCTCCTGAAGGGGAAAAATCTGATTCACAGTTTAAAGGAATACAACTTGACAAGCTAAACACCTCACTGGCCTTTCCATTCTTGACTATAAGCCTGTGCAGTGTCCAGAAGATGCAACTCAGACCTGTCTTCAACAAGATCAATGGCCTCATATTTAAAGCTTCACTTCCATAGAAGCAATCCAAGGAGATTTTCGAACAAAATATCAATGTCATCTTCACTTTGAGCTTTTTTGTTTGCCTTTTTTTTTTTTTAAATAGATGTGCCAGTCAGTACTTTTCCAGCGATGAAACTCTGTGTTTGCTCACCGAGACTAAAAGACACCCGAGGAACAGAAAGCTAGGGGACAGGTCTTTAAGTCTAAAAAGATGGTCTGTCCTACCTGTCTTTAAGCTGTTTCTTTACCAAATCAATAGTAACAGGAGTCATCTCATTACTGGGAGTTTTGAAAGGAACTGTATTATCTGTTTTTTGAGACTTGGTTTCCGATGATCCATATGCAGTGTAAGTGTATGGAACGCCATAGGATGAACCATAAGACAGCGTCTGGTAAGTGTTCTGGTAGTACAGATTATTCACTTCAGCAGGCTGACTTGGTTGAACCTAATGAGAGAGAAAATACAATTGTACTCTATTAGAACTTAAAGAAAAGAGAAACTTCCTTTCATATCACATAAAAGTTATAAAGCAAAAAATGTAGGCAGGTACATTTAAAGAATCTAATTATCAAGCGGATTTAAGTGTGGAACTTCCAACAGAAACAAATTCACTCAGACGCACCTTCTTAGATGGACACATTCAAGTATCTTAGTGTTATTATCATATGAAATGACAATTTTAACCAGCCTATAACTCCAACAATAACCAAGTGTTTGGGACTATACTCAATTTTGCTATGGCTATTTAATAGAATGACACAGGTTCCTAGAATCAGTGTTTTTACTGTGATTTTGTTGAAATGTGGGGTGGTGGGTTTTGTTGCTGTTAGTTTTAAAAGACAACTATCCTCTTAAACTGAGTGGCAACTTCACTATGAGTGTACAGGCAACATATGGTGCAACCTGCTACTAATTCCAACTCTATGCTGCAATGAGGGATACAGAAACAAAGAAACACGCTGTTTACACAGACTTTATGAACCCAATGATAAACAAGAACAGAGGTCTCTTCAAAGCGGCATTATTCTAACTCTGGTTTAGGCTGCAAATAAATGCCTGTTAACAGCACCACAAACAATCAGTATCTACCCAGAACAGACAGACTAATGAAACGGATACCACTGGATACTTAAATCCGACCTCTCGTTTATCTTTAAAGAATACCAGAAGTTACATATGAACTTCTCAGATGAAACAGCCTTCTGTAAGTTGCTCAAGCCTGTAATGGATTTAGCCAACATATGCAGAAACAAACTAAAAAGAGTTCACAACTGAATACATGCCTGAGGTATGTTGATGCCTTTTCGTATCTGTTCTTGCTCCCATCTACTGAGTTCCTCATCTTGCTCCCCTGCCACCAGCGCTTCGTCATCGCTTCCCTCAATACCTTAATAAAGCAGACAGGTAAAAAAACCAGAAGACAATAGTAAGGGCATGAGTTCAACCTTGAGAGAACATGTTTCAGTGGGAACATCACAGTGCATCCTCCTTTCCTCTTCACAAGGAATTAATGACACTAGCCTGTGAATTAATATCATAAATGCTCCACTTAAAAAATCCAATGGGTAAATTTGCAACTAACTGCTGGTAACATCCTCTAATGTTAAAATCCTATGTATCTCACCAATTCTTCTTTTTCAGAGTTATTTAACCTGCCTGTCAGCAAGAAGAATGCTACACCAAAGAACTAATGTTTTTCTTTTCCAACTATATACTTCCTAAAAAAGAAAGTACAGGAACAATACTAACTGATGCTTAGTCTAAGTTTCTATCAGGTTCAGAAGTCGAGTGCTTGTAAGCACAGGAACACAGTTTGTGCTAAAAATTTTGTACTTAGATTCCCTTATGCAGTACTTTTCCTCAGAAACAGAATACAACTCCAGATTCATGTCCACTTGAAAAACATGCTGTTTAAAAATGCTGAAAGGGAGCACTTGCAGTGAAACAGTGTGAATGTTTATCAGCTGTCCTTCTTAAAAGGTTTTTACCTATTTCCTCAGCAATCTTTTGCCTTTGGGATTTTTCCTTCACTGTAAAAACTATCCTCCTCTTCTCGTCATCATCTTCATCATCACTGGCATCATTTTCATCTTCTCGAACAAGGCGGCCTTTACCTGGTTCACTGTCAACGGGGGTAAAGTCTCCAAGTTCACGAGCCATTTGACGCTTTTTCCTAGCGGCATGAATAAAAGCAGCATCTGGAATTTCTCCTAGAGATAGATGTTTGCACCATTAAGTAACTACTGCAACAAAACCTCCTCATTATTCATCTCTGCCACCCTACCAAATCAACTTTGCAAATGGAAAAAAATGTGACAAGAACAAAAATCCATACTCACAGAAGTATTTGCAAGCAACTTACAAGCTGCATATGCAAACTTTCTGAACATAAACCCTCTAAGCTGGGATATACCCAAAAAGTCCAGGTCCGCTTCCAGCAGCTCACATGCCGTAACAGCAGGAGCTTGATGTTCCTATGGGAAACTACTGACTGTTGCAAAGGGAGGAAGAAAATTAGGCTCGACTGGGTCACTTCCTGCCCTGATATCGCTCCTGTTTTTATCTTGCATGAACAAAAACCATCAGCCATTTCAGCAGATGATGACAGCTCAGAGATTAAAAGGACACCAAACTGGACAAAGCTAATATTAGAGATTTTACAATCAAGAGAAAACAAGAAAAGCAGACCTAATAAAAAAATATTTGAAATCTCTAGCACAAAATTAATCCAACTTACATACATCATACAAAGAAGACCCCCAAAATCAATTTTCTGAAGCAATTTTTACCACTACTTTGATTAGGCATGCAAAACCAGTTAAATTTCAGGTTCTCTTTATACTTGAACACAAGATACTCTATTCAAGTAAGAATTATTTTTAGAGATGCAATAACGTACATATGGCACTACTTTGCAATTACCCCAAAAAGAAAAAATTATTTGGTAGTCAACAAGAAAATCCTTTTTCTCTTGAAATATGGCCGAGGCTGTGGAGAGCAGGCTACCACGAGTAAGCTAACAGTTTGCAAACCAGTTTCAAAAATACTTTCTCAGACTGATTTCTTTGGCCTCAATGTCTGACCTAGAACACCCTGCGATACCTTGCAGACCTGTAACTGATACATTTGAATTAAAGACAGAATTTTAATTGACAGCAGTTAAAATTCATGGCAAGTCACCTCTTCCTACCTAGATTTTCTTACAATTTGTCATCACTGAGAGATGAATTCCTGCATTTGACATTAAGATGAAACATTCTGTAGTAAAACACCTTCTCTTATAAGGCTTGCAAAGTTGAACGGGTTTGGAAAACAGGAGTTTCCTGGATTCCCAGATGCTTGATACAGTCTGCTGTAAAAGTTGGCTAAAGATTTTGTTAACATATCAGACATACTACAAGACCAACCTGGACGGAGAACATTCAGTGATGACAGAGCACTGGAAAAAGCCCCACCAGCTTTGGGTTTTTCTTCTTCCTTCTCACTTTCAACTTCCATTTCTTCTTCACCATGCTCACTATTTGCAGTCCCATCTTCTTGACCTAGATCCTTGATCTGTCCTGTCTTTTCTAGTGGTGGTTCTACTGGTAAGACAACAAAGCCTATGTTTTACTCTTTTTCTACAGACCACTCAAAATTTAGTGTTTTGATTTTTTTTTTTAAGGTATAAAAACCAAAAGTAAAAACCCAAACCCCAAACAAACAAACAAACAAAAAAACAACAAAAGAAAATGTTAAATGATAATTTCATTGTTCTAGATCTAGTAAAATATGCCTTCTTACCTGTGATTAAGTCACTGACATCCTCTCAAAATAAAACCTGACAAAGCACACACCTCATCAACCACTAAACATTCTCTATATTGCCAGGTATTAAAAAACAGTGAGGGAACTCAGTAATTAAGATCATATGTGCAACCTTCACACAGACTCTTACGTATGTAATTAGAAAGCGTTGCCTATGTTACGCCAAATCTTTCCACAAGAACAGACTGATTTCAAAAGAACCCTCTAATTTTCCTCTTGGGCTGGGTTTACCCAGCATTAGGTGGGTAACATGCAGACACAGGCAGCAGGTATAGATATTAAGTAAAAAAATGCACAAGAAATTGAGGTGCACATAGCTGAGTTTTCAGACTTTAGCATCTGCTTAGAGAATCCAGACTAATGACTCAGTAGCAGCCATGAGGTCTTTGCACTATAACCAAATCAACTACTGAGACTGCAAGACAGACAAACAGAAAACAAGCACGCACTAGTTTTGTGCAGAATGAAGGATCTTTGTGACAGAAGCCAGAATGAAGATACAGGTTTCCACAGATCACCTGAACATTAGCCACAATAAATGATCATTTCTGGTTTGGCTCATGCCCCACAGCACTGCATAGGCAACTCAAAGATTCCAATAAAAAAAGAACCAGTGGGCTTCTTATATGCAAACAAAGCCTTTTAAAATATTTAAGATTTTATTAAAAACTAATTTTATTAACGTAAAAAAGGACAATTTTCAGCACGGGACCATGCTCAAGTCTCACATGCTTCAGCTATACCATTGCTATCATTAGATCATATGCTCCTCAGCTCGTGCTCATAGCGTTGTAGGTTATTACCCTACACAAAAAAAAAAAAAAACCAACCAAAACTAACTGTAAAAGGAATTACTACACTTTACCCATGAGCTTCCCAAAAAAACAATAACAGAAGTACAATAAATTTAAATCCCAGGCTCTATTCCAAGCTCTGGAGGACTGTACATTGTTAAAAGATCCTTCTGCTCCAAAATTTTCATCCTGTCATCTTAATCAGCAAGTCTACTCTAAGGTCCAAGCCCTCAAACAAGTAGCTGTTGAATAATTTACTCAATAACAAAGAACACCATTCTTGCTCACCCCAAAACCTTCCTTTTTGAGATGTGTTACAAGGACACATCCTGGCAAATAAGCAAGAGGCACACTTCTATACTAACTTAATTCCTTCCTAATTCCATAGGGAGAAATTTATCTGACATAAACACAGCTGCAATACAGAAAGCACTGCAGTCTACTGGCAACTGTATACATAGCTGACAAGTTTCATCCTTCTACATCATTTCCATATGAACTCTACCAGCTTCAGAATAGCATTTGTAAGGTTTAAATGAACGAACTTAATGCTTGCCTCAGTTCTAAATGCTAAATCCTCTAGAAGACTAACAATTCATCCTGAAAACAAGTAATTTGTGCCTACAGGACTTAATCTTTTCCATTACAAAAAGTACTGTTAGCTTTGCAGTTACCATCTGTTGGAGAATTGACCTCTGTTCTAACTTTTGATTTTTCAAGATCTTCTTTGTATTCTTTCTTCAATTGTTTTACAATCTTTTTGCTGTAACTTGACTTCTTCACTTTAAAAACTTCTTCAGTTTCTTTAAAAGAGAAGTTGGAAAACATTACATTAGATGTGCCAGGAAGTATACTTACGTATTAAATCTGTTAATTTTGCACCTAGAACTTAGTAAATGCCACTAACAACATAATTTAAGGTGACTTTACATTTGTACTGTTGCAACAAAACCAGTCCCATATCCTTCCATGTGGACTCATGTCTACCCCAATTTTTTGTGGTCATTTTCATATGTATTCATCCCACTCACAGCACAGACGCAGAAAATAAGGCAGAAGTTACACAACAGGGTACACACGCAGCCTGCTTTTATCTAACTGTAGTAACCTTTCTTAAAAAAAAAAAAACCAGCTGATCTGATCCTTCACTGTCACCATGCGTTTGGAAGAAAACAACATGAAGCCACAACATTTTGGGTCAAGTCTTTTCACAGCCACACATACACACAAATAATGTATAAGGGAACGGCTGGTTTTGGTTGTACTACCAGTTCAAATGTCTGCTGCACTACAACCTACCAAAAGGTATGCAGTAAGTTTAAGAACTAAATAGCACAGGGAAAAAAAATAAATATTAAAAAAAATCACTCAAAGTTTAATGTAGAAAACCCCCAAGTGTTAGGGTGCTTTTAAGTCTAAGGTGTAATTCCATGTTTCCAGTACTTCTGTCAAGATTTCAAACCACCAGTCTTAAAATCAATGTCCCAGTGATTACAATAACAATTCCTTCTAAGAAACTTCAAAATGCATACTAACTCTCCTGCAGACCAAAGGTGTCAGAAAAATATGTTCCTTATTTTATTTACCCCAAACTCCTGGGATGCCACAAACTCTGGAGTTTGAGGAGTGATTTTGATAATTTTTAATATGTAATAACTTATTATCCATAATCCGACTGAGTGTGAACAGACCAATTTGTGAGTATGGTACCTGCTGGAACCCACCATAATTAGCAGCTAAAGCACTGTACAAATACAATTATGTTATTTTTACAAAAGCTTTGGTCCAGAAACTGCTCAGCCACTTTTTCCACCATTTGAGAAGGATAACCTAATAAAACCTCGCCGGTGGCTTGACAAACTAACTGCAACGAGCCACCGGTGGCTTCACATGAAGTTTGCTAGGACAACAGGCAGTTCAACCTGTGAACACCAGCACATCAGATGGAAACAAACTAGACACCAAACTGCCAGAAGGATGCCCCCAACCAGCACTGCAGGTTCTGCGGCTAACAGGGAGGGCTGCACAAGCGCTGGGCCTTGCACTTGCTGCCGCACAAACCCAGGTCAAGCCACACGGGTGCAACAGGCAGGAACCGGCAACACCGAAGCAGGGACAATCTGCCCCACAAAACCGGAATTAAACCCTTGGGACACCACCCCGATGCGGGGAGCACGCTGGCCCCGCAGGAGCCGGGTCGGGCTTGGGGCCGAAGGCGACGGCCGATGGAGCGCTCCATGCCCCGCCGCTCCGCGTCCTCCAGGGCTCTACCCTTCTCGTTCGCCACCCATCGCCCCCACCCCACACGGGGCAACCCCACTGCCTTACAAATACATAAACC
Source organism: Myiopsitta monachus (assembly GCA_017639245.1). NCBI lineage: Eukaryota > Metazoa > Chordata > Aves > Psittaciformes > Psittacidae > Myiopsitta > Myiopsitta monachus. Next base: position 10,148,357 of record CM029927.1, read on the forward strand.
AAGAGGCCCGCTCTCTGGGGGGGGGGGGGGGGGGGGCCCGGGCGGACGCCGGCGCAAGCTCCCCGGGCCCCTTCCAGCCCCAAAAGGCAGGCAGCCTTTCGCCTCACCCTCTTCCTCATCCTGGAAGCTGAGCAGGCTGGCCCGAGGGACCTCTTTGTTCTCCCGCGTCCGCTTCTTCTCCTTGGGACGCCCGGGCCCCGGCAGCCCGTTGCCCTGCTGTTGCTGCGGCGGTGGTGGCGGCGGCGGGGGGGGCAGGAAGGCGGCCGCCGGCAGAGCCCCTAGGCTTGTCCTATCGCCTCCCGCCAAGCTCAGCCCCAAGCCCAGAGCCGCGCCGTAGCTCGCGGCGCAGGCGAAGGCCGCGGGGCTGCCGGGCAAGGCGAGGGGCACGCAGCCGGCGGGAAGCGGCAGGAGCCCGGGGCCCGCCGCCAGCGCCATGGAGGCCTCGCCGGTCCCTTCCTCTGCCACCCCGGCCGCCGGCGCCGGCTCCTGAGACGGCTCCTCGTCGCGCTCCTCATCCTCGTCCTCCGACTCGTTCCGTTTCCGCACGTTCACTCTCCGCGCCTTGCGGAACATCCCGCCAGACACCGACAGCCCTGCACCGCACCGCCCGCTCCCGCCACCCCGCGCCACGGCCCAGGCCGGGCTCCCCGAGCATGATAGCCGCCGCAAGGGTGGCCACAGCGCCCCCTACCGTCCTCTGCCTGCCGCCGCCCACCTGCCAACGGCAAGCGGCCTCCCGACCATAGAGAGGCATAGGGGACGGCGGATAGAGTGTACACGGCCGGGAGCGTAGAGAGTCTGGCTAGAGCAACCCGCCTCGCTGCCCGCCACTCCTCCCCTTTCCTTTCCCAGTTGCGCTGCTGCCGCCATCTTGTGTCGAGGCAGTACCGGCGGGCGGAGGCGCTCGTCCTGTGGCTGCGCGAGGGGCGCGCCATGGCGGAGGTGGGGGAATCGTGGTTGATGCCTCCCGGTTAAGGCAGAGGGTGTTTCCCGGGCAAGGGGATGCCAAGCCTCGGCCTTCCCGTCTCCGCCTGTGTGGGCTTTTTGTCCGCAACCAGCCTGGGGACGGCGGCGGCCATCCGGAGAAGCCGTGCAGCGCCTGTCCCTCGCGATATGCTCGGCGGGCGGGGCTGCTAGCCTCAGCCGGATCTCGGTCCTCGGCTCCCGCACGGGTTGTGCGGGACGGCCCCTGTTCTTCCTGAGGAGATCTTGGTTTCTGGCCGGGAGTGGCAAAACAATGTGGGCTAGGTCGCTACTGCTGAGTAGTAGCGTCTTTCATGTGTGGGGCTCGTTGAGTTCGGTTCGCCTGTGCTGGGGACACCGTCAGAAGCCGGACGAACCGGTCTCAGTGGCCACTGTGTTGGCTAGAAGAAAAGATAGGAGCTTGGTGGAAGATGCCAGAAAATCGGTGGAGTTTTAAAGGCAGCCTCCTCGAGTACAAGTGCTGGGAGCTGGAGGGACCCTATTTTCAGCCTTCCAACCATACTGGGTGGTGCAGACTATCCTGCAGCCCCCACCACAAACCATCACCAGCCCCCTGAGGTTCTGCCTGAAAAGAGATGCGAGGGGCCTGGCTGGTGTCCTGCAGCCTCTCACTGCGGTTGCCCAGCATGATCTCCCATAGGAATCAAATCACAGACTCGTTTGGGTTGGAAGGGAACCTTAAAGCTCATCCAGTTCCAGCGCTCCTGCCACAAACAGGGACATCTTCCACCAGACCAGGTTGCGCCAAGCCCCATCCAACCTGGCCTTGAGCATTGCCAGGGATGGGGCAGGCACAGCTTCTCTGGGCAACCTGTGCCAGTGCCTCACCACTGTCACAGGGAGGGATTTCTTCCTAATATCTGATCACATCACTTGTGCTGTTCTCAACCTGTTCTGACTTCCAAACTCACACGAGTTACTGATAGGAAGGAAAACTAAATTTACAACTGCTATTTCCATTTTTTTTTCTGGTACAACTCCACCTCAGTTTCCATTGATTGGCATATCTAGTAATTGTTAAAGGCTGGGAAACACCGGTTGAACTTCCATAAATGGAGAACGAAACCATTGTGTATATAAATATTAACTGCTATAAATGCATAATCAAATGCTGAACAGTGTTGAGTGTATCTTACACTGGGATTTAAAACAGATTCACAAAATCACATAATTGTTTCTGCAGAGTGATGCTTAATGTACATAGTTCACATGCAGGTAAAAGAAACCTGTGCCAACAGAACTAATAAAATTCACAACTGTGGTACAGGTTGCCCAGAGAGGATGTGGCTGCCTGGCAGTGTTCAGGGCCGGGTAAGATGGGGTTTGGAGCAACCTGGTCTAATGGAAGGTGTCCTTGACCATGGCAGGGGGTTTGGAACAAGATGATCTTTAAGGGTCGTTCCACCCCAAACCATTCTACAATTCTGTGAGTCTAAAATACATTTACATACATCGCTTGAAGAAATTCTTCAGGCTTCCAATGCAGTACTTTTACAGTGGCAAAGCCATATAAAATTCAAATTGGGAGAGCCAGGTTCTTGGTATCTGCTGGAGAAGAGCAGGGGAGTTGAAAAGATCACTGCAGCATTGGTACTGTGGTTTTCTGCTGCACATGTAATTGAGAGGAGGATTTTTTCCTGATTCCAGCAAAATTTCTGCAGTGCTTAATTGGACACAGGAGTAAAAGGTCTTCTGCATCAGTTTTACTCACAACACTGCAGTGGCAAAACTAACTGAAACTGTAGTTTGCAGTTTTTACAAGCCCATGGAATTATTAATCATATGGTTTCTTCCCTAACATGCTCAGTTACTAGTGCGGATGTGAATTTGAACTGTATCAGCAGCCAGACTGCTATCAGGGCAATGTGGAAGTACTGTGCTGTTCAGCCCATTTTTTACCAGAGGGCAGCAGAGCCTCAGTGAATTCGCTGAAGATCATTTAGGTTTGAGGAGAGCATTGACAATATTCAGAAATCAACAAATTTGCGTTTGCCAGCTCTGGTTTTTATTTATGGCAGCATTCTGCGCAGGATTAGTGACTAGCCAGTTTGTGAAGGCAAGGTTAGTGTTCTTGGAGGCAGTTGGAGCACGGGATGCCTGGGGAGACAATATGAATGATTTGCCTATGTCTGTATTACATTCCAGGCCAGAATTTAATGTGCCCAGAACACCACCACCCCACTGTCACCAATCTCTCTCAGCCCAGCTCCAGCTCCTGACTGTTCTGTGACCCATGACACAGTTGTGAGAGGGAGAGGTATCCCCAGAAATATTTGTGATGTGGGGAGAAGGCTTGCGGTTTGTTGCGCAGGTGCTGACAAAGGAAACAAGGCCTTTACAACAGCTGATTTAATAGTTGTCTGATTGAGTTAAGCTGAGTTCAGCCCCAGCCTTCAAACACTCGTGCTTAAATCTGTTAATTTGCAGTTGCAAATAGACCCCATTAATTCAGTCGTTGCCGCATGGTTGAGTAGAGTGGGATTGCTCACAGTAACAGAAGGTGTGCATGTATTTAAGTATTCTGGAAGATTAAGTTTTGCTTCCTGGCAAAACTGCTGACATTGACTGCAATTACAAAAGAAGTCCCTCTTTAAAGCTGTTGAAGCAGACTCATTGGTTCCTCAAAATCTTGATAGCCATTCCCCTCAGTACACGTATTTTATCCCAGTTTCATGTAATTCTTTGCTGGCAATGTGAGACTGTTAGGACTTAGTATTCCAAGGCCTGTATTGTACTATATGGGTGGTTCCTGGTATTGTTTGTACCTCACAGAGTGCAAATGCTGCAGAAATGGGCAAGGAGCAGACCGTGTGCTATATCAATAGTCCCAGCATATGTTTCCTACAATGCATCTGAAAATCGTTTGCTACATGTCTGCCAGAAGCCTTTCCTCCTTTATCAGACAAGTCATTGGATGGGAATTTTTTGCTTTCTTGTAGAGGAGAAAGTTGGCAGAGCTTGCCATTATCACAGAAGATGAAGTCAAGCTCCTGGCATTTGGGGAAATTGCAGGTGTCAGCACACACCATGTGCAAGGGACAGGCATTTCCCTGGGAAAAACACCTTTGTGAGCATGGTGTCTTACCTGTCAGGTGGCCTCCTGCCCTGTGCTTCCCCCATGGTGTGTGTCATGGCTTGGCAGAGAACACAGCTTCCTGGTCATCCTCTAAACATGCCTTTACTGGGTGCTGAGGTTGGAGGGTGTCTGCATAGACCGTCCTTGCTTTCACAAGAGGCTGTGTCACCCAGCCCCAGCAGGGGCTTCCCAGCTCTGACCAAGTACCAGAGGGCAAGGACACCTCTGCACTCCTAGTTTGAGTAACCTGTAACCACCTTACATGCATTGAACCTGCCAGCAGTGGGCTGTATCAACAGGGGCATGGCCAGTACATGGAAGGAAGGGATTATTTTCCTTGTCCCAGTACTTGCTAGACTCCATACAGAGTACTGCAGGCAGTTCTGGCCCTCCCAGTGCAAGAAGGATATGGATCAACCAAAGCAGTCCAGTGGAGAGGCACCAAGATGGTCAGTCCAGAGCTGGTACATGTGACAGTGAGAACTGTGAGGGATCTGGGCTTGCTCAGCCTGAAGAGGAAGCTGGGGTTCATCCATGGAAAAAAGTTTCTCCAAGAGGATAGGCGGGCAGTGGACCAGTTTGCCCAATGAGGTTGCACGGGCTCCATCCTTGGGTTTTGGGACCTGACTGCAGAACCCCCTGAGAAGCCTGATCCCAGAGGTGGCCCTCCTTGGGGCAGGGGGTTGTACTGGAGACCTCCTGAACTGCCAGCTAACCCCAGTGACTCTCTGGGAGGCTCAGGTTCCTTTACAACTAGAGGTACATGGTTACATCTTTTCTGTCTGAGGCGCAACCTTAAAACAAAACTTGTCTGTAGATATCAATTCTTAGCTTACAATGTATAAAAAGAATTTGTACCGATGCTTTCTAAAACAGTCATTTCACATTTTCTTTGTTCTTCAAGAAAGCATTTACTAAATCAGTCTGAGTCTGTCTTAAAACACCTCCTTGTCGAGTGCTATCACAGTCAGAACTGTCCATCCCGTAACAGCTCCTCCTGGCCAAACCAGACTTAAAGAAGTCTTGTCAGTCTCTTAGCAGTCTTAACGTGCCTCTGACTACTGCATATGTTCAATAACTCAGTAAATGAATGTTACAACGTAGCTCTTGTTATCTGAGGTTGGGGAAACATCAGAGTACAACAGGCTGGGAAAGTGCTCCATGATACTAGAGACGTTTTCCACACTGTACGACTTCAGCAAAGAATATCCATTGAAAAGAGAGGTATCCAGAAAAGAAATATGTGCAAGCATTTGCCTGTCTTTGTTGTGCATTGCAAGTAAGTTTTCTTTTTCATTGTTGCTGCTGCTGTAGATGGTTACACTCTGCTCTGGAAACATTCCCTTGACCTTTTTTACCCTCAGCTTTCGAAGTCCCCAAATGGCCAAGTATTCTGTTGGAAGAGGAGTGGTGCCACAGAAGGACAGCTTCAAATCCCACACCCTTGTGAAGTTGAGGAGCATCTCCAGCACAGAGGTGTCTGTGAACCAAATGGTGAGGTGGCTCTTGTAGGTAGTTTTTTCCATGGTAGAAGGCAGCACTGTTTTGCAATTGCACATCAAGTTTGCCAGGCAGTAGTCGCAGTCACGAATATCCACTGAGCAGCTGCAGTTGCGAATTGTGTTTTCCTTGGTGAAAATTAGCGTATGGTTCTTCTGACTTCTCACAGAACTGCCAGTGATGTGTATGCCAAGGAAGCCAGCCAAAATGAGAACCAGCCAAAAAGAGAGAGCAGAGAAGGCTATTGGCTTCATTAGTACTGGTGCCAAGTTGCCAAGTGTCTCCTTTTACTCAGTGATTTATACCACTTGGCTTTACCTACTGAAGAAAAACAATTTCTTTATTATACTGAAGACCACTCAACAGTTAATATTACTTTGCTTTTTGCACTCACTCACTGTGTCATCTGTTCAGAGCCATATTGCAGTTTTGCAGGTTGCCCTGCATTAGAGGGGAAGCATAGCTACACTGGTTCAGAAAAATTAATTGTGACTCATGTTTGGGATTCTTCCTTCACTTTTCTTTTGCTCTAAATAGTTTCATCTGCTTATAGGGCAGCTTGGACACCCTCTTCTCTATCCAGGCACCTCCTAAGCCTGCCCAGTGTGAATGTAAGAGCAGGATTCCTCTTGCTCATTTCTCCTTTCTGCTTTCTCTTTGTCTGCTTCCCAACAGCAGATAGAGGTGGCAAATGACCCTGTTCTCCACCAAATGAGGCAGTCTGAGTGGGACTAAAGACAAGTGTTTTGTTTTACACCTGAATTGCTAAGTAAAGGGTTGTGCTAACCTTCCCTTTAAACTGAGTGTGGGATATGCTGGGCAAAGGGAAAGAAAGAAAGGGTGGTTAAATTATATAAATTGTAAGATGTTGGAAAGTTTGTCTGATTTGACTGTAATTGTTTTGAAGCACCAAGAGACCTTAGAGTCAAACTGCGACCAAAGGTGGCAAGTCCTAGTGAAGGCAGCAGTGAGGGCATGTACTGGGCAGAATTTGGTCCTTAGCATGTGAAAAAATTGATCTATGTCCAGAATGCATATCTCCTCAGAAACCCTGGCAATACGCCTGCAGTTTTGGAGAAACATACCAGATAAACAGGACAATAATAGTATTTAGAATAAAAACAGGAATTGTTTTTGTCTGTTATTCAATCTTCCATCATTACACAATGGAATCTTCTGCTATAAACTTCATGGTCATTTAAGAGACAATTAAGGGAGAATGTCTTTAGGAGCACACTAAAGTTCTATTAGTCATTAGCACTATTGTATGCATGGTAGTTTACCAGGTATGTGATTTAGATCGTAATGTTTTATGCTCACTTCCTGCTGAAAATTCAAGGGAGAGTGTCCTTTGACTAATATTAACTTTAAAAAACCCCACAAAACTGCATCATGACAGAATAGTTTGTGTCCTGCTTTCCACATTTCTTACTTAGAGAGGGTATAGTCCTCTAGTCTACCTTTTTTCTTTGAAATCTCCTGTCAGCGAGTCTCTATAAACTGTGATGGTTTGTAAATGACCAGAGCTTTGCCATCCTTGGAATAAGGACGAAAAGGGAAAGTGACATGCACATGGGAGAAAAATCTGCACATGAGAAATGGTAGACTCTGGGCCAGATACTGCCACCAGATCCTTTCCAGGAATGAGATCTTTAGCTTGTGATAGGCAGTTACAGCAAAACATCGTCTCATTGCTTAATAGCTTCAAAAAGTAATGAAGTTGTCAAGAGGTAATAGGAAAATGATGGGACAAAAAAAGATGGTGCTGTTGAGCTACTGCATAAATCACTTGTTTGCTGACACTTGCCTGTTGTTTGCAGTTCAGATCCCATCATTTCAGAAAAGATGCCACAGGACTGGAGAGAAGAGCAAAAAGAATGATGAGATATTGAAGGGCATGCCTTTAAGTCAGGTGGGATTACATAAGGTAGAGCTTTAAGTGGGACAAGAGGTGGTTAAGGCAGAATGTAGTGGTGACTTATAAAAGCACAAATAATGTGGAGATGATGAGGAAAGATCAGTTTTTCACTGCTTGTCCCAAGAACAAGAGCAAGACATCTCAAATAAAACTAGTAGGGTCACACCTGACTTGCAGATCCTTAGCAAAAGATGTTCGGGGTGCAGAAAGTTTTCACCAACTCGAGGCAGGACTGGTTAAGCTCAGTGAGAAGTCCACTGCAATTATCATGTACACAGGCACCACACCTACATACAGAAGGCCCTGTGCTGAAAATTGTTGGAGGCAAAGAAAGCTAGAGCAGTAAGTATCACTTGCCCTGTTGAAAATCTCTCCTACATGTTTACAGGTGCACATGGAGGTGGCTGCTCAACAGATGGATATTTGGTCTGGCACATTATGGCTGTTCTTTTACAAGACCCATATAATGTAAATATAAATAAACTGACTCAAACATGATTTAATTCTGTATGTACTCCCTGAATTTGGTATGTTGTTTTCTTAAATGAAGGATACAGACATTTTAATGCTTAAATATTTAATCCATGTTGTGGAACATACCAGAAATACCAGTCCAACTCTTAGCTAATGTTTAACTTCAAAGGTCAGACACATCCAAGCTGTAACTGTTCTGGTATCATTACTGCTAGATTAATTTGGCCTCCAGTGTCTAAGGATCTAATCATGCATCACAATGAAAATCCTATTACTAAACCTCCATACTCTGCTTATTTTCTCAGTCCTTAACCATGGCTAACAGTTGTGATGAATCAGAAATTTGTGATATAACCACTCTTACACAGCTCAATGAAATTATTTGGATTTACCTGGTGTGGAGGTAATATTTGCAAGAAGAATCCTAGACAATGTTAACAATATGAGTCTAAACTAAGGAAAAGAGATTTTAATTGAAGATCCAGCACTTCTGCATTCCAAACTCCCACCTGCATCAAAAGGGGTGATGCTGCTTTTTCTACATAACGTTTGAAGAATTAATAGTCATAAAACATTAGAATAAAATATTTTGATGCTTCCTCATTAGTTTTAACTCCTGATTCCTTTTCTTTCTTTCAGTACCTGAAGAGTAGAGAACCTCTAGTTCTCCATTATCTTGCTGCCAGCCAAAGAAAATTCCTTTTCAACTTTAGCTTAGCTATGCGTTAGGGTTCCATCCATAAATCCTAAACAATCCATAAACCGTAGACATATCCACCCATGCATAAACCATAAACAAACAGAATTCTAAATATTGGCATTCCAGGAAATGTTATCTCCAGAAGTACTTGCTACCCTCTTCTGCTCCCTGCAAAGCAGAAACATTCCTGTCAACTCAGTTCTTAGTATTTAGGTTTTGGGTGGCTTTGGTGAGTGATATGCAAGCAGTGAAATACATATTGTAGGTTGTTTCTCCTTGAAGTGTCAAAGTCACCTGCAATGCACCTTTACATAAGTTGCTAATTATCTACAGAAAAATGTTCATTATGTGTCTCTTAATCAAATTACTTTGCTGTCTGCGCTGGTTAAGTCTTGGAAAAAGGTTGGGTTTAATTTTGGAGAGTAGAGGAGCTGCCTGCAAGGAAGAAATGAGCTAAAGCCTAGATAAAACTTAACTGCACTAGCTTGATGGTTCTGAGTGGTATCTTTTTGAATGATACCAGAAATTTTTGAACTTATTCATTAACCAGTTGCAGTGAACTGACCTGTAAGTACATTTTGATTAAAACACAGAATGTCTCTATTGCCTAAATGTGGTATGCACTATAGGAGTCTCGTGCTATTGCTGAAAGTTTGGTTTAAACTTTCGAGTAAAAGAATCTGCTGGGCTGCAAGATGACCTCCAGCAGAAGTAATACCAGCTTGGGTTAATTAGAATTAGAAGTGGGGGAAAAAATGAGGCAAGTAAAACCAGTATTGCCCCAGAGGTCTTTTCTTATACCTGGGTAAGCAGTCACCCAGCTTCACTGAGCAGTGGTGAAGTACCACCACTACATGGGAAGTACTGATAGTTGATGCGGTTTTCCTCCAAACAACTGACACTGTTTCCCCCGTGACTAGATTCCAGTTACATCATTAAGCCACCTCAGAACAGTTTTCCTCATAGATTCCTTTAGAAAAGTCTTTATTGATATTGAGGGGAAGCTCTTGCATCACCGCAAGTTGGAGGACTTTTTGTCATAACCAGCTCTGTTTAGCTGAATACTTGGAGAACAGGGAAGAAAGGTCAGCTGTAAGCACCAAAGCTTACCAGCTCTCTAACACCTAAGTAAATCTATAATAAAGCATTTCTAGGAGTACCTGGACATGGTACCTAAACCGCAGAACACAGACTCAGCAGATACAGGTGGGTGAGGAGGAAACAGCAGCAGCAGCAGCAACCTTGATGGTAGAATGGGGAGGTAGCTGTGGGCAAAGGAGGCAGCTCTAGAGAGAAGGGGGAAAGATGGTGATAAGGGGCTGGGTGGAGGAGAGGCAAGTGCAGCCCAGAGATGGGATGGAGGAATGGAGGAGGAGGAAGGTGTAGGAAGCCTTTCTCAACAAATCAGGAAGCTCTTTAATAGGGGAGAACATACAGAATAAGTGAACTGAGGTTCTGTGGCAGGTTTTTTTGATGATTTTACAAGCATGTCTTGACAGAAAGTAAAAGAGAGGAACAGCATTTCTCTAGAAGAGCCACCCATTCCGCTTCTGCTTTGGCTCCTGATCTATGTGGTTGATATCCAGTCCAGTATTTGTTGTTCAGTAATGAGTTGTTCCTTCCATGCGAAAACTGGAGAAAAGCTAGATCACAGCAGCTGCCTTGGGAGTCCTTCCAGCCTGTAGTGTTGGCCTGGGGAGGGGTAAGGCAGCCACTGCTTTGGAGCTATAGAAGAGAAGCTGCATTCCCTGCCTAGCAGCAAACAGAAACCCCAATGATTTTAGGCAAATTTTGCTTGCTTCTGGTAGGAATAGCCTGCTTCTGAAAAAACATTTTTGAGTGATCTAAATCTAACGAATCGTTTGTTCATTTCCTTCTGAGTGCAGGACTTTTCATGTGAAAATCGCGCTCGACATAGGAACCAGCAGAAAATTGTTCCAGTTTGATTGCTTCAGCTGTGCATGTTTTTAGATGTGTACATTCTTTCTAACACTGAAACCCCTGTTTTATTACATTTTATCCCCAAAGTTTTCTAGCACATGATTCCAGCCGTGCTCCTTTTTCTTCATAGGTTTTAATAGCTAAAGGAGATTTCCAAAGCTTATTCAGTAATAGTGCCATTTCAGGTTTCTGAATTTGCTTTGATCATTCCACTAATTTTTATTTTTTTTCCTAATTACAGGTCTGTATATTAAGAAAATTGCAAAAAAGCAATAAAAAGCCTTTGGCTGTTGTGTGAGAATGCTACTGTCTCAAGGAAAGTTAATCCTATTCAATGGAAGCCCAAAGCATATATAATTAATTTCTTCACAGGGTGCTTTCTTCCATTCTCTATTCAGAAAAAAACCTAATTAAAACCCGTCATTGATCACTTGTGTTAACATGTGCCTATGTGAAAGTACTGTATTAAGCAAAGAGGAGCTTAAATCCATATAATCTTGTGCAGCTTGAGTAATGTACACAGAATGAATACCAAACCCACCCAATTTAGATCAAAACAACATGAAAGGCTGGGAACAACAAAAGTATTTTGAAGATCTACAAAGTCTGCCTTTTTCTTTTCCCCTTTGCCTGCAGGTATGGGAGGGATGTGTAAAAAAGTAGATTGCATTTCAGAGTGAAGGTGGCAGCAAGGACAGGTACAGCAGCTTAACTGGGCTAATATCACTGGGGTTGTTGCGTTACTCACCTGCCACTCTGGAACCTCAAAAAGAAGGCAAGGGGAGAAGAAGAGTGCAGACAAGCTCCTGTTACTCTAAGGAGTAAAGCATGCCCCAGGCTTACCTTCATCGGTGTCCTCTTTTGGTGATATATAATATCGGTCTAACCTTTAAAATGTTTGTTGAAGAAGGAGCTTTTGAAGACTTCACAGGGCTACCTCTGAGTAACTGCGCTGTGTTCTCATTGTAACTAACAGGAGGTTTTAAGGGGTACTTTCTTCAGCATTTGAAAGAGTAAACTGAAATAACAGTCTCTGGTATGCAAACAGGTACGCACTTGAGAAAGGGTGAGGATAGCTTTTAACATCTGCTGAACTAAACAAGATTACAGGAGAATGTAAAGGATTATGTAAAATGCAGTCAGTTCTTTCACAGCCTGAGTCTTCCCTGCAGAGTTATCTGACCAGAAAGCCCTGTGGAGGCTCAGGCCCTGAGGGAAATAGAATGCTAGATTTGACCTTTTTCCTCTGTGGGAGTTTTAGGAGTTTCCTAAGTGGGCAGATGGCAGAGAGAGAGGTATTTTGTTTTCAATCTCTGTTTAAACAATTACCAGATTTATTTAGTTACTCCGCAGATAAATACAGGAAAATAACTTGGTGATAAAAACTGATGTTCTACAGACTTCCAGGCTGCAGTATGATCCCTTGTTGTTGTCAATAACTTGAAAATTGTACTTACGCTTGCTTGTGCAGCAAAAGCCTGGGCTGCTGTCATTAGGCTGAGCAGCCAGTGCTGTAGTCGTGATGCTGTCAAGAGTAGCAGAACAAATTCCTTCCCAGAAGTGATAAAAATGCAAGACAGTAGAGGCAGTTCTGTTAGGTTGAATTTTAACAACCCATAGAACCTCAAAAATGTTCCTGTGTGGATATTTTGGTATTGAGGTGAGCACAGCCTCTGGGACAGAGAGTTCATCTAAAAACATCTCTGCAGAATGGTCAAGCCTGTCTATCCCATGCAAAGCTTCTGTCCATACCAGAAGCAAATGTTACAATGGGGAAGGTTGTGACATGTAACTGCAAGGAGGCAGATTAATAGGAGAAAATGGAAGGAAAAGATCAAAGTCCTGTCCTCCCAAAGAATTGGGAGTGGTTATACCTCCCTTTTAATGTGACCTTGGCAGGTCACAGCCTGATTACTCCCAATCTTGAGAGAGGAGAAAGGATGCATGCATAAGGTCTTCATTTTCATGCCTTGCTTCACATGTGCAGCCTGCACTTTTCCTAATAAAGAGCAGGGGACCAAGGTGAGTGTCAGCATTTGCTTTGCTGGAACAGGCCTGGAGCTATTCCAGCTTGGAGATGTGCACAGTACATGCTGTCCGGGAAGGCTGACCCACACTGATCTGTGTATTCACCTTTGAATTGCACCAGGACAAGCATTTACGTAAGTGACAAGTGAAAAGAAATAGTATAAAGCTTTACCAATTTGAGAGGAGAGCACTCTTCTGCTCAGCTTTACAAAGCAGCAGCAGATCAGACATACCTTACCCACACAAGCACTATAGACAGGATTTGTCATTACATCTGTGTAACTGGGTTGAAACCAGTGGTATAAATCAGATCTAATGAAATGAAATATCAGAATTTTATTTGTAGCAGTGCCATTATGGCAGCGTGTCTCCATCCTGCCTGCTAGTACAACCTATACTACAAGACCCAGTTTTCTATTCAGTGGTTATGAAGTGCTTTAAGAGTCTCAGAGGGAAGGCACTGTAGAAAAAACAGTTTCTTCCTGCTGCTATTTAACCAGGCAGCTATTCCAGTCTGTTGACTGATATCTCTCTACAGTGCCTTCTGCAGCTTTCAAATAATGGGGCCACTAGTGGCTTGAACTCTTCTCCTGATGCTTTATGAGAGAGTCCTGTACCAAAAGGTGTCAGGAATACAGAATCATGCTCTGGCTTTGTGTTTAAGAGAAACCCCGGGGTACACAGTTATATATACATAGTGAAAAGATTTTACTTCTACTCTAAATGATAGATTAGTGCTTTTTAACAAATTCCTTGTTTGCTTCTTGAATGATCTAGCCTTTTGCCTTCCATTAGGCTCATTTTATTTATTTTTGTAAAACAGAAGCCTTAGCAAATACAATTTTCTTCAGTTCCAGTGCTGACTCTGAATGCAATGAATGTATGTAAGCTGCAGTTTTATGGGGTTTGTGCTTCCTGTAATTTGGAGTCTGAGTACTAAAGGAAGAAAAAGTGCATACACATGTATAAAGTGTGAACTTGTATGCTCATGAATGTACTAGCACATCACATTACAAGTAAGGCTTGCAATTTTAAGGTATGCGCAATCAAATCCCTGTTTATTCATCTGTCCTCGGAAAGGGACACCTTCTGGGAAATCAGTTGTCCCAAGGATGGGTGGTCAGCACTGCCTGAAAACTGGAGTTACCCTTGGTGGCACTTGAACACACGAGGAGCTAAGATTAGTTTTAAATCCACTTTAAAATTCTGATTTTTTCATGTGAAACCTGCTACTCCCTGGAGCTACGGTATTGACGCTGAGTGAGCTTTAGGGAAGAAAGCTGGGCTGCAACTTTTTGTTACTATTTCTAACCTGACCTGGACAAAAGTTCAAGTTAAGCATTAGACTGAATTCAAGATTTGCCAAGCCCAAACCATAATGCTTACTTCATGAATGACAGCAGTATGAAATGCATACTTTAACACTTCATTCTCTATTGTTCAAATCCTAAATTAAGAAAAAAATATGTGTGGGGATTAAGCTGCATGATAGAAAGCTGTCATGAAATGTTAATGGTCACTAAGCAGCTGGAGACGGAGACTCTGGTGTAGGACTTCCTGGGAATCCTGGTGCTGGGAATCTCAGCCCATGTTCGCTCACTCGCGTAGTGGATGTTGTCATTGCCATTGCAACTCCAGAAATATATAGAGATGGTGTATTTCCTTTGTTTTGTATCACTGTATCACTAGCTTTATTTATAAATTAAACGGCAGAATTAAGCGCAGGTCTAAACAACAGGTAAATTAAATGTCATAATTAAGCTCAGATCCTAGCTTCTCTTTCCCCAGTCCTCCTATTCCAGTGCTCTTCTCCAGTTTTAACTGAATAAAATGACTCAGCTCCTGTCAGCTGGAATAATTCCCACCAACACTCCTGTCACCTTTAAAGATGTGCCTGAAGAAGTATTAGCAAAATGGAACAAAATCATTCCCCTGTTCTTCATGGTTATTATTCATAGAGCTATTAATTATTAGCTAAGGCACAGAAATACAGTGCATAAACAGTTGCAACATATTAAAGACAAACTTTGCAGAATCTGTTAGTTCACTGTGATTACAAAACAACAAATCTGGAAAAAAAAAACCAACCCCAAAACCTGCTGGGACAGAGTTACTGGCAAGGAAATGATGGCATTGGAAGAGAAATGGCCTTATTCCTAATAATACAAGTTATTAAACGTTCCTCTGTCATTTACCCCCTCCTTTTAGAGCTGAAACAAAGACAGTGACTTACTCTTTCTCCGGATGCCAGTGGATGGGTTTGTCACCTCCCGCCTTCCCGCTTGGCCGAGCTTGCTGAGGCAAGGATGCTCGGCTGTGGCTGGGAGCAGGGTCAGCCTGCGGGGCAGGCGGCAGCGCCGGCTCTCCCACTCGCTGCTGCTCTTTTATATTGTCGCTGGCTGGCAACCCATGCCGTTCCCCAGACTACCGGGAGAGCAGTCCAAGGTCTACCCCTATCGTTAATGCCATCGCAGCAAGATCCCTACCTGTCTATAACCTCTGCTCCCTTGCCGCCGGGTGTGCTGTCCTACACAAAAGGCTCTCCTGGGAATGCTTAGAGGTGACTGACAGCCTCCCTGCTTGCTCTAGGAGGGGAGCTGGGATATATCCAAGCAGAGGGAGCTGGTGTTCACAGGGGGGTGGCCAGCCTCACGCACAGGGAGGGAGACGGGACCTCTAGCGTGCTGTGCTCTCCTCCCAGCACGGCGCTGGCCCTCCCCTTGGGGAGCCCCTTGACCGTCCCCTTGGGACATATTCTGCCCTGCCCGCTTTCCAGGGACTTTGTGTGTAGGTTTAGAACAGCAAAACCCCAGGTCCAGTTGGAAAGCCTGCTCGCCCAACTGGAAGGCGTAACTCAGTCACAACTTAGCAGAGGCACAGTGTGGCTCTCAACCACAACTTAAACTCTCTAGGTGCTTCTTTGTGACCCAGCGTGGAAAACAACATCTTTGTAACATGTTTTACAATGCTGCTACCGTAGGAGAGTAGCTACTGAAAGCTCCAATGTCTATGGCTAGCCTGGTACCAGCAAGCCTGAATACCCGGGGGGATTGTTTGTAAGTGTAGGCCAGTCATAAGCAGCTTCACAAGGAAATGCAGTAGGATTATCTTAAAAAGTAAGAATTGCTGTGATTCAAATGAAAAGATCCTTGCTGCTTTACCAAAACCAGTGCCTGGCCTTTTCATGCCCAAGATCTCTTTGGGAACTACTGATGCTGTCACCTCAGTAAGGGCATTTGGCCAAAGCCAGGAATTAGAGTGTCATTTAGGTTCAGTTCAGATTTGGGCATTTTATCATCACTGAAACCAATGGAAGTTAGACACTAAAATGGTGCAGTGATTGAAGCCCTACCTACTTATTTATGAGACTTATTGCTTATGCAAATATAAAGGAAAACATCCAACTGATTGTGCTATCAATATTTCAGGCAAGATGGCTGGGTTGTGAATTCGGGATTTGTGACTGCACTTCTTCCTGGAAGAGCTCTGTGTGAGAGATTTCAGCCCACTCTTGCCCCTATTCAGAACTGAAGGAGCAGTATTTCTCTCTCTGCCCATCAGAAGTTCATTCAGAAGCCTGAATTCCCAAGATGCCTATTCAGATCCTGAAATAGAGGTGCTCTTGGGAACCCTGTTTTGTAAGAGATGCAGGGGCTGTGCACCAGGCAAACGTGAGAAGGACATAAGATCTGTTTGCTAAAGTACTTCTCTGTTGTTAATGTTACACAATAAGAGATACTTTGCCTTACTTGTATCAATGAATAAGTTAGTGATGAATTTATCTCTATCCACACTAAAACAGAAAGCCTGTTTATTTCAGGATAAACTCTAAGCCTTCTTGGATGCATCTATTAGGGAAAGACCATCATCCCCTCTTTGTTCCAGACCATCCTGAGCTTTATGTTTTCCTAACATGTCTTTATTTCTGGTAATTTCAGTTTTTCTTTTTGTCTGTTGGGTGTTGTCAAGTAATTTAAGAGAGGGTCTGGCTGGCAGCAAGCTCGGTAGCCCAGCTGTGGAAACTGAGTGAACCTGTGTTCAACACCTCTATGCACCTCCACTCCAAGGAGCTGCTGCCAGCAGGTTCTGAGCAACTCTGAATGAACATCCTCAAAAACAAGCATTATCATTCAACAGTCTAAAACATAAGAAAAGGGTAAACCAATAACACATCTTCCTTAATCAGACTGTAATCTTTTCTTGCAAAATATTATCTGGCACAAGCAATACACAAGAAAATGTTAGGTTTTAAGGCTGGCTCATCTTTCCTTTGTGTAGGGCTGAGGTCCTTCTGAGTGACAGGCCTGCCCTTGAGCATGCCGACTCATCCCCCCAGTTTGGTTTGTTTGATATTGAACTATTCAGCCCAGTGTTTGAGCTCAGCACAGTGTTTGCCTCCGGTTGCTGTATAGCTTCAGCTCTAGAAATGTTAATTGTCAAACTCAAGCATTTGAACAACACCAGCAGCTTCAGCTCTATGCTAAACATGCTGACAATTCCTGAAGTGAGATTTCAGTACCTGGCTGTAGCTACACAGGACAGGCAGCTTTCAAAGTCTGTAGTTTTCCTAAAAGACCCTTTTACCAGCTGCTTATCTAGCAGGGGGAGGTGGAGGTGGAGAGATGGTGTCTGCAGTTCTGGTCGGTGCAAGGCTGCCATCCTGCGGCGCTCAGTCTGCCCGTGGGCACAAGCTGGGTCTCCAACATCTATTAGTACCAGTTATTAATATATGAACTGGAGTAACACCTTCTGGGCCCAACTAACATCATACTGCTATATATGCAAGCTGCAGCACAAACCGAGAGGAGGCCCCTGACTTGAAGGGTCCAGAAAGAAACAGGGAGCCAGAAGCAGAGCTCCTGAAGTCATGCATAGGGTGGAGGGGAAACCAGTGGGCTCTGTCATTTAAATGGCAGCACCTTTTCCTTCCTGTCTGCCTGGAGTAAAATCCTTGCTGACAAGCCATTCCTGTCCACACGAGAGAAAAGTCTCACTATTCCAACTGTGTCTCTGAACTGTGTGAAAACTACAAAACCCCAACTGGTGAAGAGTTCACTGTCTCAGTTGTAGCTTCCTGCTGACAGAGGCTGCCCACAGTGCTGTGCTCTAGCTGTGGGTGAGTTACGTGACTCTCCTGGACACATTAATCACTGAAACCCAGGAAGGCAGAGCTTGAAGAGGTCTGAAACCTTGTATAGTCCATTCCCTAAGCTGGAAGATGCTCCCTAAGCAACTTCAGACGATCTTTTAAAATCTTCCCTGAAAAAGATCCCAAAGCCTTCCTGTTTGACTCATTTCAGTATTTAATCAAACTTAGCATTAGAAAACATTCCTGAGCATATAACGTGCAAATAAAGTAAATTGGTTTTCCTCTCACTCTCAGTGGACCACATATTTTAAAAACATATTTTTAAATGGTCATTTTGAGTCTTCCTTTTATAGAACAAACAGCTCTGTCACCTGTGCTCCTAAGCCAAGTTTCTGGTTTGACTTTGCCAAGACGATGGCTGAAGTCCAGCCCACTCTTTAACTTTCCTTAAGCCTTTTCCTTCTGACTCACTGCATCTAGTGGAGACCCTGCAGCAGGAGTGTGCCCTCTTTTCTACCTGTGGTAGCTCTCTGCTCAGCCAAATTGCTACCACGAGCAATCACCAGTCTCCTCAGTACCATAGTCCATTAGCTGGAAATTTCTTCTCTTAATTGGTAAATTACTTCTCTGGAGATCAGACTCTGCAATATGCTAGGCAGTCCCATCCCTGTCATTTCAGCTCTCACCACACTGCAGGATCTCTGACAGGTTCAGAGCCAGGCTGAGGGATGGATATGAGCATTGCCTGGGTTCAGCTCTGTTTCAGGGACTCAAAAGTGAGCCAAGTGGCTTTTGTCCACCACTGCTCCTGCTTATGTCCACATGTCTCAGTTTGTCATCGTGGGGAATGGTAACATGTTCCCATCTGTGTGTATAGTGGACAGCCACAAAAGCACTTGCGTAAGATGACTGATACCTTTTGCCATTTGTCTTTAAAGGAAAATAAATACACCTGTTAGCTCTTCTGTGTATGTGCATACGTGCATATATATATAGCTTCTTGAATCAGGAAATTATTCTGAGTTTCAGTTCTCCTCCAGGAAGAATGTGAAGGTTAGAGATTGGGGTGCTCTTTTCCCTTGTCCTGGGTATTGTTCTCCTGTAAATGTGAAGAGAAACCCAATAATGCATCAGAAAATCTACAGCCTCAGGTGAATAAAAATAAGCAGCAATTTGGCAAGAGGTTAAGGAGTGGACAGGTTTATGGAACAGAGTATATGTGCCACTGTGTGGTGTAGTATAATATCTCATATGCTGACATAAAGTAAGAATAAATACGTTATATATATACATGTTACAGCAGTGTTAAAACCATGTGAATTGAATGATGATTGAGTGTGATAAATCGATGCTTGCTTCTGAGTTGCCTAGGGCTAACCATTAGGGTTGGTAGTCACTGTTCGGTATCATCCATAAAGTGAACTGGATGTTTTGTTCCGTCGTCAAGGGATAGCATTTGTAAACAAACACCAGAGGACCTCTCTTCCACACTTGGCAGCAACCACTGCTCATCTGAACCTACAGGCCAAGAACTGTGTACGCATAAGTGAGATTATCTCTCCATCTAAAGCTTGAGAAACCTGATGGAAAACAAGGAAAGAAGCTGGCTGTACTGATCACAAGATTATTTCAGAGGATGTAACTCTGGTTACGTTCCTTCTTCTCAGAAGGAAACCAAAATAATGTGCCTAGCCCAAAATGTGGAGCCCACCTGACACAGTATTTTTTCTTGAGCATAGCTGCGTCTGCTCCTACTGCTCCATGTACAGTACAAGCCATTTTATGGCACAATAAGATCTCAACAAAAATAAATCTACTCCTGTTAAAAGCACTTGCTTTGGAGACCTTATACTGGTTTCATCCAGTCCAACAGGTGATTTTGAGGAGTATAATCCTGTACTTAACTGTATTTTCTCATTGCATGCTGTAGAAAAAAAATAAATTATTTTCATGTTATTTAAAAAAGCTGAGCAGCATGGGCCTCAGCCATGATAAGCAGGCATTATTCTGATGCACTAATGTGAGGTATGTAGGCCTGGGCTTACATTACACAGAGTGACTGCAATATTGTTTGGTTGAGGAGCTGTACATCATAACTTTCTTGTTGGCCTGGAGTTAGTCATGTCCAACAATATCTAGAGGAACTCTGTCGTCAGTTATGGGTGTAATTTTTGCTGTAGAGACAGTCATCTGCTAACAGCTAAAACATCTGGCTGATTTCACGTGTGGCACCATGCAGGTACTTGGCTGTTATGCCTAGCTTTTGGCTGGCGTTTGGCTCACTGATCACGGCTTTGCATCTGGGTGGAGATTCCTAGTAAAGTCAGCTCTCCCCATCTCCCCCCCGAATGCAGCATGAATGCATTTCCCCTTGAATGCATCTTAGAGATCATTAAGAAGATAAGGCTCGTGTTGTTCGGTGGTGTGCCAGGCCAACTGTGCCATTTCTCCATGTCCTTTGACCACAAGAATCTGCACTGGAGCCACTGATTTCTGATGGGAGGAGAGGGGCTACGCCCTGCTGTTCCTCAGAGAGATGCAACCTATAGCAGGTCCATAAAACTGCCAGTGTATGGTTGAGGTACAGGCTGAATTTCTCATCCCACCAACTTCTCCTTTTCATTCCTCTTCCTCTGGTGCACCAGCTACCCCCTCAGGCAGCCTCTGAGTCAATTCTACAGCAATAAAAATAGCAAATAACAAACCACGTCTCGTAATCCACAGCCTCTTTGTTCTCTAGGGAAGCACACTGCCAGCTTATCTTCAGTGTCTAAAAGCACCGACAGGGCAGGAAAAGCTCCCGTATTGCAGGCCCATCTCTGCCATCCTCCTCAGGCTGCAGAGAGGTTGCACAGCCACTGTGCCAGGCTGTGCTGGGAGACATGAGGTGGGAGGAGGGTGACATAGGGCGAAAAGGTATGCTGCCAAATTCCAGCTTGGGGCGGGCTTTTGTTTCGCTGTCTCAAAGTGAGGGCAGTGGGAGCTTGTTCCTCTCTGTAAAATGTTGCCTAGTCATAGAATCATACCATCACAGAATGGTTTGGGCTGTAAGGGTTCGTAAAGCTCATCCAGTTCCATCTCCCTGCCATGGTACCTTCCACCAGACCAGGTTGCCCCCTCCAACCTGGCCTTGAACACTGCCGGGAATGGGGCAGCCACCGCTTCTCAGGGCAACCTGTGCCAGTGTCTCACCACCCTCACAGTGAATAATTTCTTTCTCATATTTAATCTAAAATCATATGTGGGGTTTGAAAAAGCTGCTAGTGGCAGACATTGGGAAGATCTGAGCACAAATTAAGGAATTAATGTCAGTAGAGGGATTTCCAGTGCTATAGGAGGGATTTATCTTTTATGTAAACAAAACACAGATGTGAGAGCAAAGCTGAGCAGGAGGGGGAAAACAATCAAAAAGTTCGGTTTGCCAAAAGAAGCCAGGCTGCTGTTTTCAGAGGGAAAGACTGTGTGTCTGTGTCTGTGTGTCTGTGCGTCTATGTCTGTGTGTCTATGTCTGTGTCTTTGTGTCTGTCTGTGTGTCTGTGTCTGTCTTTGTGTGTGTGTCTGTGTGTGTGTCTGTGTGTGTGTCTGTGTGTCTGTGTCTGTGTGTCTGTGTGTCTGTGTCTGTGTGTCTGTGTGTCTATGTCTGTGTGTCTGTATCTGTGTCTTTGTGTGTGTCTGTGTGTCTGTGTCTGTCTTTGTGTGTGTGTCTGTGTCTGTCTCTGTGTGTCTGTGTCTGTGTGTCTGTGTGTGTGTCTCTGTGGGTGTGTGTCTCTGTGCCTCTGTGTCTGTATCTGTGCCTCTGTGGGTCTGTGTCTGTGTGTCTGTGTCTGTGTGTCTGTGGGTATGTGTCTCTGTGTCTCTGTGGGTGTGTGTCTCTGTGTGTGTGTGTCTGTGTGTCTGTGTCTGTGTCTCTGTGGGTATGTGTCTCTGTGGGTGTGTGTCTCTGTGTGTGTGTGTCTGTGTGTGTGTCTGTGTGTCTGTGTCTGTGTCTCTGTGGGTATGTGTCTCTGTGGGTGTGTGTCTGTGTGTGTGTGTGTCTGTGTCTGTGTCTGTGTGTCTGTGTGTGTGTCTCTGTGGGTATGTGTCTCTGTGCCTCTGTGTCTGTATCTGTGCCTCTGTGGGTCTGTGTCTGTGTGTCTGTGTCTGTGTCTCTGTGGGTATGTGTCTCTGTGGGTGTGTGTCTGTGTGTGTGTCTGTGTGCCTCTGTGTGTGTCTGTCTGTGTGTCTTTGTGTGTGTCTCTGTGTCTGTGGGTGTGTGTCTCTGTGTGTCTGTGTCTGTGTGTCTGCGTCTGTGTGTCTGTGTCTGTGTCTCTGTGTCTGTATCTGTGTGTCTGTGTTTGTCTGTGTCTTTGTGTGTGTGTCTGTGTGTCTATGTCTGTGTGTCTGTGTGTTTGTGTCTGTGTCCGTGTCTCTGTCTCTATGTCTCTGTCTGTCTGTGTCTCTGTGTCTGTCTGTGTGTCTGTGTGTTTGTGTCTGTCTGTGTCTCTCTCTGTGTCTGTGCGTCTCTGTGTCTGTGTCTGTGTGTCTGTGTCTGTGTCTCTCTCTGTGTCTGCGTGTCTCTGTGTCTCCGTGTCTCTGTGTCTGTGTCTGCACGCTGTCAGTGCGGTGAGGCAGCGGCCGGCAGCCAGCTGGTGGCGCTGTTGCCTTTCCTGCCGCCATAGCCTCTTGACGCGGCGGGCCCTCAGAGCCCTCCCGCACTTGCCGACAGGGGGCGCCGGCAGCCCCGCTCCCGCGGAGGGCGAGCGCCGCCTGGCGTCACGGCGGAGCTGGGGTGCAGCGGCAGCGGGGTCCTTCGTGCCCCTGCCCTTTCGCTGCGGCGGGAGGGTGATCGAGCCGTGGTGACAGCGACCTGTCCCCCCCTCTAACCTCCTCCAGGGAGAGGAGCTGTCCCTGCTGCTGAGATCCTATTGATCTAGCTGAGTTACAGATTTCATCTCTCCAACTTAAGGAGTCGTTTGAGGCAAAGATCCTTGGGCAGCAGCGTTGCTGAATCGTCCACAGCGCAGAAACCCCGCAGGCTGTGGAGGATGCGAATTCGTGGCATGCCTGCCCCAAGCCATGCGTCCCAGCAGCTCCCATGCCGGAGGGAGGGAGACCCCCAGCAGCAGCACAGATCCAGCAGCGCTGCTCTCCTCCAGCTCAGCCCTGGACCAGGGGGACACATAGATGGCTGGTAGAAACCAGAGATAGCTGGAGCCTTCCTCGGTCTGGCTATACCTGCGGTTACCCTTCAGCCCTTGCTGCTGTCCCCAGGCAGCTCCAGTTCCTGCTGCAGGCGGCTCTGGGACCCAGCTGTCTGTCATCACAAACTGGGAGGCACTTCATGGTTCTCTGTCAATGAGAACGGCTGCTCGAGTTGCCCAGGGCGACTGCTGGCCTCCCGCGGGGCAAATCCCTGCCAGAGCCTCACTGGGCTTGGAGGAAGAGTGATAGGGCACAGGGGTAATCACTGCTGATGCACTCCCGGGAGCTTTGGGCACAAGCTACTGAGCCACTGGTGTCTGTAGCTGTCCCAGCTCTGGCAGGGGTGCCTTGCCTGGGATTAGATGCGCCTATTTTGAGCTAAGTGCTGCCAGGGGCTCCTTTGCAATACCTGTCTCTGTGTGCCCAGCTGCTATTCCCACAGCTGGGGGCAGAGTGGATGGTGGAACCTTGGTACCCTGTTCCAAACCGCTCAGGTGTGCATCATGTTGACCACTGTTGATCATTTATCTTTTCCTTCCTTGTTTTTCCCAAGAAACAGAGAGGAGCTTACGTATTAGGTCTGGGGAAAGGTGATTTTTACGGGAGGGTAAGAAGGAGGGAATCCTGTTACCTGTCTCTTTGCCGGAGCCTTTGGAATTGCTGCCCTAAGACTCTGGTTCAAGGAAGATGCTGGCTTGGTTTGTATGCTTGAAAGTAACATGGAATGTAAATAAAAGCTGGATTTATATTAAAGATGCAGTGGAAGGTTGTTATCTCTTGGTGAGGAAAACAAAGGAGAAAGTGCTTAAGAGTCAGTAGTTTCAGTGGGAGTTAAGAAGTTGGCTTAAGCAAGAGCAAGATATTCTTGACTGCATTTCGACCATATGTTCATGGGAAAATTCATGCCCCCTCAGAGGCAGGGATGGTAGGAGAAAGCAAATAGTTTTCATTCCCATTAAAATCACTTACAAAAAAATCTGACCAAAACCAGGCTGAAAGACAAAACTGTGTCACTCTTATATACATTTGCCTGACATTTTTTTGAGACTGTCTCTGCTCATCCTTTCTCAATTTTCCTGAAGTGCCCTAAATTCACCTCTAGAGTAATAAATCTCGTTACTGCTGATCTGAGTTTCCTTTTAGTACATTTCTGTGTTTGAAGTGGAACACTGGGAACAGTTGTATCTTTACTGATGATCAGTGTCTCACCATTTTTAAATGTTGATGCAGTACGCTTGCACTGAGTATCATGCAGGATTTCTGTAACGTGTCCTTCCCTTTGAGTTACACCTTTATCTCATGACCCAAGGTACGAATGGCACATTTATTTCTTGCTAGAAGTGCCTCTTGTTTCCTATGTAAAATGTCCCTGTTTAGGATCCTCTGGATTAATTGCTTTTCCCCTTTTCCCACACTCACTGACCATCACAAAACAAGGCACCATCCTGTGAAAAGGATAGCTCCTTACACGAAATAAAGGAAAGAAGCCTTACAGTAGAGCCTTTAATACCCCAGCCCTAGAGAAAAATTTGTTCAGACATCATTCAGGGCTCTGTATCAGATGAGGCAAGTGAGGATGAATGAATTCAGTATCAGCAATCTTCCACTTAATCCTTATCCGTTTACAGAAGGCAAAAGGGCTTTCGCTAACTTTGTGCAATCAGGCTTTGAAAGATCAGGCAGTGGAAAGAGGTGCGAAACATTCAGTGAAGCAGAGCCTCTGGTAATTATCATCTCTTCCGATCTCTGTCTGCTCCTACAACATACCCATATCCATATCCAATCTGCTCCACATCCAGCAATGAACTGGAGGCAAAGGCTGGAAGCTTGTTCTTAGTTTAAGCGTCATTTTTACCGGATGTGCCCATTTTTACATACTTAGAGTAACAGGCTCGGGTCTATTAGTGTTTTTTGGATCCCAGTTGTGCTTCCAGCACTAATACCCAGCTAAATAACAATTTTGATCAGCAGGTTAGCTCTCCCCCCAGCACTCCTAATAACCCTACTGCCTAATAACCCTCCTGCCCACCAGGCTTCTGATATAAGTCCACCCAGGACAAAAAATAAGGTGCTCATATACAGACTGAGCATGTGAAAATTAATGTGTTTTGTAGGGCAGGTGGATCTTCACAGAGCGGGAAGCTTCTTAGCTAAAGGGACATCACCTCTGTGTTTACTCAGGGAAGTCAGAGGGCAACAGTTGATCAGTTCTGGAGAACAATTCATTTTACAGAATTAAGAAACCACAGTGAACGAACACAAACATTTAAAAAACACGGGATTTTATTCATGTAGTCTGTTGAGAGTAAAATCACTAAAAAGTCCTGAAAAACATCTCAAGACTAAGCATGACACTTTATTACAATTACAGGAATCAACAGTGGAGACTCCTAATGCTGTTGCTGCTCTAACGTCGTGTCAATTCTCTGAACTTCATACAGCCTCCGTCAGCTCAGTTATTAATATGAGAACAACTTTTCGATTTCATTCCTTCAGATAAGTTTAAAGTTTTATTGAAGCCTTTTTTCTTTCTAGGATGAAATCTCATCTTTTCCCTATTTACTTGGCATGGATGGATCACAATGCAGTAGGAAGTATTGTCTCAAAACCAGTAAATTCTGGGGATTGGGGAAGAAGTGCAGGATGGTGTTCACATTTGTTATTTCTTTCAAATTGTTTCCTAGGAAGTATATGCACAGCTATATTCATAGAAATCTCTTTAAGTTGGTTTATATTATCTTAGATTATCATCTTTTGAGAGGCAACAGCCCCTTACATTTTTACTTGGCAAGCTCCGTTTGAATATGACTCCTTTAGCTTAAGTTTACTGTCCTGATAGTTATTTTGCTATGAGAGAGTATAATGCCCCTAAGCATATCTGAAGTTATTTCTCTGAAATCATAGAAATCTATTTAACTTCATACTGTGAAGTCTACAGAGTTTTGGGATTCTTATGGTTTGAGACCATCATTGATCACATGTTCATTGTCTTACCCTTTTATGGTTGAATCGTCCGGAGCGTCTGCCATGCTAACCTTCCCTGGGGGCTCTGCACTTTGATTTCCCCTCACCAGCACTTCTGGTGTCTCCACCAAAGCGATGCCTGGACAATGGGGCGCCAAAAGGGAGATTTCACAGGGATGTCGAGGGCATTACAGAGAGAAGAGCCTAGTGAATGGGGTCCATCATCACAAGGAAAACAACTACTTTTCTCTTAGGGTGAAGTATATCTCATGGTCTAAAGGCTAGTGAGGCATCCTGGGTGTTGCAGGAGCTCAAGGACAGCAAAGTTAAAAAGAGAAAGGGGCGACAAATAAGTATTTGAGGGACCTGCAAACAATGTTGACCCTCTGCAGACAGCAGGTACAAATGACCACCAAGTGAGCCGTTTCTTTTGCAACAAAGGCACTATCTGCCAGACAGCAGTTGTGTCCTTGGTGAGGTAGATCAGGATGGAGTTGAAGGAGTCAGTGTGGTTGAGTTGCCTTATGTTGACAACACAGGAGGAAGGAGAACAGGAATACTGTGGTCCAGGGTTTATCTGATGCAATTAAATTGGCCAACATGCAAGTGTCAGGACAGCCTGGTTTCTGCAAATGCAAATAGGATTGCTCGAGTCAAGTGCATAAAGCTTGTCTTTCAGACATACCTTGTCGGCACACGTTACTGGCAGACCTGGGGCAGGCTGGCTGCGGTGAATCACATTACACCCTCAACCCAAAACTCTTTCAGCATGTAGGAAGCTTGAGTGCCTAGCTGAGCAGTGGGAATTTTGTGTCAGTACCCAGGCATCTAAGGGTTTGGTGTTGAGTTGATGGATGTCATAGCCCTGACAGTTTTGGTCTCTGGCATCTAGATGGGTAATGTTTCTTCATTCCATGTGCTAGAAATAGTTAATGCTTAGCTTGAGAGCTGAGGTCACAAGCCATACTTGTGGCTGGAAGCTGAACTGTACAATATTTTTATACGGCTTTGGAATAAGGCTCAATAACTCTTCAAGATGTATACCAATAGATGCAGCTTTTAATAGAACTTTCGCTTTCAAGAGAACTTGTTTTACCAGTGGATATTGTTGCAAGTGTTAAAGTCACAGGATTAAATCCTGCTTAACTTGAGTTGGTGAGGACTAAACCCACAAAAGAGATTTAAAACCAGTTCAATAATAGACCATAAGGTATATCAGGACACAGAAAAGTGTGCGAGTGCTTCCAGTGAGTCATATAATTGATAGTTACCATGAAGCTCAACAATTATCTAAAATGCTACCCTGAAAAATGAACATTTGGAATGGTGCCAGATTGCCAGCTTTAATGTTTATGATGAGACAACGCAGGCGATGCTTTCTTTTAGAAAGTGGGTACAATGAGAAACAAATGACAAAAGCATTTGATTTTATGTGTGTGGTCTTCATCAAATTAGCAAAAAATCCTCAGAGGGCAGGATGAGAGTTTGCAGGCATCATTAAAGAAATTTACTCTTAAAGGGACCTTGAAAGAGGGCAGTATGAATAGCTGGGAGAAAAAGTCTGATTGGATGGTACACAGGCAAATTAGAGGAGTTATTACTAATTTTTGTTTCATCTTTGGTAACCAGCCCTAAGACGGTGCGATTTCCTGGAAAGACTTGCTACTGCGAAAACAAGATCTGTTTAAGAGAGTCCTAAGTACACCATCCAAAAGGGGAGTCCCCACACATCCCTGTTTATATGTGGAAATCTGGGCCGGCAGTAAGGCAATGCTTTTATAGAGGTTTATTTAGTTGTTTTCTTGGTTTATTTTGGGTTTGGTTTTAATCTTTTTTATCTTATTTGGATTCGTATATGCTACTGTTCAAACTTTCCTTCTTTTCCTGAGGTAGGAGTAACCTGACACTGAGGCTGGGTAGAGTTTTTTGCATGAATGAAGAAGACAAATGCAGACGGACAAATGTAAAATATATGCTAACAGGTGTTCTCTGTACAATGTGCTGCTCAGTGTTTTACGCTTAGCCAACTATACACATGCTAGGACTTTTCTTTTCCAAAACTAAACCTAATTAGTCCACTTATTCTACATGCAGCAGGCATTTGAAGAAATATCTAATGAACATGTCATCAGCTCTGGTGCTGTAAATACAAATGAAAGGTCACAGGCAGAACAACTTCTGCTTTTGAAGTGTCCTGATTTAAAATGTGGCTCCCAGACTGATGATCACACTGATCTTTTACTTATTCTTTTGGATAGTAAATGCTTGCCCAAACCAGCAGCAGCCAGTCAGATCTAGCCACTCTTCAGGTGAAGTGTCAACCTCACCACTCAAATACAATGAAAGTGAAATTAAGAATTACATTTCTTCCACAGTCTCCAGTGAAAAGCAATTTTTGAAGAAACATAGCTCTCCGGAAAAAAAGATGGTAGAAGAGAGGATGATTTGTCCAGTTTCAAAGTATATGGGAAATTGCAATGTTATACCCTTTTGTCATCTAATTATGAGAAATAAAAGCTTCCCTCTTTTCCAGTTTGACATTTGCATTTATAATCGCATGTTGCCATGGCGAAATCTTATAATCCTTGACTTCTTTGATGGAAATACATTCTTATAGGAATATCAGGAAAAAAAGAGCAACCAAAACTGGCTGCATCCAGGTTTCTCTGCTCTCCTGGCTGGAGTCCTCCCTGCTGATAAGCAGCTTTGCGGGCAGTGATGGAGCCGGCAGCGCTTGTCCGGAGGCAGAGGCTGCCCAGGGCTGTTTCATCTCGGTAACACTCAGGGAGGGTGTCCCGTGCGAAGCACGCGGAGGTGGCGTGTCCTCACCAGGGGGACAAAAGAGGGCTGGATATGTCAAATGGAATCAAGCCACAAAAAGCTGGAGAAGCTGCCTATTGTCCCCAGCTCGTGCTATTAAATGTGGGATTAAAGAGGAAACAGCCCCCCGGCTCATTGGGCCCATTCAAGAGCAGCTTGTTCCAAAATTTTTTGACAAGGGTGGCTTCTATTCAGAGCCCCAGCTGATATCACCAGCCACACAAAGGGGCTTTCGGGGGTTAATTAAAACCAGGTAATGGAAAGAATTGAGTACCGACACTTCACAAATGACACCGTGGATCCAAAGCAAGAGAAAAGACATATGGTAGGAAGAGCAACCTCCCTGCTGCCACCAGCTCTCTTATATTCAGACGGTGATTGACACTTGATTATTTTTCGGGCTAAAATGAACATTAGCAGTTAGTTCCCATTCTTCTGCTGTGAAACGTGAGAAGGATTGGTTCACAGCCAGCATCACAGGGATCAGCAGCCCATACCAGCCTCAGAGCATTCCAGATGGTTCCCCCAAATACTCCTGTATGAATCATGCCACACCTCCCTCACACTCATCTTCAGGTTATAAAATGCTCTCCATTGTTTCTTCCTTTGTCACTCTGGTGTGAAAGTATGCAAGATACCATAAAAGTAATGATGTGCTGGTTTCTGAATGCTGTGCTTGGAGCATACTCAGGGCCCTGAGGTATTTCCTACAGACCTATGTGACAGCCAGGGTGCTGGGGCAGAGCAGCAGCTCTGCACAGCGCTCCCAGTAACTGCTGTTGGGGTATATAAATGTGATAAAAAAATATCTAGATCTAGAACTTCCCAAAACAGAGTGGATGAAAAGAAAAAAATGCACAATTTGGACATCCACTGAATGTCATAAGCTTATGCCAGGCTTATCCAGTTGTGAACTTCGTGGTAAAAACAGTCAGAAGCGTTTCTATATATATGTGTGTGTGTGTGGTTTTTATATATATATATATGTATAAAAACCAGGAGATTGTGGATGTGCATTACTTAGGAATCTCTTTTATTAAATTTACTTCTGTTTTATTTTCTAAAACCAAAGTACCTAAAAGCAGGACAAAACCCTTCTATCTAGACCAAAACGAAAGGTTTAGCTTTGAGGTTCAGTTTCTTTTTTTCTACCTTCTTTTTAATACTTATTTTTGTGGAAATCTCTTTTTTTGATCCTGTACAAGGAATGGAGCTGTAGCTTGCACTAAATCAGCAGCCCCAAGCTTTTCTGATAATGCCACTATTTACAGAGCGAGTGCTTTTTGTGATTTAACTGCTGAAAGACATTGTATTTCAAGTGTGGTCTCAGCTCCTAAATTCAGAAGTGCTGTGCTAACTAGACATGAATATTACAGCTTGGAGAGAGGGGTCTATTCTAGAGATATTGGCAGATGGACAATTTGCTGTAAATCAACCTGGGCCGCTAACGTGCAATACAACAGCTACTTCATGGCAATTTGTTTGCAAGTGGGCTATTACTCAGCAGTAAATGTGAAACAAATGTCCCCTCTCTGAGGGAGCAGAAAGCTTCCTTCTTTCTCCCATGGGTTACCAGGGTAAGAGCATGGCTGCAAGCAGTTAATGAAAAATGTGGAGATAGAAATGGTCTCAACTCCATGGACCCCAGTCCACAGTGGTACCACAGGTGGAACGAAGTTGACTTTGGTGGATTGGGGTTCACAAAGTGTACCCCACACATCAAGGATGCTGTGTGGTACATCTAACCCTTGCACATCTCTCTGTCTTCCCTGCCCTTCAGAATGGGCTTGCTAGCATTTCCCTGTTTCACAGGTGCATTATAAGGATAAATCAATTCATGCCTGGAAACCATTCCAATATTAGAGCTGTGGGGGATACTGGAGAAAAGAGATGGGCGCATTATTGCCAAATAACCTCCTTTCCACAAAAAACATTTCATGCGCTTTATTTCTTAAGTTTTGGAAAATTTTAATTGAATCTTAAATGTAAATTTTAACTAATACTGATCTGCCCTTTGAAAAATGGTAGGGAGCAAATGTTGCACAGTCCTGAAGGCAGAAACGTGCCATGGAAGTCTGCCTGCTGTTGACCACACACACCAAACAGAAACTGAAGTACCTTGTCAGTCTGGGCAGCAAACGGCTCTTAGCCTGAGGTGAAGGCTTCCTTTTTGTCCTGGGGGAAACACCCTAGTCAGTCTCTGGGTCTTTTTCCTACCTTAGATCCCTCTTTTGGTCACTGTCATTCCTCTTTTAGAAGAGGCTGTACTGCAGAGACCCAAACATTACAAGCGTCCTCTTTGTCTCCTCTCCCACCCTTGCCTTCTCCATCCTTTTAGAATAGCAGAAGGAAAAGAAATACTTCAAACCCAAACAAGGGTGAAGATGAGTCGAGTGGAGATCTCAGTCAGGTCTCATGTCCCCAGAATGTTTCACCCCTACAAGCAAGTCAAGTTTCAATGAGTCTTTGCATAAAAGGACAAAACGTTCTGATTATGATAATCTCTTATTGCTTAGTGCGTGCCTTCAGAGCACCGGGTGTTTAAAGCAGAAGGCTGGTTTTTGCCATGTGTCAGACTGCCAGGAAACAGCTGATGAGGGATTACTTACCTCACACAGGGATTTTTATTCCCAGGTGTGTAAATCTGGTGCATCCAGCAAGGTATGCTTGTCAGAGGCGCTGCAAAACAAGGCACATGCTACGGGTATACTGGCTCTGGAGCAATCACCTTGGGATTTTCATGGTTAAGCAGTAATCAGTTCCTGACCTCTTAACACTCTGGCCTCCACATAATGTTGCTAATAATAAAGTGAAAGCTAACTAGGGAACTCAAAATATAGTTAAATACATAGAGCTTTTATGTGATTCAGAACTACTGTCAAGTCCTGCTTGATATGTACTGCTGTTGTTTACTCATACAGACTGGATAAGGGAGAACTGAAAGGACAGTTGAGATACATTAATCCATATATATCCAGCTGTGTAGTAGTAGCAACAGTATCAAAATCTTAAAAAAAATAAAGATCTTTCCTCTGTTCTCTGAAAGTCTTTGAAATAAAGCCTTCTGATTTTCCTTATGGCTGAACAAATAGGTACCAAGGTGTTGCAGGCCCTTTTTGGGGCTGGAGTTCCGCTGACGGAAGAAACGTTTTCCTGGGGAACACTGTGCTGCTCTAGTTTGATGCATTTTTCCAGCGCAAGGAGAAGCTGTGTTGCAGTGCGGTTTGTTGTGAACACTACTGCCAGGCTGAGAGAACGGGAGGCTGAACATCATACTGAAAAGCAAAGATCTAGAACTAACATTGCTTTGGCCCAGCACATATAACTGCAGTGGGGGTCCTAAGAGCTGAGCATGATTGCTCGTGAGGAACTCCGATTCTTGACTTCTATAAAATTAATCGCTAAACTGATTCCTCTGTTTGCAGAATTCAGTCCCAAGCCAGGGACAATTTTCAATACATAAATACATTTAAACTGGCACACAGCACTTCCACAGGATGCACACATTGCTCTACATCCTCTCCTGGAATTGGTGCTGTGGGGACTGTTAATGTTGGAAAGAAGAGCTTGCAGGGTTTGACCTGTTCTTTCTGCCCTCCCACTTCACTCCCTCCCTCCCCCTGCTCTCCACAGATGAGTCAGGGAGAGGCCAGCTCCAGTAACTTGTACCTGCTCAGCCTGGGAATTTGCTTGCTGAGGAGCAGCATCCCACGGCGGGAAGGGGAAAACCTGAGCACTGACCCAAAGCACTGGATCAGATGCTTGCTAGTAACACCTTTTCTTGCAGCTTTTGCCAGGAGGTAACCGGAGGCAAAGAGGCAGCTGCTGCGTGCTTGTGAGAGGCATCTAATCAGACTTTGAAGTTGTTTGACTAAAGAGGATTAGTCACGGTCCAGCAGAGACAGGGTAAAGACTAACTAAATGAAACACAGTTCATATGGTTTCATGGGTCTGTTAACAGAAACACTGCCTTCTGGTAAAATGGGCATTTCATGAATTGTTGCTCTCTGCATCAGTCCTTTCCAGCCCTTGTACTTTTGTATGTAAGAAAGATGTTTCCTTATTACCCTGGTAGCACGTTCAAGGTAGGGAGACGTGCCACCCCAATGGGCGAATGGACACGACACTTCCAAAAAGCCCCTGTTACAGATAGTGGCCTGGGTGGATGGGTAGGGACTTAGGGGCAGTGGGTGGTGTGCTTCCTAATG
This sequence comes from Myiopsitta monachus, assembly GCA_017639245.1. Taxonomy (NCBI): domain Eukaryota; kingdom Metazoa; phylum Chordata; class Aves; order Psittaciformes; family Psittacidae; genus Myiopsitta; species Myiopsitta monachus. The sequence goes on from CM029927.1 coordinate 10,181,240, forward strand.
CCCTTGCCTACCCACATGGAGGTCTCACATTGCCTCAGCAGCTGCTTTGGCTACAGACATTTCATGAGAGTAAACTAGATTTCCACCCTTAGTTTAAAGCAGATCCTGAAAAAAATTCTACTCTCAGCAATTTTCATATGAAGTGTGAGTTAAAACTACAGCAAAACACAGTGCTAAAGAGCATTAATGTTTAAATAACAAGCTTTTCTAGTTCATTACAGATGTTGGGGATGATCATCTATTTCAGATGCCATCAAATCATCTATTCCCCCCATCCCAAATGAATGAACAAAAAAGGGAGATAATGAAGAAAGAAAGGGAGCCAGATTGCTCCCTCTGAGGAGAAAAAGAGAAGGGAGCAAATAAATTTACTCTTTTTAAATTTTTTTCTGCATCTTTGCCTTGACTTCTTTAAGCCACCCTCTATCTTAACATCACCCTCCAGACCAGCTCAGTGCACTGCTCCTCCTCCAGTGGCCAGCCTGGAGAAGATTAAACCTTCTACCCTATCTTGCCAGCTTTATCCAAGGAGCTTTGGAGGGTTTAAACACTTGCAAAAAGAACTGAAAGCTAAAAGCCAAACTCTTTCTAAGAATGTATTTTAAAAGAAGGAAAATACAGAAGACTTTTTCTGTCTTTCTGTTTGTTACGGGCTGGAGATCATGGAGTGATGCCTGCAAAGAATGTCTATCTTGTATTTTTATTATACGGTTGCTGGTAGGAAGCACAGTAATAACTTATGACATAGTTTCCGCTCTGATCCCCCTTTCCTGTTGAGTAGCTTTTCAGAGAAATTCCTTTATTCTAAAGCTTCCTGTTTGATCTCAGCTGGAAGAGGCCATTTTGGGAAGCCTTGAAGAAAGCCTCCTCAAGACTTCTTTGAGTTACACAAATGAGGGGAGAGTTTTCCTTTACATTGGAATGGCAATGTTTCATGAGAATCGTGGCTGTGATTAGCCTTGTTTATTTTTATTTCCCTTACTTGTGAAGCAATACACGATCAGGGAAAAATTATTTCATACTTACAAATCTCCAGATTGTTTAAACCAGAATGGAGAGAGATGCACAGGTCACAGTGGTGTGTATGTGTTGATAGTTGGCTTAAAAATTCCTGTAACAGTTTAATAATATAAAGGCTGAAAGATATACCAAAGAAAGACATGCTAAAAAATAGTTTAATATCTTTTCCTCCCCAGCTTTTCTCCTATTTCTATATTTCCTTGAAAACAAGGGAGAGAGATGGTATCACCATTATTAGTGACAAGGTTGCAAAAGCAAGCTGGGGAAGTGAGGAAATTCAGATGATTAGCTATACTCATATCAGAGCAAATTGGCCATGTTACAGTTAAAACTGGTTATGTTGTTGCTGTCCTAAACTTGTACATATTTTGATGGCGTCCCAACTTAGTATTTTCTTTCTTCATTTACTATCTTTGTCTTCACAACAGGGGCACTGAATGAGAAAGCAGCCCCTGATACTGAGAGTTCAATGTATGACCCTCCGTACAGCTACACGTGACAACACAAAGCCACAGAGATGACCAGCTGATTTTGGAAGAACTTGGAGCACCAAAGCCACCAGGGCCCACAGCAATCATCTGGTGGGATCAGCCAAGCAAAATCCTTCCTCACCAAGCCGGTTCCCAGATGGAGTTTACCAAGGCAAGGAGGAGATCCGACTGCCTGTGACAAGGGAGTATGGAGCGACAGAGAAAGCTATACTCCTTTTTCACATTGTTTTGTTGGTAGGGACAGTGAGCTGGGTCTGAAATTGGTAGTCTGGTGAAGATGAGGTTGGTGGCTGAACTTTAACTCACAGAGGTCAAGAAGCCATATTACAAAAGCAATCCCCAGCATGACCAAGCATCGCTGTCTATCCCAAAGGTTGGACAGGGATGGCAAAAGAGCCAGAGGGACACGGCTGAGGAGCTGCCAGCAAGATCCTCTCCTCAAACTCTGCTTTCACGTAAAACTATTTAAATCAGATATACGCATGGCAATTTCCACAGTGCTCATGTACAAGGAAAAGCTATTAATGCCTTTCCCTAAACTACCAAAGTAGTCTCACTGATCTACAGTTTTGAAACTGCTCTCAATTAGCAGGTGTCCCTTTACCAGACCAGCTGCATGAGAAATTAATTAAATTTAATGGATGCCATTTTTCATTTGAAGCCAACTTTTCTTTAAAGCTTCAGAGGGAAGCAATTAATTGCAGTGTTTACCATGGATTCAAAAAGAAATGAAAATCGCATAGGAAAAAGTGATCTACTCTGACTTGCAAAACCAACATAAATCCGTGTTTCACATAGATAGGAGGAAAATATTTGCCTGCTGCTGAAGGATTCTGGTTTTTATTCTGCTCATGGGGATCCCATAAAGAAACATTTCTAGCACAGGTAAGCTCCTGGAGGCCACACATGCCTCGATTTAAAAAGAAAAAAAGAGAAAACACTTAGCTTCTGTTCTGTAATTAAACAACCAGGGCACAAAACCACTTAATTGAGGTAGGCCTGGATGTATTGCAGTTCATCCAAACCTCAAGAATTGCCACCAGTCTAAATCATTTTCCAACTCTAAACAAGAACAAAAAGTTGAAATGTTGATGACTTCCATAAAGCAAAATCCAAGCAAGTATCACCTCAGATATCAGATGTCATGTCGCTACAGTTCGTGTCAAAAATTTCAAAGACTTTACTTTAATGGTGAGGGCTTTTACCTTTTTAATGTATGTCTGTCTGTACATTAACTTGACATGAGTGTCATTTTCTGTCCACGCTGCATTTCCGTGGTCCTGGGTTCCAAGTGAGTGACTGCAGCCCCAGAACAGCCTGGCAATGCACACTGAATCCTCAAAATAAGAGGGGGAAATGACTTCAAACAAACTGAGTTCCTGCTGTTTTCTTTAGCTGGGTACAAACCAATGAGAAATTAGTCTCTGTCCTAAAACAGGACAGAATAGCTCTTCTCCTTTATTTATATTGTTCCTTAGGAAGAATAACCCATAATCGTTTTACTGAAGATAGCAAACTATAGCAAAAGAAGGAACGTGTTAGTATTTATAGTTTGAAAATCACCCCTGACCCTAATAGTCTGAGAGTATAAAGCACCTCATATATTTTGCCACTCTACCTTTGGTTATATTGTTGCTTAAGGGCCCGATAGAGCACATGGTGAAGCCAGCAGGAATCTCCTATTTGGCTCGCGCTGGCTGTGAGTGGTGTCCCCCAAATGACAAACTTTTTTATGTGGACCTGCAAGAGGGAAGCTCTGGGCTCTACTGAGCCTGTACAATTATCTCTCTTGACATGAGTGTGGGACACGCCACCTGTCCTACCACAGCGGTTGCGCCGGCCACCCTCTCCAGCAAGAAGCTATTTGTGCGCTGCCATTTCCATCCTGACTCCTCTTTTAGCTGTGAGGCCATTGCAGGTGGTGCCTCCACACAATCCATCCTGTCACCCAGAAGAGCATCTCTCTGCATCTTTCCACACCCCTCCAGCTCCCTATAAACCTCCAAAACTCCCATCTCTGTACTTGATAAGTGTGTAAAGACTCACTTCTGCTTTCTCACAGCGTGGTGGTTAAATTCAATCTTTCCACCACGGAGTGAAGGAAAAGGAAAGCTGAGGTTTTGCCTTCAGTCCAGGGAAAAAAATATCTGACCTGGCCAGTTTTTCCCAGTGTGTGATGCTGGGAGGGAGGAGGAAAAGGGTCTTTTGGAGGCTCTCTTTTTCATCTGAAAGCGAGTCGGCAATTAAAGCTGACTCTGCTTATTCATTAGATCACATTAAAGAAAAAAACCAGCAAAAGTGGAGGGGGAACTCTCTAAATAAATTTGGTGCACTCTTCCCTCATTCATCAATAGTTATGACTAGTCAATGTGCTCAATTTGTAAGCTAACTGCTTCTGAAGTAGAACCATATGGTTGCTTTAAAACATCTTTTTCGTGCTTAATTTGAGGCAATGATGCACCCTAATCAGCCGTGTGCGGATGAGACCCCTAATTGATGAATAATGAATCGCATGCTCTCGCTCTGATTGCAGCATCACCAAATTAATCCTGTTAATCACTTGAAGTTGAATTGTTTTGCAGGCTGAGGTTTGTTTTAATGGCCAAATCGCGGCGCTGCAGGTGGAGGGGATGCCTTGTGAGACGCCGTCCTCCACTTGCTCTGGCAGTAACGCTGTTCCTCTCCCATCTTCTCCAGGGCACAGAAGGCACTCGAGGGAGGAGGTCACAGTAAGACCTGCAGCATCAGGGCTTTAACCATGAAGACAGAAAGGGCTTTGTTTTCCGCTGGTGTCATCACGTTGCTGGGGTCACTGTCCCTGCTTGTCCCATGGTGATGCACACCTACTTCGCTCTGGTGCTGGCAAGTGCCAGGGCAGCCTCAAGGAGACAGAGCCTGTACCACTTCGAAGACATGGGCCACACAACAAAGCACGAACAGCAGGCAGTGGACACCAGTGTTGCTTCACATCATTTATTAGCATCCTCCTGGGAGGCTTTTAGGACATGGTTAGGCTGTGAAAGGATCTCTCAGCTGCGACAATAGCTTAATGGTGCGAGTACAAGCAAGTGACAACACTGAATGGCAAATACCAAGCCCAGGCAAAGGCTGACAATGCTTCCAGTCCACATTTCTGCCTATACATAAGAGGCTGTAAGATCCTCTTCATGGAATGCGTACATGGAGCTTGGCCTGATTACACAGGAAAAAGTAAGCAGGAAAGAGAAGTCACTGTCCATAGCCATAACCCCAGGGCTACGCGTTTCTTTCTCCCGGAACGTGTGATCTCTGATCCCTACCCAGGACCACTCTGGAGCTTATTCTGACTCTGGTGCCACAAATGCGCATACACACAGGGACAGTGTTTTAAATTTATTTAGATGTACCCAAGTCTGGATGCTTACTCACTTGAGGAGAGCTCAGACACACACTCTCCCGTTGACCACAAAGCAGGACAGGACATCGTTGCTGACAATTTTCATGGCAGTTACCTGTGCAGACACTGAGACTGCAGTGAGAAGACTTTATTACAATTCTAAATTAATGTCCTTGCTTAGATCAGGACAGACACTGAACTTAAAGCAAAATTCTAAAGTTACATTTAATCAAAGAAGATGCTTGTGTGCTAGTACTTAAAGTAAGTAAAAAAACCAGTCAAAAATGATTTGTCTGGTATTCATTATAACACTGAAACATTTGTGCTGTGTTATTTTTCCATTGCTACCTCGAAGCCTTTCATACAGAAGGCTGAATTGATTATCCAATCTGTCAGAAGCATCCAGCTCTGGCATTATTGACCTCATACAGTTAATTGCACAATTATCTTTCAACTCTGCAATGAAGTGCTGCTTATTCTTATGTTTTGAATTTTAAAAGTCTTACTGTTGAACTCCTGTGCATGGACCTTTAGCTGCAGCTGAATAAAAATTCCCTGTTTCCCCTTCTTCCTCACTCTAATAAACATAACATAGCCAAACTGGGCTGTATTGTCTTTCCATTTTTAATGAAAACACAGTGCACAACCAATGTTAGTAGTACAGTGCGTAAACAGTACATATGGTGATAGTGATGCCCAGTGATCTCAGGAAGCCTACAAATAAGAAAGCAATTTACATCAAGAGGATGTGAATGCTTTAAATTAAAAGATGAAAGGCTTAACAACACCAGCATGGAAAATTGTTCCAGAACACTCTGGTGACTCTGTGTTACCAGGCTGCTTTGGTGCCCCATTCCTTCTTATGCACAAAATGAACTTCGCTTTCTCTCATTGATGTGATACTAGGCAAAGAAAAAAAAACCACCCCACAATGCTCTTTGCCCCTTCAGTGTCTCTACAAATGCTGGGCACATATAACTTCTACCCTCCACAGTATGTTAAAGTATGACCAGGTGTCTGAAGGCTGAGCTGTGCTCTTTCAGCTGGCAAGCCTCTCAGTCCTGTGTTTCTGAAGGGCCTGCAAGCAGGGGGAGGGAGGGCTTATTGTCTGGGCAGACAATTTTAAATGCTGTGCACTGATTCTCAGAAATTCTGCATAATTGCAACTGCCACTGGAGATATAAAAGAGTGGGGAGGCAGAAACTTGTTTGCAATACTTTAACAAAGTCCATTCCTCTTTATTTTTCAATAGATAGCTGTCAGTAACACTGTCATTTTGTTAAAATACTTTCATCCAAAACAGTACTACAACTCCATTAAACCTGTATTTCCCCTATTAGACATCCATGCAGTCACTGCCTTTCGTCCTTTCTAATACGGAAAAGCTCCTTTCCTACCCCACTGCAAACTCGAGCAATCCCGCACACCTCCAGTTCTTCACCAAAGGGCGTCAGTAATCTTTTTTCTAGTTTTTCTCTTTTTGCTGTACTCATTTTGGTCACTCCCATCTCCACCTCCTCTGTCCTTATGTCTTGGTCCCTGTGTCTCACCGCATGACTGGTCCACCTTGGGACGCCTGTACCCAGCAATCACAGCTGTGCAGTCTGGGTACACCCAGGTCAGTCTTCTAATAAGTGATGTCTGGTGGTTGGCTCGCTCCAGGCTCAGGATGTGGCCAGGTGGGAAAGTGCCAGGGAAGCAGGGCTGCAAATGCCACCACGGGACCCGTTCTGTGTCCTTCTTCCTCCTGGGGTGGTGCTGGCTGGAAGCCAGGGAGCTACCAGGTGGTTTCTCCATTTCGGGGGATTCAGGTGCAAACCTCCTTGTCTCTGTCCTCTGCTGCAGTTACAGCAGTGGCAGCTGTAGCTCAGATCTTTGCAGTCACCTCAGGATATGTCAGGTATCTGAGCTAGGTGCCCTGCCTGAAGGTGTTCTCCAGGTTCCCTCTGTAGTTAGGGAGGAGGGAGACCAATTTCTCCAGAGGACGGTTTTGACCCGTAATAGTCTCCAGGATGCTCAGTTAGGTGCTGTGTGGCGGAGCACAGCTTGAAAACTGGGGCTTCAGCTCCAAGACTGTGGCAGTCCCATGGTTTCAGGTTGGCTGGAAGCCTCGGCAGAGCAGGTTGGCAGCTCCCCAGCAGATGCAGTGGAGATACGCCGTGTGAATCCACACTCAGGCTGAAGGATGCCTGCTGTTATCTGAACCACTTGCTGAGCATCCTCAAACCGACTTCAAAAAGCAAGCCAAAAAATTCCTTGTCACCTGAAAAAAGGGTTCTGCTGACCCAGAGGCACACAATCTTGAAGTATACACCAAGCATTCCCCTGCCTTATCACTGTCCTGTAAAAGCAGAGGCAATTGTCTCAGCTGAAGAGATCCTTTTGCCATTTTCAGTCCCCTGCAGAGTGGGGCAGCGGCTGCCTGGCAGGATGAACAGCCCCATAATCACAAGAGGGGAGGACTGTGTCACTCCTGCCCTTGTTTCTAATGAGGAAATTACACCCACTGCAAATAAAACCCTTGTCAAAAGGGAAACCCTCACCAATAGCCCTGAAATCCTACATCAGGTCTTGTGAGAATGGGGCTGAGAACCACAGCCGCCAGCCTCAGCTGTCAGAGTCACAGGGATGTGGCAGAGGTTTTGTATTGACTCCTGTATGGCTTCCAGGATGGAACAGAAATTTCCCGGGGCTGTTAGAAGAAAGCTGTCCCCATTGTGCCATGTAGTCACCGTAGCACCCCAAAAAGTGACGTGAGGGGACCGCGCTATGTCTGCAGGGTCATCCCTAGCAGACATCTGATTTGGGGCAGCTGAGGCACCTGCTAACCCCCATGCATCACTGGGGATGCACATTTTAACTCCTCCAGATTCTGAGGGAGTGAGGACCCTTGGTGGGGAATCCAAGTGTAACCCACAGCCCTCCCACTGCACTTCTGCAGGAAAGGGAGTTTTTTGACCCATGCCCCCATGAGCAAAACCTGTGTTGGACGAGGCCGGCGCTCACAAGTTATTTCAAACACGTCCTGAGATTATCCTTGTTTGTTACTTGAAAACCATATTTGGTGGCTATTTCGGGGCTTTGCAGAATGATGGTCATTATGTGATATTGCAGACAGCTATTATTCCTGCTCCAGCTTTAATAAACACTTGGCAGATTTAATAAAACTGATCCAGATTTAAAGTGTCCCTCTGGTGATAAATCACCTGGTAAAAATTTTCCAGTCTACTCTTGCTCTGGGATTTCTGCTTAGTTCAATTTATTAGGCAAAATAAGTCAAGCTGTTTTCATCTAGCTCATGCATAGCTGCCTAACAAAAGAGTTCATAAATCTAAATAATTATAGCTAATGATTAATGCAATTAAAAATGTAAAAAATATTGCAAACTGTTTTAATCTGCGGGTACTAAAAATCATTGAAATGAATGCTGCAAATCTTCAAGACTTCTAAATGATCTCAATAGGCTTTCTAATCGCTCTGTAAAGAAAAGGGGAGAAGCAGCTCAGGGGCTTCTGGCAAAACCAGGTTGCCCAAGTATGTTGCCCTTCTCCAAATGTAGGAGTAGGTGCTTCCCTGATCCACCTTTTCTTTTTCTTATTCTTTTTTTAATGCTGGAGGTGGGAGGAAACAACTCCTAAAACAAACTAATTTTTGGTCATTTTCTTCCCTTTGCAAACAGTTTGAAGACTGAGCGATTTGTACTTACAAATCTGTGCCATTAAGAGAGACCCTAAATCCACATGCACACAAGCAGTAACTGTTTGTATGCCAAGCTGTTTGTAAGCCTGATTTGACAGCGTTGGGCTATTCATTCCTTTGTCAACTGTCCGTCGCAAAACATTAACCTGCATGGGTCTTGGGGTATGGGAGAGCTAAATCTTCCTTCGACAACTGTATAATGACCAGACTGTTTCATTAGGAGGACAATTCACTCGACAAATCCAGCCCAAACAACTTATTTCACAATTTGTGAGTAGAATTAAATTTGGGGGGAGCGGCGTGGGGGGAGGCGGGAGGCGGGAGAAGGTGAGTGGCACACAATGTGCCGCGGGATCAGCGCATTAGGACAAGTGCTCCAACCCATTGCAGCAGCGGCCGTGGGCCTGAATCCTGCAAGGCTTGCCGCATGCAGATCAGCGGATTAGGGGGTCCCCGGCACCAGGTCAAGTGTCTAGAGGGTAGCTGATAAACACCCCAAACCTGACAACAGATTTTTCTTTCTTCCTGCTCCACTTGTTAAGTGCCGGAGCAAATCTTCTGAATGGCAGTGGAGTTTACTTAGGGGCCTTTTCTTCCAGAAGACACTCTATCCATTTTCTGAAGCCTGTTTCAGGCAGTCTCTAGAATAAATTTGCTACGCATCCCGCACAAAAAACCCACCCTCTTCCCTCCCCCTTTGCCGTCTTAACCATAGCCTTTGTCTCAAGGTGTGTGAACAAGGGGGGAAGAAATCTGCTCTGAGAAAAGCAAAATCGAGTCCCCACGGATTAAGTCGAGCACTTTGAAGATTGTCTGAACAACTGACTTCTCATCTTTAAAAAGAAGTTAATTTTTTTCCTTGGAGACGGCACTACTTTTGAAGAAACATCACATATATCCTTTTTCCAGTGCTTTGACAAAAAGTGCCAGTTGTTGGGCTGAGAATCTGGTGGAGGAATTCTCTGAAGAAGGGATTCTCTGACAGAGAGTAACTGTGTTTGTCACGGTCACCTGCCGATCACAGCTCACACTAAGGAGAAATGAAAGTGGGCTCTGCCAAGAGAGCATGAAGTATTTTTTAGATATTAAGAATCAAAGCCATCTCATATTATAGAAGTGGAATGCCTCTTCAGCCTGACCCATGGAATCAGAGGTGGTGATACAGGCAGTCAGCAATCTGCATGTTTCATGGTCTGTTAGACACTGCAGGGTCTTACCATTTCATATGCACCTCCAGAGCCAGGACTGACATGAAGCCTGCTAATGAGGTGAATAATTGCAAAGAGAGTACTGCTGGGTTTAGCTATCTTGAGGCTGGGGCCAAGAGGGATGAAGACAGCAGATGATAACAGCCTTTATCCTGTGTCTCTGCTCCCAACAGTGCTGTTGCTTGTTCTCCAATCTCTCTGCTATTGCCTTTGCCCTCCTGATGGTTCAGGTGGGGGAAGATCCCAGCTGCTGGGACCAAGCAACAGATTGCTCTCAATTTAAGATAGCAGTCACACTGCAGACTAGTTTGCAAAAGCAAAAAAAGGTTGGATGGGATGAAAATTCCTGACCCAAGAGCATGGGTCCCAGGCTACGCACATGGCTTCCACCATTCCCTGCTCAGTGTAAGAAGGCTCTGGCCTGAAGATCTGAGATTTTTCTTATCTTCATCCTCCTTATTCCTATGTATGGCAACTCTCTGTTTTGTTGTTCCTCTCCTTGCCTGGGCCCTTCCTGCAGGTGCTAGTGTCTGCAAAGAAACCCTGGAGGTGTGAATGGAGACCTGAGCCTGCAGAAAGCTTCCGCCCTTCAGAGGTGCCTGCAGCTCCAGGGAAGCCTAGACTTCCCTACACCACCCAGGCCCAGTCGGGAGATACCACAAGAATGACCCGACTTATTTTTCTGTTTTTCAGGTGAAAAAAGAAACACACGCCCCTCAAATGGTGGCAGAGACCAACAGAGCAAACTACCCCGCTATGAGCACACCCTAATGTTGCCCCACATCCACTGGGTAAAATTTGCCAAGATTTTGTAAGATTCTGTAGGCACCATCTATAGCTCCAGCAAGGCAGCATCTGCTCTGTCATAGTGCTTCCCACTGTGCTCTCCTGCAGCTTCCGCGAAGCTGCTATGTCTCAGGACCCCATGCTTGGTCTGTTGAATGAGGGGCCTGATCCAACTAGAGCAGGTTACTCAAAACTTCATCCTGCCATCCTTGCATGTGTATTGCAACAAATAGTGCCAGCCATCCCCAAAACTGCAAGCATGCAGATTCTCTTGACTTCAAAGCACTTCCGTTTTAGGCAGTGCTCTACGGGAATTTCACCAATTGTTGCCTTGTCAGGGGTAGAGGCTTTAGGATGGCTTTGGGGCTGGAGCATCAGTAGTGACAGATAGCACCAGGGTGGCTGGGCAAAACTAACACTGCTGCTGTGATGATTCATCCAGCGATCAAAATTAATGGGGAAGCTTGGACTTGCTATTCTCTGTTTATCCAGAGACAAAGGGAAGCAGAAGCAGACAGTGTGCAATTGCTTTGTAGGATCTGGTAAGTTACCTACAGCTTCATTGAAAGTTAACAGGGTTTCTAGAGCGAAATGCAATTCCTTCTCCTCATTAATTCAATACAACCTGTTTTCCCAAAGAGAGGATTATGAGCAGATTGGTCTCAGCCCGCTTCATGTTTTGGTGTGATAGGAGCATGGGTGTGCTAGGACAGGTGGCCCCACCAAAATCCCTTGCCAGGAAATCAGGGTGGCCTTGACCTCCGTGCTCCCGATGAAAAGGCAGTGGTTTATCCAGAGGAGAGCCTTCCTGCTTTCCATGCGGTGGAATGTGGGACCTCCTCTGAACTCACTCTCAGTAAGGGCCAGGGGAGGAGTTTCTGTGTCAGAGGCAGGTTTCATACAGCTAAGTGGCCTAACCCTGCTGACTGCATTGAAGAAAAACCATTAGAAGAAATCAGCTTTTGATGGGAAATGTGAGATGCATACAGGTCAGAGCACATAATGAGATAAACTTTAACTTGAAACTAATTCTTGAGCTTATTATACTGTCGTAGCTTTGGGAAAATCACTTTGTGTGAGCATATTACATTCTCTAAGATAGAGCTTCTACCAGCGCTAAGCCAAAGAGGTTATTTTCCTCTTTATTCCTAAATGCACCAGCTTTAAAGGACGGTTTCATGGATTAGGAAAATGTGTTTCGGTTAAATTGTGCTACCCATGTAGAGGCTACGTGCAATTAAATTCTACCATTGAGATTACCAGTTATTAGATTATATATGCATTTTTTAAAAGAGCAAGCATGTTTTTGCTTGTGTGACAAGGGGTGGCACGAAGAAAACCAGTAGTATGTGCAAAGAATTGCTAAATAACTGATAAATAGGCTTAAGTTATTTAAACTGGCATCACAAGTAGCTTAAGCAGTATGTTTTGTATCATCTAAATTTCTAAATACCTGTAGTATATTTGTAAACATGGCAATCTAACATTTTGCTGAGCAGCACATTCACATTCAAATTAACATAAATGAGGATTTAACAGCTGATTGCACAGTGTGAATGATAGTAACTAATTGTCAGAGAGGGAGAGTCGCAAGATGATGGTCCTAATGCGATCAGCGAGGAATACGATGCCTTGCAGGACGAATGTGAGAGGTTTTTAAGGCTGCTGCCTGCCTCCGGGGAGGCGAATGCGACTTGGAGCGATGCGAGCAAAGCGGCCAGTCAGAGGGAAGTTCGGAGAGCTGGTGCGGAGGGCGGCGTTAAACCTTGTTCCTGCCGGCCCCCACCTCCTTTATGGCGGGGATCAATGGGCTCCCTGACTATTGAATGCTGGTCCTCTTGGAGGAAGCAATTGTTCAGAGGTGTGGCTCATTTCAGGCATTTAATCTCCGCTGAATGGGGGCTGTGTTACCCGTTTTGCTTTCGGTCGGGGGATTGCAGGCAGCTGGTCAGTGGGAAGCAACAATGACCGCCTGCTCTGAATGGGGGCAAATGCCGGGCTGCGGGCGCCTGCGCCCCCACCGCTGACCCTGGTCATCCCCCTCCCCCGGGGGGCCATGTCTCACCCAGCAGGAGCTGGGCTTTTCTCCACGCTGCCTTTGTAGCCTTGGGAGAGGCTTACCTGCAGGTTTTGTCCTTGCCTAATAACATTTAGACCTGATAGACACATGCAACAGGACCTGGAGATGGGGGGCAATATGGATGGGGCTGTTGGAAGCAAAACAGGAAAACACCCCCTATTTTTTGCAATAGGGACTGGGGCAGCCTCGGCATGCACAGAGCAGGGCTGTTGCTGCTGTTCAAGTCTGGGGGGTTCAGCATGTGCCTGCCTGAGCCCACCCTCCCAGCTGCCCTGCAGCAGCCAGGTGAGAACAGCTACAAATGGATGTTTTGGGGACAGTGAGTAGGTCAGCAGCCACGTAGTGGGATGGCTGGCTGGTCGAGAGGGTGATCCTGCTGGGAAAACATCACTAGGATCTTGCAGTCACTGTGCCAGTGTGGTGACTGGGTACCTGCAGCCACACTGCCCATGTGGCATGAGCTGCTGCTGCTTCCCTCTCCTTAGCTGGTGTCTGCCATAACCCGGTTTTCGTCCTCAGGGGTTGAGCCCGTGTTCCCTGAGGGAGCCTTGCTGCATCCAGGCACTAATGTAAGTGGAAAGAAGCAAGGCATTCAAGGTGGTGGCTGTGGGCCAGTATCCATCCCCTGTCTCCAGCAGAGACACCTGGGAGGAAGTCTGGCAGAAAGTACCTGGGTTCCCTGTAACATGTGCCCCTCAATGGGAAAGATTATTTTCCCCTGAGGAGCTCTGAGTAACTCCCTGAAGGGTCTCCCCTTTTCCATGATCTGTGCAGGGGCTGAGTTTAGATGAATGCCTCACATCCCATTGCATTTTAATGTCACCTTTCAGTTTGAAGCATCTGGGAAGCTATAACTAAAGTTAGCAATAGTCTCCTGCCCCCATCTCCTTCTTACCCTCTGACCAGCAGCAAGGAGAGCCCTGGGGAAAACCCACTCGGATTTGGACCAAGTCACTGTCTCTGCCCCTCTCACCCCAAGCGAAAGAGAGGAGAAACAACATTTCTTGTTGTGACACTGACCATGCCCAGACCACCTGCTCTGCAGGATAGGCACTCTGTCCTCCTTGGAACCTGCTGCGCTCAGGCATTATCCTCAGGGCTGAATGAGTAGCAGCGAGGTAACACCAATGCTTCTGTTTGGGAGCAACTTTCACAGTTAGACCTGGGTTACATTTTACCCAATAGCAGTGACACCAGAAAATACAAGTGTCTGGGGTAAGCTGAGGTTCCTCTCTGGCCTGGTTCCACCTGCTATGCCTGAGTTTAAAAACAAGTACAAAACCAGAAAGACCAGATTCATTGCAGGAGGGAGAGCTGCTTCCAGGTATACCCAGGAGCCTCAGTGGCTGCATCACTCACCCAAGTGAGACTCCCGTACACACACATCAAGGAGCTTTGAGATCATATTTTCTGGCCTGAGGACGGGTCCATGGCCAGCAGGTTTCTCACATTTAGCTTGCTGGGTGCTCTTTTGTTGTTGTTTTGATTAAGCAAGAAAAAAGTTACTTACCAACAATGTTAAACTGAAGTTATTTTTCCATTCAGAAGCTGAATGGAAGTTTCATTTACTGGCAGTACCTTGCATGACTCTGCTTCAGCACTGCCACCCGTCGAGTGCTCAAGGCCAAGTGCCTCATTCCACCTTCTCCAGGATGCTCTGGCAAAGGCTGTATCCCCCTGACCTCCTGCCATCCCACTCATGCCAGGTTTATCCCACATGGGGACTTTGCTGCTCACTCATGGAACTCCTCTCCTTGTCAGGGTGAGCTGCCCAATTTATTGACCTGGCTTAAGCTGTTTGAAACAGGGACACTGCAGCTGTGTGAGTGTACATGGCCTGGTAAAACCATGTCCTGACTTGGTGCTACCATGTTCTACAAACTGTAGCCAGGAAGGGAGATCTTGGCAACTGACTACTCACTATCACATCTCTGTTACTGGACTTACTATCTCAAATACCCCTGCTGGACTCCAGCATTTCCCCACTTCTCCTGCATTTGTCTCCCAGTGGGCTTTTTTGCTACTGAAATCAATATTAAAAGCCATTTAATTTTACAGATTGTCTTCCTGGTGATGTATCTAGACAGTCCCATGGAAAGAACATACAGCACCCATAAACATTTCCTACTTCTAAGCACTTCCTATCTCTCACTTCCTATATGAGGGAGGGTAGAGGAAAGGGAAGGAAGAAGTTGGCCTGAGAGAATTCCTTGCACAAATGTCTTAACCAAAGGCTGGCTATAAGGAGGGAAGAACAAGGCTGCAGACCCAAACTCTGAGGGCGATAACTCACTCAGTTGTGGACAATGAATGTCAGCCACAAAGAAGCTCAGATTCACTTTCTCTCCCACCAGCCTGAAGGAAACAGGCTAACAATGCGCCCGAGCTGAGCTGGGCTGTGGCTGCAGGGCAGCGGGTGAGGTTTCAGTTGCTGGGAACACCTTCTGTGCTCCCTCTCTCTTGAACAGCTCCTAATAACTTGGCAGCTCTGCAAAGGATCTGTTGGAGGCAATCAGTTGCCTTAACTGAGAAGCCTGGATGGCTGGAAATTGGAGAGTTGATTGTGTCTGTGCTCCCCTTGGCGTCTCTGCCTTTGATGGTTTTATCCTCCGTTATAGCTCAGCATCCCAGCATAAGAGCCACTTGCCAGGCTGTCTCAGCAAGGGATGGAATTGCTGAACATATTGGAGGTTTCTTTTTTTTTTCCTATCAAGAAGTCTTTATAGCATACCCCTGTGATTAACAGTATTAAAGAGCCTGGCCACTGCTAGAGTGACGTTTTATTGGAAACAATGACTTTGGGAGATCCACTAGACAAAAATAAAATAATTACCAGGGCCAAAAGCCTTAAGGAGATCTCCAGTTTCTGATAAAGACATTTTAATACATCAAGGATTTGAGCAAATGGGCAAAATACTTTCACAAAAGCAAACATTTAATGCAAAGAAACATCAGAGTTAGTGAAAAATCAGGAGAAAAAAAAAGAACTTTAAAGCAGGTCTAGCTTCCAGCGTAGCCAAACTCTGGTAATGCCAACCTAGCCATCCGAAAACAAAGCACCTGGAACTGGATTTCCTTTGGTTCCTGAAGCATCAAATTCAAAATGAGTACTCAGAGTCTGGCCCCACAGGCATACTCAGGGCTAGTTGCAGCAGCAAAGTACCAATCTGGTACATAGAGACTATAAAACCCAGAACTCAGCTCTGCAATCAGATCTAGGTTTTTCTTGGCAATGCCCCAACACAGCATGACAGAAATTAATTGTTCTTGCAAATAGCAGGGACTGAAGCAGTGGTATTAAAACAAAATTCTCTTCCAAATTGCGGACTTTCAAGAGTAAGTAGTGTGCACCACATACGAGCAGCTATGGACAAATAATTCTGATATGAAAACAGTAGTACTCTATTACTGAATTGCATGATTATCCTTGGCATTTTATTATCTATGAAAGGACCTGGAAAATAATTCATAGATCATATCTGTCAGATCCAGCTGAGATATGGGAGAGGAAGCAGCCAGCCAGGACGCAGGGGCATACTAGCTGGAGCCGCACCAGAACTTAGCCTTGAGTCAGGAGCCACCTCACCTTCCATGCCAGTGCAGGGTAGGTTTACCTTTTAAGACCTCACTGCAGACACAAACAAGCATCCTGATCTCTGGTCAAGCTCCATAGCACAGCTTTGTTTCTCAGCCTCTTGCTTGCTGTTCTTGATGCTCTCTCACCAAACGCTGTTGTAGCCACTTGGGACTCTCCACTGGCTCTCTCCCATTCTCACCTATGCCACCACCCTGCAGAGGTCAGGAGGAAGAGGCAGCGTTGCCCATTGAGCACATCTGGGTGCCAGGACAGCATTTCTGCAGCTGCTTCATAGCATCGCACACACCCTCCAACCAGTGCTCCTGTGAGCGAGCAGCTCTGTGGGGTTTAATTGCCAGCTGGGGTTAAACCACACCAGCTGAAAACCTCCATTTCCTACCGACACAGGCAGCAGTGAGGCACCAATTGCAGCAGCCCTGGGAGCTGGTGCTGTGGGCAGCTACTGCAAGGCTTGTAAGGACATGTTAAGGCATCTCCATGAGGGCAGTAAGAGAAGACATGCATTCACAGGCAAGGTGTGGTCTGGACAGGCCAACTCACTCCCCGCAACTCCCCCTCTCCAACTGTCAGTCTCCAAAATCAAGGATTTCTGTAACCTGTCCTTGGCGCCTCCCAAAAGGGAAGGCTTCACTGTTTCTCCAGGTGATCTGCTGTGGTACCTCATTGTAGGAAATAGGAGGTAGGACCTAGCCCCCAAGTAGGGCAGGAAAGACCAAGGAGCAAGGATGGAGAAGCACAGCTTCCGCAGGCAGCATGGTGAGCAGCCATAAACAGGCAGTAAGATTGTGTTGTCTACCTATGAGTGGAGGCAGAGCATTAATCGGGTTAAGTGGCCACCCCATAACTCTCCCAGCCTTTTGTTGCTCACGGGACAGGGCACTACTGGTTGCCATCTGCAGCCAGCACAGGCTTCACGTGGAGGGCCAGAGCCACAGGGGTGAGGCTGACACTGCTCGGGTGGCTTTCAATAGCAACAATGGCAGGCACTCAAATGTGAGGAAGACGGCCTTGACGTATTTAGCACCATAACCCCCCTTGAAAATAATGAGAGCTGGCTCCTTTGTGGGTCTGGGGCTGAATGGGTGTAGTAAATCTTGTCGCCTTTAACTTCTGTGTCCAGGGAGCTTGGTGCTCCTCATTCATTTGTTAGACTCTAAGCCATCTTGTAGAGGGAAGGGCATGATAGTACCTTATGACATGCTCATGGTAAATCACTTTATGCAGACTGGTTTTTGGTATGCTTATAATCTCCTAACTTATGTTTATAATGTCTAGACTTATTGAGGGCTTATGGCCTTATCTTAATTTTCCTGAAAACCAGATGCATGTAATGATATTCCTTTCTGTTATTTTTGCAGCTGTGGATTCTTTTGCTGGTTAATCTCCATTTCTGTGTAGTTTAACAAGGGCTATAAGGGTGTGTGTAGACTTCCCACTAACTCTTAAGAAAGAAAAAAGTAATGTTTTATATTTCCAGACTTTTGTAAAATTACTGTAACTAGCTCTCATCTGTTCTAGCCAGATACTACCACTGCAAGAGACCTGGATCACCCATCAGGACAGCTCCACTCCCAGCCAGAACAGGCTCCAGGAGTACACTGGTGGGGAGGAGCAAGCTCCAGTTTACACAGCACTTGTTATCTGGACAACAAAAGTGTTTAGGTAAGCAAAGCTTGACTCAGCTTCAGTGATAATGTAATAAATAGCTGCAGGTGAAATGGCCTCCTGGCATATGAGAAGCTGAGTTCTCGATCTTTGAGTTTTCCATCCCGAGCTCTCAGTGGGCAGGTCCTCAGGAGGGAACCGTATCCTCTGCTGTCATGGTGCTGCCCAGAGTTAGTATCAGAAGGACTCAGGCTCAGCCTGGTGCTGAAGTGTGCCCTCATCTTCGTTAGGGATGTCACTGGCTGAAACCTAGCAAGTCTGGTTAAGCATATGCAAGCTATTCTTTTTGGAAAGGCTGTGATTTGACTGATGGGATGTATTTCCACATTAATGAAAAGGCTAACCAGCTGCTAGGTTTAAGATACACTGCCTCCAAAAAAGGGAATCTGACAGCTCTTTAGAAAAAAGGCTCACAGATTTTGTTTTTAAATAGGAGCAAAACATCATGCTTTTTTCTGCCCTCATTTTCAGGAACTGTTCTGATGAAAAAGAAACTGTGAAGGAAAAATAACCCCCAAGGTTTTAATGATCTTTTAAATTTACCACTAAAAATGAGACTGAAGAAGGAAATACCTAGGGGAGCATTACTAATTGGAGGCGCTTCCTTTCTCTTCTCTCTCCAGGTAGAATGAAGCAAGAATGCCAGTTTACTTATCTATCCCATTGGATTTAATGTGTTTGGGAAAATTCTTTGTCTTGTCTTCTCTATGTTATGGTGTTATCATGACCCATATTTTAGTTCCTAGGCTTCACAGAATGCCGCCCCTGCACCCTTTCTTCCAAATCAGATCCAAATACAGTGGGGTTTGTCTGTTCCTTCTCCCTAGGTACAGGAATTGGAAGAATAATTATCAACTCAATAGTTTTTTTTTGCGCAAAAGAGAGAAACTGAGAGCACATTTGATCAAGAGTCCTTATACTTCGTGACATCCAACTGGTGAGAAATGCAAGGCTCAAGGCCATCTGCCCTAGCTGCTCCTGACATCTGCTATTTAACTGGCCAGGCTGAGGATCAGAACGAGTTACTATTAATTATTGAAGGCAGCATTTTCACTACTGGCTTCTTTAGCAGGGGTCAGTGTAATGTCCATTCAGTTGCAGACACACTGAAAACTAAATGCATGACCCCAGTCAAAGTTCATTGTAGAGACACAGATCTGGGCCATGACCTTAGAAATAGCTCAGCCCGTTTTGCAGGATCAAGAAGGCATAGAATTACCTATTAGAATAAAGTTACCATCTTCAAAATGGGTGTCCATACAGATCAGAAACTGCTGCCATAAATAAGTGTAAAGATTTCTGAGGATGAGCGACAGCAGCACCTAATCATGTAGATTTTTTTAATGATCTTTTCACCTGCAATAAGCATCAGGTCAAAGGCTGGAGGCAGTGTCATCTCATCTGGCATGCCAACTGCAAGACTGCAACATACAGTGTCCCCAGGAAGGCAGAAAGGAGGGAGGGACTGGGGAGAGCACCGCTGCCTCTGAGGTGGGACAAAGACTTTGTATGTTTTTAATTAAAACATTTTTATTTACATTTTTATTAAAACATTTCTCAGTTCAGGTACATGGAGATGAGGGAAGTGATGCAGCCTGTACCTGGGCACAGAGGTGTCTGAAAGGCACACAGGAGGAAACAGGATCTTCACATGCTCTCTGCCTGTCAGCTGCAATACACTGCTGCAAACAGAATGAGTCACTGAAGCAAAAGTAGAAACTGCCTGATTTAAGCTGACATTTCCAGATGCTCATTGTGGCGTTGTTGTGAAGAAAACCCTTGGGAGCAGGAAACCTGGAAATGTCCGTTTGAAACTGCAGCACTTCTGGACAGATTTTGCCATCCTGCATAGAGGTGTAGGAGAGGATGGTGGCCAAAAAAGGATCCCCTTGCCTTGGCTGCTGTCTTTACAGTGCAGAAAAGTCTGCAGGTCACAAAGCTGTTGCCCCCCCCCCCAGCATTGTATGTCTTAACTGTGCCCAAAATGTGTGGTGCAGCATAACAGAGCTAATTATGCCACTGACTGAATTCATGGAGCTGCTGTCAAGCAATGATTGCTCTGATGTCACAGCAAAGTCCTCAGTGCCAATTCTCCTCTGGTTTTCCTCCACTTGGAGGTGAGAAAAAGCTCAGGGAGAATTTCTTCAGTATTGCAGGTGCTCCCAGCTGTTATCCGCAGGCCACCATTAGTAACCAGGCTTGTCATGACAACTAGTACCTACCCACATGTGCCCGCATCCAAGAAGCCCACATCTCCCCTTCAATGCAACATCTGGATGTCCAGGTCACGTCTCCAGTCTCAAGCCAGTGCTGAACTGCACAATATGGATTATCTGTGCATGGTTCCTACTCAAAACCATCTCTGGATAAAACTGGTTTGCCAGAGGTGAGCAGGAAAGAGGCATGGTATTTCAGAGGACTTGGTTGTGAGCCTGCAAATCCCCATACAGTATTATCTGGCTGCTGTGACATGCAATTAGTGGGGTAATCCTCCTCTTCTGGAAGTCAGAAATACAGCAGAGAAACTGGGGGTGAACAGGTTAGATGAACTGCCTTACCTGGAGAAAAGAGCAGTGATCCTTTAGAACACTGCAGGATTGACTGAAATTGCTGATAAACATGTTGAGCCTCAGGGATAAACATGAGGGATAAATCAGAGAACATGTGCTCCATTTGCAAATCTTTGGTCATTCTTCCTGTTTCTGTAGGAGGATGGATGTGCCTGTTAAAAACCAAAGTTGCCATTTAAGAGAGGGATGTTGCTAAAGCAATGGGGGAATTTTCAGATATTCCTGTCTAGGAGATTGCTGCCTAGCATACTGCTTCAACTAGGCAGGTGAAATCCATGAGGCACTTCCCACTGTAAGGAAGAGGTGAAAAATTACCCAAGAGCTATGGTAGACTCTTACAGAAGGACACAGTGAAGTGCCTCATGGAAATGATCAGGGTGAGCATTAGCTCAACGGTAAAAGAAACAGCTAATGAAAAGACAAGACAAGAGACTGGCTGTGTGTCAAACCCTTGAGACACCAAGGGACAACAGCTTGACTTGGAAAGTCCTGAACATGTTGTCCCCCACAGAGAAGGCAAGAGGGGCTGTGCCGCAGAGGCAGGAGGCAGAGATGGTCCCAGCCACAAGCTCACATCTGAGCCCCATGCAGGCTTGAGAAGACATTAAGATTGATCTGGTGTTGTCAACAGATAGTGAAACAACAAAAAAAGATATTGTCCTAAATTATGCCTGGGGAAATCCTGCCTTCTGTCAAAACGTTTGCTGCCTTTTCTAGAGGAGGATTTTCTTTTCAGTTCTGGATCATGCAAATAAGCAGACTCTTTGAAAAACACCATTTCCTGGCTGCCCATAAACACATGCCTCTGAAGAACACACTGCTCCCTGTGGGGAATCTATGGACTAACTTTCAGGCAACAGTTCTCAGGGATCTTCTTGCTCTTGTTGCTTCCTAGCCTGTGAATATAACCCATTAACCAATGCCTGGGGATTTTTAAAAGTATTATTTTGGAAATAACAGACAAGTTTCTGGTTTAGCATAATCAGCACTTTGTAACTTCTGATTTTTGTCCCTAAAGAAACCACATAGGCACTTCATTCACTGCTGTTAGTTTTACCAACTATGCTCCAGACTGACAGCATAACATCTCTGATTTTCATACCCTCCTGCTTAGTAAACTTGAAGATTAAAAATAGTGTATCACTGAGGAAAGAAACAAGCTAGCAGACACATTTACACTGTCAGCATGCCCCTAGCAAATATGTATCCTGCTGCAGGGCACAGAAATGCATCTGTCCTGCAGACTCCAAGGTCATACATCAGGTGGCCGTGCAGTCCTTGCTACAAGCCTGGCTGAGGAACCTGTGAGGGTGAGCCTGTCAATGTCTCTCAAACATGAGTCTGCTTCAGACCAATGTAACAAGTGTTTGCCAGTCCTCAGTATGTATATACCAGTGAGTTACAGACCCTAATAAAACACATTATGTCCCTTGGTCTCGCGGGAGATTGTGAATTTGTACTTTGCAACCTGAAGTTTCCATTAACACACTGAATCAAGCATCTGATAGGATAAAATGGCTAAGCTGACAAATATCACCCTAGTAACAAAAATCTATCAAGATGATTTTGCTGCAGTTTCGCAAGGAAATGTCAGTAGTGTTGGATAGACATTTTGGTACTTTTGAAGCTAAAGGTTCTCACTTCTTGTTGGGTTCTCAACTAGTCAGCATGGCTCAGCGTGTTGAATTACTTTGGTTTTATGTTATAGTAAAAATTATAGTGCAACTGCAGGTAAATAAAGATGAAACAGTATGGAACAGCTTGATTAATCCAGTTATCATATGCGGGGGTTTTATCTATTTATTTATTTATTTGTAAGTAACCTCAAAATCAAGGGTTTTTTTGATCCTGCCTTTTAAGAGAATTGCGGTTGTCTGCACAGCAGTAATACAACCTTCCAGCCTATGAAGCTCTCCTGAAATATCCTTGGTGCATGAAGTATGCTACCACACACACACATGTCCAAAGCAAAGGCTGGGATGTAAACCCTTCTCCCCAGGTCTGTACGTTGTATGGTTCGTAGCAGTATGTGACAGCCTAAGGGAATTCCCCAGAGCCATCATCCCTGAGCAGTTGTTTAGACAGCCCATGTCCTCATACTTTGGACAAATATAGGCTGTCCATAACAGTTGCACAGGAAGGTGAGGATCCAAAAGCAGAAGTAAGTATACTATACATCAACTCTGCATTCCCACGCTATCACATTCAATGATTTTGTTGATAGTGTTTGGTTTGGTTTGGGTATTTTTCTCAAATATGGCGTGAACTTTATTGGTTCTCAGATACCAGTGACTCTTTTTTAAGTTTCTTTCCTATTTAAACATTTGCAAATAGTTTCATCCAAAGCAACTCTACTTTTCGGAATGAAAGTACTTGCTGAAAACTCATCACCCACCTTTAATGATGACCTCTGTTTCCACTGCCACTAGCACTATGATCTCTCTTTATTACATTTACCATCTGCTGTACCTGCGACAGACCTGTGACCCTGTCTCCTTGTTTTCTTCTCCATAAGTGAGCTGCTACATCACTTTTTCATGTAAGTCCCACAGGATTTGATATTTAAAAGCAAGAAAAAATTTATTTTACAAGCTGTTAAAGCAGCTCTCCCCTAGCTCTCATGCCTGCTCCTACCCAGGAATAGTTTGATTTTATTAGGGAGGTTGTGCAGAAGTCCTCATCCCTCTGCCATTTGTAACTCTCAACTCCATCGTACGCCAAGCTGCATGTGTCTGGCAGTTTGTAAGTGTAGCTGCCTTTTTTCTGATAAGCTAGGTCTGGAACTGTTTCCTTCCCTAAGGCAAAGGTTCATTTATTCCACTCATTCCTCTTACATTCTGTCTTATCACTCTTTCATTTGTGCTCCTCATTGGAGTGCAGGTCTGTGGTTTCATGCACTAGCGCGTCCTTCTGAGGTGTTGACTTCGGATTGTGGTTGGGCATTTGAATTAGTCTTGCAGTAAGTGGCCACGCATCTCGGGGGCAAAGGCTTTGGGGTCCTTCTTATTCCAGAGAAAAATCAAGAGGGTGGTAGTGAATTTATAAACACTCTTTTTCTCTTTTCATAAAAATACTCTTCTATGTGTTTTTTCCAATCGCAGCAGAGCTGAATAGCGTTTTGTCCAATGAAGCTGAAACAAGGACACTGAACAAGCACAATTCTTCAATATTATGTACCTTTCCCCTTGCTTCAGTGCTTTGCCTGTTCTTTTCAAGAGCAAAAAAGATACATCTCTGCAGCCTTGCCCTATGCTTACCTTAGCCAATTTGCCATCGTTACCCACAAGCTGTACTGCCGCAAAGTTTGGGCTCCTTGCTTTCTCTGTTTCCTTTAATGAGGAATATATGTGTTGCCAAAAAAGTGACCAAAATGTTGGCTGTTTTAAAATGAGTTGTTTAATTTTCTCATCAGCTGTGGTGTTGAGGAATATATCTCTTACGTTTTCAAATATAAAAGTTTAGGGGAAAAAATTCAAATGCATTAATGATATTTGGAAGGGAGAGGATGGCACCAGTCACAAAAAGAAAAGTTCAGTGATTTATACAGCTAAACTTGCAACTGTAAGAGATGAACACAGAGGTGGTACAAAGACCTCCAACTCAACCACTTTAGCTTCCTCCCTCAGCTGGGGTTCTGCTGGCATCCTGATCATGAAAGGGTCTTCTTGCTTTCCAAAGAGGGACTAGAGCTTGGCCCTTAATTCCCTTAAAGAGGCTGAACAAGCCTTAACAGAATTGGTGAAACACATTCTGAAAGAGTGAGTACTGATATAACCCAGCCCTGCATTTGCAGAGGTAAGTTTTTCCACAGTCAGGGAAATTACTCTTCCGCACACATGCAAGAAGTTTAAAAACAAATTTGTACCCTAATAGTAGTAATCAAAAAGAGAAGCACATTTATTAATAACAGCCTCCAAACCACTCACACAAGGCCCAGTCAGGGCAGCACATTTGGCTTTGAAGCCCTGCGTTTTGGGTCTACAGCAGATCCTCTGCCAAAGGCACGAGACAGTCAGCAATGCAGAAAGCCCAACGGTACTGATAAAGCAGGAAGAGGACTTCCATTCTCTGTGTGCATTTGAAGGACCTGTATGTACATGTCACTTTGAAGAGGGATGGGAAGCCCTTCGGAGTGAGACATTGCCATTTTATGAAAAAATTTAGGTATTTATGTCCATCTTTTACCTCTTGGTGACTTTCTGCAGTGCAGCTGTGACTTCTAACCCTCATTAAGCTCTCACAGCAGTTCTGATGAAGCAGAAAGAAAAGGCATCTGAAAGAGCTACTCACCTGAGTGGCGTTATGCGCTATTTTCTGCAGCTCTAAATCCTTCAGCCTCAATCTTCTGGCAGTGCAGAATAGTTTTTGCTGTTCATGCACCGCTAATGTAACAACTATAACCATTTTCGCAGTGTCCACTGGGTACTAAGAGAGTACATACAGCAACAAACTTCTGTTGTCATTGATGCTATAAATGCAGTCCTCAATGCAGTATTAAAAGTATTATTTTAAACACCATCCTAAATATTCAGTCTATAATTCTTCCTGAGGTTTTCCACGGACATTGCTATATTCCCCCATGTCTATCAGCGCACAGGGGATCCTGAAAATGAGGGGAAGACAGAATGGAACTTGCACCCTGATGGAAATTAAAGACAGACACTGTGTGCAAAAGAGCCTTTTTCAGGCAACGAGCAGCTTTACTGAAAACCGAAAGTGAAGCATTTGGAGCTTCAGCATTGAGGCCTAAGGTTCTTTTCTAACTAATTGGAAACTAATTAGGAAATGAATTCACCTTCCTCTCAGAGCTCGTGCATTGCTGACACATGTTGGCTTTTGCTGCTTCTCCAGCAGCCACTGAAGTAATTAC
This sequence comes from Myiopsitta monachus, assembly GCA_017639245.1. Classification (NCBI taxonomy): domain Eukaryota; kingdom Metazoa; phylum Chordata; class Aves; order Psittaciformes; family Psittacidae; genus Myiopsitta; species Myiopsitta monachus. Next base: position 10,206,603 of record CM029927.1, read on the forward strand.
TGATGTGATATTTTTCACTATCCATCATGTCAACCTGAGCGGAGTCACATCCAGCGGAATTTTGCTCTTTATTGGTGAAAAGCAAAGGCACTGGGACTTAGTCCAGCGTAAGACCTGGACTTACGCTGGGACCTCCTGTCCCATGGCATCTGTTATGAGCTCACCTGATCTACACTAATTTCAGAAGGTGGTATTTAGGTCTATGAAAGAAAGGATGCAAAAATGAGGGCACATGTAGAGCTGGTCATGAAGGGTTAAATTGCATGTAGATCTACCACAGTATAATCCAGATACACACCAGGCACTGCCTGCACATTGAGGCTGTTGGAAGCATTGCACCAGAATTGTGTAGAACTTGATACCTTCAGAGGATCCTGAATAAGGTTGCAGGTAGCCGTGTCCATGGTCAATGTGTGGCCCTGACGCAGGTGGGACTCCTGCCCAAACATGAAACAAGGTAACCAGCAAATAGTGTTCACACCTAGGCTGCATGTGCTTAATTAGATTGAACTAATACAATAAAAAGTGTCACTCACCTGTTCACATAGGGGCACGCTCCTCTTCTTAATAAATGACTGTGCTTTTCCAGCCTGCGCAACCCGCACCAATCCTAAGCGCTCATAAATCCCATCTAAATGAGGAGAATAGATATTTCAGATGCTAGTGTTCCTTCTTGCTTATACATACAACAGACAGGAAGGAGCCAAAACAAGCCTTTCCCCTCTGTCACTTTTCAAAGAAACTATGCTGCAAGCCCCTGTGCCATGAAGACACTCACCTGAGATGATGAATGAGGTAGCAGCTTTGTAAGTTCAATGTCTTCTTCACACAATGCAATGGAATATGAAATCCAAGGAAATCCCCAGGGGTCAGCCCCACACCAACAGCCCTCCCCCCCCCCCTTGCTATGGTACTACAAGGTGGTTTCCCAGGAGGAAGACAGCAGGCTGTTTCTAGCTCTGAGAAGCAAAACTTACACCCTGTGTTATAAATAACGGCCTCAAAGCTCATCTGGATGTGCTTGGGAGGTAAGCGAGCTTCTGTGCTTTATTCTAGATTAGTTTTCTGCATTGATTTTGCAGGGAGCCCAAAGCAGAATCTGATCTAGACAAGGCAAAAATTGCAGACCACGTCAGCAACATCCGCATTCAGGAGGAAGGTGAGCAGCTCTCTTTGCCAGAGACAGATGGAAAATAGCTGCTCTGGCCACTGCTGCTGTTTGAAGTGACGTGGGACTCTGACCAAACTCCAGAAAGCAAACTTTGGCAGAAGTAACCAAATCACCTCCTCCCCACAAGTCAATAAATGTAATTACTGTTAGCTACCCTCCTAGACCAGCTTTAGGACAGTTCCATTGAAGCTGACTGCTAGCCAGATCTCTCTCGTGCATGCTCCCTGTGTCTCACCCAGATGATGACAAACTCTTAGAGGGACATGCCTTGGCTCAGCCAGAAGTTATTGGCTCACTTCAGAGATCAGTCAATGGATGCAGCTCTAAAAACAGTGCTTTATGGGGAACCATGCCATATAATCACAAGAATGCCTTAATCTTAAAATCTGTCAGCAGTCTATAGTTTGAGAAATTGGAAAACTAGCCACATGCTGGCCCATTAAGGCTGGCGATGTCTGCGTGGTTGTTTTTCCATCAGAGTCACCAAAATAAGCCCATCACCCCTGGGTGATATTCTGTAAGATTCCCCCTGCCTAGCTCTGCTGTATTTGCTGGAAGTGTGGTGGTTTTGTCCAATTATGTTTAAACACAACTAGCTGCTAGTCATCAAACTGTTTTGTGGGGGTTGAGGTGGTTCACAGTGCAGGGGCAATCCCTTCTGTGTTGTCAGCAGCGACCCCTCTTGCCCCATGTCATCTGTTTCTCCCTGAACCACATCCTTACTCATTTGCAGGCACCCACAAGGATGGTGCTGGGAAGCTGTGGGACCAAAACTCTGTATGTGTCTCTGTGCCTGGGTCCTGATGGCTGCTCAAGCTCTTGGCTGAGTCCTATGCAAGGTCATATCGGCCACCTGTTTGTTAACAGCTGGCAGCAAAGCACGCTCCTCAGGGTTCACCTGCGCACTGCATTTACTTGTAGTGGGATTTCTTTTTCTTCTGACTGCTGGCAAGTCCAGGATGGACCCGTGCAAAGGTCTGGTGAGCTCCACCGAGCCCACAGTCTTTCCGACACAGAAGAAAAAACCCCACCACACAGAAATACAACCCCATGCCTGGGTGTGCACTATGCATATGAGGTGGATTTACTGCAGTGCTGGACTTAAAGCCACCCCATCTGGATCTGTTATCTGCTTGGTAACCCGAGTTTTCTTGCGACAGAAGGTCTGCTTCTCCTCTGCGGGAGAAAAACACAACCAACAACAACAACAAAAAACAACCAAATCAAAACAAGTGTTTTTATTAAACTTGCATGCACTTAAGCCATTTCTTTGAACCTTTACAATTCGGCACAGTGTTCACTGGCACTGAATGTCTTCATCTGGCTTTAAAAGGTGGGAACAATGTTGTGCACTTAAATCCCTTAACTGGAAATTTCTTGCCTTTCATTTGTTTAGCCACAGTAGAGAAAAGACTAGTCACAAAACTTTCCTCTGTGCTTAAGAAGATTTCTCCTTTGAAGCAGCAACAACAATAATACTGTAATAGAAGTAAAGCCTGCTCTTCTTACACCAAGCATATTTTCTTCTGAAGAAACGTGCTGCAATTGCAATGACAAAGTCGGGCTTGCTAAGCAGGGCCGTTTCCCCCTGCTACTTTGTGTTGAACTTTTACAAGCAAGCCATAAATACATAGATACCAAAGAGTTAATTTGCGTTTTTAAACCTCCTTCCCAATATTCTCTCTCATTCCTGCATAAAATCCCCATGTCCAGACATCAAATCAGTAAACCCTGTTGCCTGTCAGAGAATACAATGTCAGGCCATTAGTATGTTAATAAGTCCGGAGGGTGACAGGTGGCCTAGTAGACAGCTCAATTAAGCTGCTCATTAAACACACGCTAACGAACAGCCAAGGCAGGGCCTGAACAGCACCATTCTGTAATGACATGATGTCAGAGCGAACAAATGAGGAAAAATAACAAAAACATTACAGCAGTGACAGACGCCACTAATAGGGACCCCTTGCACTACATCAGCCCTCAAATCAATGAGCAACAGGGATCAAAAAACTCGACCCAACATTCTCAAGGGACTGAATACAGCAAGATTTTTTTGGTCAGGTTTTTTTCCTCTCTTCCCCCCCTCCTTTACTAAAATCATCATCGAATATCACAAATTAATAAGGGGGGGGATGGAGGGGGTGGAGGGAGGGAGGAAGGAAATAAAGGGGCAGAATTTGTTTCCTGTAAGACATACCCGTAAAATGTGAAAACTGTGAAAGGTGAGGTCTGAATGAAAATCATTATTTAATGGGATCATCATTTAAATTTGATTGGCATTTTTTCCTTTATCTTGCCTTTTCCCCCCTTTTTCTGAAGCCCACAGGTTCGAACGATTTGCTGTACCTGCTCTGCCTACTCGTTCGCCATAGGTCACCTTACCATTTAAGAAGCGCAGAGAGAACTTTTAAAGTGCAGATTTGTAGCTATTATTTTTTAAAAGGGGACTTCCAGCAGCTGGTAGGGAAAAAAATTCCTATCATTTTCAAGTAAGGAGCTTTCTGGGTAATAAATTCAAGCATCCGACTGGTGCTGAAATGACATTTGAGTCCCGCACTGCTAAACTAATAGGCCGGTTGACCATTATAAGGTCACGACCTTAGCTCTCATCCGAGCTGCAGAGATGTGTTAAGTTAACAACTGATACCTCGCTGTGCTTCCTTAAAGGTCTAACTCAAGATTCCTGCTAATAACTGGGATAATCAAGTCCCGCTGCAAAGTGAATTTGCAGCAGCAACTTCCAGCGGAGAAGAAAGATCATTTGGAAACTAATAGTCAGGTGTGGAAGCAGCTGCAGCGGCGAACGGGCTTGCAGATGCAAGGTTGCCATAATATTTAGGGAGCCAGCTAACTGACTCCCGCAGTTTAACTGCAGGAGTAGCACAATTCTGCTGCAGGCAAGCTGATGGGCAGCAGAGCAATTTGTAACCGCTCACACCTTGTATGGCATCTTGTACCTGCCTGTGCAAAGTGGGTGCAAAGGGCTGTCGAATCGAATGATTGATTTTTTGAAGCCCTTTTGGCCTCCTGCAAATAAGTTACCAAGCGCTGGAAAATGAGTATTAAAGGGTGCAAGTCCGGCTGGTGTTTCTGGGCTGAATCCAGCTGTGCCAGAGACAATGATGTGAGGCAGACATCAGATGTCAGATTAACGCTGAGTAACAAAACAGCACTGCTTGCCCCAATATGGTTGCAAAAAATGAGCACAGCTGAGGGCTAGCTCAAATGTGGCTTGGCACTGCTTGCACAAGACTTGGACATCTCTTCCTATCAGTCTGGATTCTCAGATTGGATCATTTTAACTGCTCTAATTCTAACCGGACAGAGTTAAATTAATATGAAAACTTGTGTACAGATCAGTTCTCACAGGCCAGCAGCTGGATTAAACACACACAGCTCCAGCTTCACAGCAGAATGGTGTCAGAGTAGATAATGGGAAATGCAAGTTAAACAGCCCTCCTCTTCTATGCTTAACAAAACATAAAGCTACAATTAAGTCAAGGGAGCTGCATCAGTGAAGTACATAGCACTTCAGCACTCGTTACCTTCTTCCAGGAAAAATTCATCCATCTCCCACTGTCTTTCACTCTTATTTTGCATACATTTGCACCAATTTGGCTAAATTGGTGCAAGTTATCTTGCTTCACCACTGAAGTGCAGAGGTACTGCTGGTTTGAAATCCACTCCTGCTACTGACTTTGTTCTGCTGGCTTAGGTCTCCTGTCTCTTTTCTGCCGCTATGCCTAGATTTAGGACTGGACAAAAAAAAAGCAGTTTTGCCCTGGAAAAGGCAACTGAAGTTTCTGCGGCTGCTTCAGCCTCAAATGTCTCTCTGTTATAATGCAGCAAGGAGCAACACTTAGCACTGGGAGTACAAAAGAAACACTGCGAAAAGAATGTGTATTGAGCGCCAGTTTAAGCGTGAGCATTCCTTGTGTCTATAAGGCTATGAAAAGTTACAAGTGAGATACCTTAAGCCGCATGAACTTGATGAAAAGTGATGGGGCGTCATATCTACAGTCTGTGAGACACGATGGAATACAAACCTATTTGTTCTTTCAGCAGACATGTTCAACATCAGGAGCTGAATTACATCTGTTTTAAAAGCAAACATAACCCTGAACAAGAAACCACTTAAAAAAGCTGAGGAATGACACTGAGCTGAATGTGCCACCAAAGTTCCCAGTGTCAGCCCTCTTCTTCCTCCCAGCATCACAGGGGACAGGGGTTTTCCTGGAAAAGGGGCAAATGCCACCAAGTTTCACCACATCTGTTGAGATTCAGTATGTTTGCCTTGAGAAAACAGCAGAAACTTCAGGATGCATCCTCTTTAGTAAGGTCATACTCATGTATTTTGGAAGACCTGGACTCTATGTCCTATGTACATTGCTCCTGGCTTTCTATGGGCTCCATCATTCTGGATATTGCCCCTATACTGGTCCTACAATTAAGATGGAGAACAGCTGACTGGCAACTGAAAGAAGGAATTATCTCTGCATTTGTACCATACATCTTACCATATGCTGTGGGGTAGACAATGTGCTAAATGATTACTTCTAGAGACAGTTGTAGCAGGGCTTGTAACAGCTAAGGGCAGAACAGGGCCTGAATTGTGCTTTCAGAGCCAGCCATGCACCACAGGAACGATGGGCAGTGGTAAGCTCCCCACAGTAGTAAAGCCAAGGACCAAGAAGTGTGAAAGAGCAGAGAGGTATCTGGGATGTGCTTACACTGTTCCTTGGCAGGCTCACCTCATCAAATGGCTCTGTAACCCCATTCCACACAAAAATGAAAAATGCCACATGCAGATTTTACAAACAATTTGTGCGAGGCAGGGTAGTGCCAATGTGACCTGGAAATAAACCTGGAGCTGAGAAATCAGTGCTCACAGTGGAAAGCTAAAAGATAATGCGAGGAAGGGCACTATCGGAGAGAAAAATATGTGAGCTACTCATGGAAGGACATGTATCAGCAGTCCTGAATAATCGGGGGGTCCCAATATACTGGACATTGGCAAATGTGACACCCATTGACAAGAAGGGCCAGAAACAGGATATGGGGAACTACAGACCTGTCAATCTGACCTCAGCCTGGAAAGATTATGGAGTAGACCATCCTGAGTGCCACCACACAGCATGTATAGGAAAATGAGGGGATCAGGCCCAGTCAGTATGGGTTGAGAAAAGGCAGGTCCTGCTCAACTAACCTGATTTCCTTCTATGTCAAGGTGGCCTGCTTAGTGGATGAGAGAAAGGCTGTGGGTATTTTTTTACCTGGATTTTAGCAAAGCCTTCGACACCATTTCCCACAGCTTTCTCCCTCGGGGATCCACTTCATCCAATACACATGGCATGACACAAAGGAAGGTGCTCAGACAACCCCATTTCCTTTTGGGTGTATGATTTTCACACATTCTTAAGGACCTTCCACTTAATATCCATTACACTGATTTAAAGATCAGCTTTCAGTATTTAGCTTCTCATTGCTGCTCGGTGTGTAACCATACATCTTATTTACTAGACATTATTCCAGCTTTGCTCTGTGGAGAATTATCTGTGTTTTCCAAGCTTTTCTGTGGGCACAGCAGTGGCAGAGTGCCCTAAGAGTATTTATCTCCACTAGTCCTGTGTAAAGTGCAGCAGACAAAAGGGGAGAGAAGACATTGCTGGAGTGAACTGTGGCACAGGGTCATGGTCAAAAATAGTAACTAACAGGGGGGCTTTGTTGTTTTACAGTATTCTGACATTACCTGCATTCCATTAGTCCAAAGCATCTCCCCTGCTAATGCCAACTGCAGCTGAGGTGTTCGATACCTCTGAGCATCACCGCCTTTCTTGATGAGGCAAATTCTCCACCCTGTCCAGCCTCAGGACTTCTCCTGGCCTGTCCCTTCCCCCTATCATTTCCCCAAACCCAGCCTCTTCTAAACCTCTGTCTTTATGCCCCTGTTTTGGCCTCACTGTTGTCTCTTACCCTTATCTATACTCTGCATCCCAGCCCTGATCATTTCTGGTCTCACCATGCAGAGCTCCCTGGCACAAACCTCAGGTCCCTCAGCTTTGATTCCCAAACCCAGTCTCTCTCTCCTCTTGCTCTGTTTCCAAGTCTTCTATGGTTACACTCCTTCCTCACCTCAAAGTGGCAATTTTCATCCTCCCAACCTTAAGCCAGGCAGACTCCCTCCCATGGGCCACCTGGAAGAGGCGATGTTCTCCTGCAGGTTGTATCCAAGTTGAAGACTCCCCCGCCAACCAGAAGAAAATTGCTAACTTCAGAGTTACATCTGCAGATGTAACAAAGTCATTGCTGGCTCTGGAGCGTACCCAAAACCAACAGAGTTTTCAAGGTACGGAATTGCTAAAATTGACAAAGGCTTTATTGAGCATGTGCAAAACTCTCAGTATTATAATTTTGTCATAATTTTTCCCGGATTTGGCTGCATTTTTGAAAAGGCAGTGAAACACAAATCCCCAATAAACAACCATTTTGCTAGATGCTCATAACTCAGATTGTTCTGTGAAAAGCCCTAGGCCTCTGTGTTTAGGAAATGTCAAAAAATGATATTTGCACAGAAAAAATCTGCTTTGTTGTGCTTCTCCACGAATTATATTTCTGTGAATGTCCTAACCACAAGATTCAATGTTTTCCAAGCATCCAGGTTGAGCAGATACCTATGCAAAGAGTACCTATGCAAAGAGTAACACTTATCAAAAATTGGAACAAAAATAAATTGGGTCTTACAATATCGGAAAGAGAAGTCAGCTGGTGGGGGGCTGAAAAGAGACCATAGGTGAAAGGATGGAGTAAATCTCTTGAGGTCGAAGTGATACTTCAGAAGGTTTGAGTTGTGGTAGGCTCCAGAGGCTCAAATACACTATTTCAATTGGAAGAACAATTCTTACACCTATGTGTGTGTGTGCATCTGTGCAGGGGCAGAAATCAAAACAACTGTATCTCTTCACAAGTCTTGCTTTTGGGATGAGGGTGCATTTGTCTTTTCAATGTAAGAGTCCAGTTTTGTTAGCCCAACACCTACTGGAACTGAAGGCTTTCTGAAGGACTTGGAGGGCACATGGGAGGACCTAGGCACAGCCCTGCTGCCTCATCCTGTTTAACGGCACTTCACTGACACCTCCCAAAGCAAATTCATTTATCTGGTACCCAAAGGCAGTCTGCGCAGATCATGCTCAATCTCTTTCTGAGATTTAATACTACAAAACAGACCAGGGGTAAGAGTATATAAATTCTGCTGAAACCTTTCCTTTCAGATGTGCAGATGCTTGGCCTACATATATCAAGGGTACATACATCAAGGCCCATGCCTTCAGGCTCAGAGCATTCTGACACCAGCCCTGGGTTCCTCCTCTCCTGACTAATGGTAAACGGAGACATTGCAGGTTCCCCCATGCCCTCCCCAGTGCTCTGCCCATCTTCTCCTGGGCAGAAAATAAACAGATTCATTCTCACCCTCCCTTATGCTCAACTAGGTAGGGAGGATGAGGGCACCAGGGTTTCCTGAATGTCCCTGCTTTCAGCCAGCTAGGAGCATTATTATCAACATACGTGATTTCCCTTTTATTTGTTGTATGTTTTAGGTAAATCCTACTAGGTCACATATACAATCAAAAAAGGTTTTAAGTAAAGTATAGCACTGGAACCTTTTGTTGCCTAGACTGGTTCTGTGAGCTGATCTTTCCTTATCCTCGTGAGTGCTAGTCCGTGAGATGGAAGCATTAATGCAGAGGTGAAATAACCATATTTTGGTGTGTTCTGCGTCAGCTCAATAGATGACACATATCAAGTTTTCTAGATCTGCTGGGAATTGTCTGCCTGCTTAAATTAAATAAGCAAACCAGGGCTTTTGAATCTTTCTGCTTCATAATGTCTAAAATATTCCTCTAAAATATTCCTACTGATTAAAGCCTGGAAAGTCAATATAATCTTTGCAGCATTATTAAAAGATTATCATCTAGTCAGTGCTGGGTGAGGGTTCTCAACACTAAGGACATAGGGGTATTTCTCCTACCCAGAAATGTCCCTGGAAGAGCAGCCAGCATGGCCCTGGGACATGCCTGCTGTCTCCAGAGGGGTGCCGTGCCATGAGCCCACAAGCTTGCTGCTGCCAGTGGCCTCTCCATCTGCATCACGGGTGACCCCAAGGTGGCCTCCAAGCTTGTGGGGAGACTTCCCCCTTCTTTCTGCCCAGTGGTGACCTTATCTCCTCTCACCCCCACCTCTGTCCTCCCAGTGCTGCCCATGCCCTGCAGCCAGGGCAATTGCTGGTACCAAACCCATCTCAACCCAAGCCAACCACGCTTCTGGTTCACATGGTGCCTGGTTTCCCACATTCCAGATCTCTCCTCTCCATTTAGTTAAGCCATCAGCCATCACAAAAACTGAGAGCTGGGACATGCAGACATGTGAGCGGCAGTGCCCAGCCTCCATTTCTCATACCTTCAAGATACTAGCTGGTGCGGGACACAGCCCACCCACTTGTACACACCAGCCTGGTGAACCTACCAATGTGCAGTTTATAAGCAGGGGGAACAAAAACTTCTGCAATGTGTTTGCAGTTCCCAGGCAAAACCAGGCTGCCAAAAACATCTCTGAAATATTTCACCTTAACTCCCGACCGGGTTTTTCCTTTGCTGCCTGTGGGTTTGTCCTTTACTAGCCGCATCTTTGAAACCGGGCTGTGTACTTAACACCTCTCTCTAGGATAACCAAGCCCTCAGCTTTTGGGACAGGCGTTATACTTTTGGCAGGGAAAGCTCTGAAAATCTGTCATAGCCTTTGTAAGATCTCCTCACTTGACAACTTGGTCTCTGGCTGTCCCAATCAGATGCTGAATTCAGGAATTGCTCCTTAAAGTTCAGGAATTGAGGTTTTGGGGTTCTTAAACCAATTCAGCTTTTACAGTGTGGCTCTCAATACTTAAGATATCCAGACTTAAGGATCCAGCAATTCAGTGAGGTTTCATGCTACCAGTAGGAGTGTGAGGAGAGAGGCTGAGGCTCCACAGATTTTTCTGCGTAGGGCTTGGGGTAGTTAGCAGCAGGTGCCAAAATTGCATCTTTCTTTCATTACCCTCTTAGAGAATCCACGTTGTCCATATCAAGTAATGTAGAGACCGGTTCTGTCTTTTAGGATCAAGAGGTAAGGCAGCCCCCTTGGTGTCCATCACATTCATATAGGGGAGGACACATCTTCTGGAACATAAGAGCAGGCTTCCAAAACCTTAATGTCAGGGACATGTTTTCTGGAGGAAGAAAGGCGCCTCCCGTTAAGGCTTTGTGACCATATTTTGCTGGCATACACTGCACTCCTGGGGCCAGGCTTCCTTGCCTTCCACCAGGCAGACATGACTTGCCAGTGTGCTTTGCCTTATATAGATGGCACCCGCTTGGGGTGCAGGAAATGGTGCAGAGGCCATGGCAATGGCTGATGAAGAACTGGAGTTATTAAAAGGGTATTTTATATATATATATATATATATATAACGGCAGATAACAGCTTTTTTTCTAATGATAGCTGTTGAGCCACATCCCCAGCTCTCCCTCTAGGAAATTTCCGTTTTACTTGCAGTGATAGTTTTCCTCTGTTTTAAAGATACCTCCACAACTATCATATGGTCAGATATAACTTGAAGGTGTCCACCTCCCCAGGAATAACAGTAAGTTTTAGGCCTCAGGAGGGTTGAAAGTGGTCTGATAGAAGGGAAATGCACATTTTGCACTTGAATCTGGTCTTTGATAATGATGTCACTGCTCTAAATAAAACAGATGGGTCTTTGGAGGAACTACAAGCTTGCAGAACCCCTGGACTCCATAGGTATTTCTGTATGGGACCCATTTCTGAAAAAGTCAGCTGCCCCCTGGGAATGCCTATATACAAGATTTCAGAGCCCACTGTTGAGAAAGTGTTTCTTCTCATGGACAGCATCTTAGCCTTAGATTGATCTCCAGCGTCCTCCCAGGAGATGGGAGGTATGTGTATCAATAGGAGCACAGAACACATCTCCCTGTGCTTGAAAGCATATGGTAACATTATCAGGAAAATTGCATGGTCCCGTAGACTGGGTGTCAGGCCAGGTTTTGTTCATTATTTTCTGTGCCTGCTACACAGGAGCCAGCCACGGGGGGACCACTGCTGCAGAGAGATAATCCCACCCTGCCTGCCCCCTGCTCAAACTGAGGAAGCCCTGAGTGAAAAAAGACTGAAAGCCAGTGACTGGGAAGATGGTCAGGCAACTCCAGTCTCTTCTGTTGGGCTCCACAGCTTCCTGGACTGAAGCCAATATACATTTTGCGATACCAAGACCCATCACGTGTGTGGCAGATTGGTATGACTGGTTCGTTCCTGCCACTGCTGCTGTCCTCACAGCCCTCCTCATTTATGTGCCCTCCTCATTTTTATTCACACATCTGCAGTTTTCACTTGGGACCTGGTTCAAATCAGCCTGTAGAGTCTTCTCAATAGCTTCAGTGAACTCAGGGTAAAGCCCAGGAGGAGCAAGCTGAGGGCAAGCCCGTGGCTTTGTGGGTGGTACATGCAGTGTGTGAGTTGTATCATGGCTTTAGTGCAGAATCATGTAATGAATAGTCTCTCAAATGGTCATAACAGTGACGAAATCCCCTAAAAAATTCAAGATGCTAAAGTAGAAGAAACCTGAATAAAGCTGTGAAACTTTGAAAATTAATTCCATGATCAAAGTAAGATAAATTACATATTAGAAGCAGCCTATACTGGGTAGCCTGGAAATCAGCTGGAAGAACATGGAGCTGCAGAAGAGACCTGGATGCCCTTTTTACCCCTGAGGCATCCCCTCAGGGCTGCTGGGTGCTGCTGGCAGGAAGGCGCTTGTCCAGCGGGCACTGCTGCTTCCCCCGTTCCCTTGGAAGAGGAAGAGGAGCAGAAGTAAGTGTGGGATAATAGGCCACAGGCGCACGGCCCTCCCCTCTTAGGAAGAAGTTATTGCGCTTCCGCATGTGAGTTTGTTTTTTGATTTTCCACGGTCCAGCCCTGTATTTAGCACAGAAAGACACTGCAGAAGCTCTGACACCAATAATAACCCCCAATGCCCACGTGCACAAAGCCCAGGGCACTGTTGGTTTGTCCCTGCAGGCAAATTATCATTGACGCATTGTGCGCGCACTGGCATTTTGTTTGGTTTGCAGCAAAGCTGCCATTTCTTCTGAGGTTCTAAACATGCCATTGAAGCTGATCCCCTCACACACACACACGCACAAAAAGAGAGCCTGATTTAAATGAGGTTTAAAACAATTGCAAAATGCAATGTGGCTCTTCATGAGAGGGCGAGCGAAGGGCTGTAGAAGTAACTGATTAGCCTGATCTAAGTCATGCCATGAAATTCGCTTTGCATCAAGGAAGGAAAATTTAACAGGATAGTGAAATTTAGATGTAAGGATAAAATGTAACAACTTCGGCCCAAGTACTTTGGCAAGTCGCCACCCAAGGAGATCGTCCCCC